>WOXC01012092.1:0-103880 GCA_011680675.1 Gymnobelideus leadbeateri | reverse complement strand
ACCATTTTGGCTGAGTTATAGATAGAAAAGCCCAGTGAGTCCCTAAATTTCATCTTAAGTACCTACATTGTTAGTCCTTTATACATGAAGAAGACCAACGACAACATAGTGTTAAGGTTAAGGTATGGTACGTTTGACTGTTGCTGATCTGTCTAATATGTTCAATATTACCTATTAATTTCCTCACATAAGGGTATTTATCTTTTTGTACCAAGATATTACAGCAGTTATCAGGAGGGTCCATAAACATCCTTATAGAATGTAGCTAGGAGAAAAATTGTGGCCTTATAACCTTAAATTTGCTGGATTATTTTCTGACTCTACATTAAAAAAATCAGAGCTTGATGGCTAATGTGGGATCTTTGATAGAATTTTGCCCTTGGAGCTCTTTCTCCTGGCTATCCACAACTGTCCCTACTTCTCTAATTTCTGAATCAGTGTTGGCATTATTTGTTTCAAATTGTGTCTTCCCCTACCTTCCTTCTCACTTCTCCAATGCTAATCCCTCTCTTTCCTCCCCATACCCTGAATGTCTTTTATGCATGTTATGTCAATATTGATATCTATGGCTATATCTCTATATGTTGCTTCCCTTGTTAAACTATAAGTTCCTTGAGGGCAACGCCTATTTTCATATCTGTGTTTATATTCCTGACATAGAGAAAATTTCCTGACAGAAGAGGAAATGCTTGATAAATGCTTGTTGAATGTCTGTAGACAGTAAAGGAACATTTTTCTTTGAAGCACAGTTGAACCATGACCTTTTGCTGACTTGCCTTATTCTCATATTCCCATTATAGATCATTAATGGAGATTTCCATACAACAGAGTCATGCCAAATTGGCTTCCTGTTGGTATGCTTGTTTCTCACATAGTTTTTATGTTTTAGATCCCAACTGATTCCATGGGAATATGCACCTCCCGTTAAGGAAGCCTCCTCTGCTGATAGAGCTCAGCAATTCATTTGTAACTTTCAACCTTTGAAAGTTAACTGGAACATTGAGAGTGTAAGGGACTTGTCCAGGGTCCAATAGCCAGTACCTGTCAGAAACCAAACTTGGAGCCCAGGCCTCCCGACTCCAAAGTCAGTTATTCAACCCCCATACCATTTTCTTCCTCTATCTGCAGAAGGGAATATCTTTCTTGTGAGCAGTTAAAATATATTGAAACCTAACTAAATATAGCATTAATTTTTCTCTGTCACACAGAATAACACTTCCCCCAATTATTAGGTGGTATATTTGAGGGTTTTTAATGCAATTTGGGGACAGATTCTCTTATCTTCTCTGGTTGGGTAGGTACATGGACAGTAGCCACTTTGTCCTAGCCTTCTTTGGGGTCTCCCATCACCCCAAAGTCTCTAATACTTAGGAATGTACCAGGGGTCATCATTTTTCTGGGAAGTTTTCCCTTTGAATGTCACAGAAGTCAATAAATACATATTTTTACTCATCCACATTCATGATTAACTTGCTGTGTAAAATAACTTTATTTATAACTGTGGTGTACAGGATGGAATGCTGGGACTGGAGTCAGAAGACCCAGGGTCAAGCTGCTATTAATGTTGTGATTTTGAGCTAGCCATGTCTCTGTTTCTTTATCTATAAAATCATTAGACTAAAGTATATTGGAGATCCATTCCTGCTTTAAATCCTGGGACTCCATTTACCCCAGTCTCATGTACTTAAAAGTACAGGGGCTCAGGAATGCTGGACTTGCTGACTTTTCCCCCTGTCTTTATGTTTCTGAATTCATCAGGAACTTAGTGAAGAATCACCCTATCTACTAAAGCAGGTCATCAAAAATCTGCACCATATGAGTTGTTTGGATCTCTGAGACATTAAATGACTTGTCTAGGGCCATATAACCAGTATGGCTCAGAAGGGAGACTGGAACCAGGGTCTGCCTGCTTCTCTGCTTGACTCTCTATTGCTTATGCTAAGTTGCCCCACTACCCACTCCCCCTGCTTCCTTGCTCCCATCAATACCTGCTGACTTCCTGAACATAAGACAGAAAAGAGGTTTGGTAGTTGGCAGTTGGCCACCATCTTGACAATAGCTCCAGTTAGGAATTTATGGACCAATAATGGATTTTCATGGTGTATCAAAGCAGACTAGACAGTGGAACATGAATATGCATACAAACACAGACATATACACCATACTGTACTGTATACACATCCACATCCACATATAGAGTATAAGTAAATATTCTCTCCCCATATACAGTAAAACTCAATATACACATGTGCTCTATTTACTCCCACTGGGACCCCAGCCTGGGGTCTGTGCATATCAAGCCTTGGTCCATTTGGGATTGAGCCCTGGTGCTTAAACGTGAGCCTAGCAGAAGATAGCAAATGCATATTCATACTCCCCCACATGCATGATTAACTTGGGAAACTGACAGGAAGCTGTCAATCTGTTGAGCAAGTGTGTGTTTTATAAACCAGATGTTCAGCATTATTCATCATTTCCTTTGATACCAGAGCACCCCGTCATGTAGAATAGGAAATGAAGTATCTGGCTGAATAGATTCTCATTATGGGACCGAACACCAGCCCCACGCCATCCAGATACAGATGCTCCACGTGGGCAGGCCTACTGGAGGACAGATTTCTATTAGGATCCCCACTTGGACTTCAGTTGGCTGGAAGTTTGCCCAGGTGGACAACAGTAATCTCCCACCCCCCTCCATTAACATAAATGTTTATTCACTGTCTGAGTTTTTCTTGGAAACCTTGTACATGAATCATAAGGGTAGCTTCCACCCAAGCAGCCTCTGTAGTATGTGGTGGGATATGAATGGACCTTCTCCTCACCCCCACCCCCCAAATTCCTCACATCCTTTCAATGGTGAAAGCTACCAAGTTTGAGGAGGCAATGGCTAGCTATTGTGCAAATACTTCTATATGTCCATGTTGTCTCCCCTGTTAGAGCATAAGTTCTGTGAGGGCAAGGGCTGTCTTGTTTGTCTTTGGCTCCCCAGAACCAAGCACAGTGCTTGGCACACTGTAGATGCTTAATAGATTAACATCCTGGGAGGAAATATGTGTTCTTGGTCACTCTCAGGCATAGGAGTAAAGGAAAGTATACGCTCTTCTAGGCAACTCAGGGGAAAGATCCCTGGATCGTCAGTGACAAGACTTTGGTTCAGATCCCATCTCAGCCACTTACAAACTACCATATGACATGTGTCACATGGGCAAGGGTCATAATCTGCCTGGACCTCAGTCTTCTCCGAAGGAAACTGACTAAAAGTAGCCTTTAAAGACCATTCGGCTCCAGAGCAAGGTCAGGTCTTATGGTGTCAAAGAGATTATAGGCCCCGTATAAAATCATAGTCCCCTGCTTGCAACTGTGATCACCCCCAGGATTCAGGTTTGAGACAGGAGCCACAATATCTAGAGATGAAAAATGCCCAGAATATCTTGAGATCCTGGATTTTGAGCTGGAAGCGATGTTAGCAGTCATCAACTCCATCTTCCTTCATTAAGAGATGAGGAGCTTCAGAGAAGTGAGTCAGCCAGGGAGCAAGGGGCAGAAGCAGGACTTGAACCCAGTCCTCTGACTCCAAATTCATCATGCATCATGGCATTAACATTTCAGAAAACACATTTCTGACTGCTCCCCCCACCCCCCCACCCCCCACCTCCCCTGCCAACAGCATTCCTGTCCCTATCTAGATGAACCATGATTGACTGGAAAGCTGAACAGGGAGACAAATCCCCACAGTCTGGTCACACACGGCCAAGACCTCCCCTAGTGAGCTAAAGTTGAGATCACCATGTGGTCGATTGGGCCAAATGGGGCTTAGGCCCTTTCCTTTTTTTACTGAGGATTGGATTAGTAGCTGGTCATTTTCATATCAGTTTACCGTATAGGAAGAGGAAAAAGTGTGTGTGTTTGTGTGTGTGAGTGTGTGTGTGTAATACTGTATTGCTAAATATTTAATTGCCTTATGATTGAAATGAAAGCTGTATTTAAGCTTAATATCTGATAAAATACATCTTAGTTCTCCTATTTCTGAAATAATAATGCTTACAATAATTCACTGATTTAGTCATGATTTTTGTTCAATAGAAAAGACACCTTAATAACTCCAGCTATGCTTAGTAACAAACACCGACAGCATCCATGATAGGTCATGGAGTTTAGTGGAAATAATAAAGGCCTTGGAGTTAGAAGACCTATGCTGAAGTCTGGCTTCAGACAGTTTCTAGCTTTGTGACCCTGGACAAGTTCTTTAACCTCTCTGTGCCTCAGTTTCCTCATCTATAAAATGGAGATAATAGTAAACATTTTCACAGGGTTGAGTGAGGATCAAATGAGATAGCTTATGTATAAAGTGCTTTACCAACCATAACAGTTATATAAATATTTTTGGCCATTATTCTGTCAGCATCAGCTGCCATGCTTATGGCTTGTTCAAACTGTTGTGCTGCTATTCTAGCAATCCAGAACTTTGTCTAAGTGGTGATCTTTTCTGTCTACTGGTACTGTCTTCTTCCAAAGACTTGTGATTTTGTCTGTCCAGTTACCCTTGGGTCTCTAGCTTGTCCTCTGGAATCTTTGTGGACATACAATATTCAGATTCTAGGTCTTCTGGCTTCACTCCTGGTTGATCTGGGGCACAGACAAGTAATAACTGAGCTGGCTTGCCCTTGGAGATCCTGGAGGAATGTGACTGATTTCTGTCCAGTCATAGCAACCAGTCCTCAGTTATGTAAAGAAGATGCCACGAATGTTTGACCACAGTCTTGGACTTACCTTCATCTCCTAAAATACCTTTCCTAGAAATGAAGACAGACTGCCAGTAACCGGTTTTTCCTTCCTCTTCTAGCTTGCTGATGATCAGGGACTGGTTTTGATGACGACGGTTGCCATGCCTGTTTTCAGCAAGCAAAATGAGACCGTAAGTGTTGATTTCTCTCTATGGCATTGTAATGAGTGGATTCAAATGTTCTTGTCAGGCTTGTTACATCTCAGGTTTGGGTGTTTATAATTTTTTTTCTTCTAGAGGATACATCCATAGTCAGGCTAACTAGAAACAGACAGATTCCAGAGGCATCCAAACATAGATTATTTCATTGCATTCCAAACACAAAAATTTCCACATTTTAAAGCCTCCAGTCCTCAGGGAAGGAGAGCCACAGAGAGCCTTCTGATTATGCCAGTTCTCAGCAGCACTATTGCAATTGTCTCCTGATTTGTCTCCCTGCCTCAGTGTCTCTCCTCTCCAACCTTGTCTCTCTACATCTGCTAGAGTGATATTCATCATATTGAAGATCTTCACACATCACTCAAGAATCTTCAGCAGCTCCCCAGTTTCCTTAAGATAAAACCCATTTTCCGATGCACACTAAAGTCCCACAGATCTGACTGCAGACTATCTTTGCAGGCTGATTGCACATTCCTCACCCTCACTCTCTTGGTGCTTCAATTAAACTGGCCCATGGGGTTTTACGTACACAGTATTCCATGCTCAGTGGCATGGCTGTCCTAGAATGTTCTTCTTCCTCTGGCTCCCTCTGGGGATCTCTTGGTCCCTTCTCAGGGCTTCCCTCCTTCAGGAATTCTCCACCCTTTTTCCAGGTCTAGTGCCTGCCTCCTCCTACCCTACTAGTTCCTCCTCTATTTCTTTTCATCTCCCCTTCATTTACTAATCTCTTGAGCATGTATCTCCATCTTCTCTAGTAGAATGGAAGGTCCTTAAAGGTATAGGCTGCCTCATCTTTGTGCTCCTTACCTCCCTGCCTAGGATGGAGCCTAGCAGGCATTTACATGCTTACATTTCCAGTTATTTTTCTTGAAGGTAAGGGGGTAGAGAGTGGGGAAGGTCAAGGTGATGAGGCATAATGCAATAGGGAACAAGAAATCCTGGATTCAAGTCCTGCCTTTAATACATTTGACACATTCAGTGGAACCTTGAACAAGTCACTTAACTTCTGAGTACCCCACCAGGTCAGTCATCTGAAACCACACAGTTACAGACACGTGCCTGAAGTGCATTGAAAAGAGGGTATTTTCTACACCATGAACTTACATATTCAACCCAAAGCTTCCTTAAGGAAACAGACAATAGCCAATTTATTCTTCACTAATCAGGTTGCTTCATGTTATGAGAGTTTTCTGTGTTTTCTTATTGAAGTCTTGCAGACCCCCTGTCCCAGAACCTTCCAGGAGGAAGCATGGTACCTCAGAAAGAGGATTGGGTCTGAGCTCTGAGGACATTTGACCAAATCCCAATTCACCTTTATAACCTCAGTTTCCCTATTTGTAGAATGAAGGGTTTGGCCTAGATGATCTCCAAGGTCCCTTCCAGATTGTGAGTGTGATTCTGGGACTGGAATCATGTATATATCCCTCAGGATGCTTCTATCTTTCTCTGTTTCTTTTCTTTCTCTCTCTTGGGCACAAGATGGCAGTAAGAGGTGAGAAAAGATGGACCTGGCCTTTTTAATTGATTAAAAAAAATGTTATGACTGTGCTTCATGAGGGAAAACAGGTCAATTTTCAAATACTCCAGACGTACACAACCTGTGGCCTGCAGGCTGTAAGTGGCCCATGGGTACCCCCAAAGGATTTCTGGCAGCTGGTGATAAATGTAGAGCATGTTTTCCTCTATGATTTTCATGGGCTGACTGAAATCCTTTGGTGGACCCCAGGTTATACAGGCCTGATCTCCTCAGTCGATATGCATATCCCATTAGAATTTGAACTCCTTGTAGATTTTTCCTTGTATCCCCAGCACTTAATATATGGAGATGACCTGTGATTTTATTGGTATAGGGAACTCCCCAGTGAGGGAAGTATCTCTTCTAATGCAAATTGGCACCTTTTCTGTGATTCTGCTCTTAGAGATGTGCCTAGATCACTGAGAGGGTATGTTAGGGCCTAAACCAGTATGGGTCAGAGAATGTAAGTCTTCCTGTCTTTGACATTGGTTCTCTATCCACAATGCCATAGTTACTGACTCAAAATAAATTCTTAATAAATGCTTGATGTTTGTTTGAGTGATTATAGCTTTGGAATCTTCTCTCCTCCAGTCTCAACCTGACTTGTCATTTTCTTTTTTTTTGTATCTCATTTATATTTTTTTTCTTGTTAACATGGAAAAAGAATTTTTAACATTTGTTTTCTAAAACTTTGAACTCCAAATTTTCTCACTTTTTCCTTACCCTCTGCCTCACTGAGAAGGCAAGCTATTTGATATAGATTATACATGTGCAGTCATGTAAAACATATTTTCATATTAGTCATATTGTAAGAAAACACACAAAAAACAGAAAAAAATGAAAAAAAGTAAATTTTAAAAAGTCTGCTTCAATTTGCATTCAGACCTCCTCACTTCACTCACTGGAGATGGATAGTATTTTTCTTCATGGATCCTTTGGAATTGTCTTGGATCATTGTATTGATCAAAGTCACTAAGTCATTCACAGTTGATCATCATACAATATTGCTGTTATTGTATATGGTGATCTCCTGGTTCTACTCATTTCACTTTGTATAAGTTTATATAAGTCTTTCCAAGTTTTTTCTAAAACCTCCCCCCTTATTTCTTATAGTACAATAGTATTCTATACAATCCTATGCCACAACTTGTTCAGTCAATCCACAGTTGATGGGCATCTCCTCAATTTTCAATTCTTTGCCAACACAAAAAGAGCTATTATAAATATATATTTGTTCATATAGGTCCTTTTCCCTTTTCTTTGATCTCTTTGGGATACTAGCAGTGGTGTTGTTGGGTCAAAGGGTATGCGCAGTTTTATAGCCCTCTGGGTATTGTTCCAAATTGCCCTCCAGAATGGTTAGATCAGTTCACAACTCCACCAAATGTGCATTACTGTCCTTACATTGACGCAACCCCTCCAACACTTGTCATTTTTCTTTTCTTTCATATTAACTAAAACCATCTGTCATAAGTGCATGAAATATCAGTGTTAGGTGGCACCTTAGAATTGTTTTACTTGGAATTTCTTTAATCAATAGTGACTTAGGGCATTTTTTCATATGACTATAGATAACTTTAATTTTCTTTTTTTCTGAAAACTTCCTGTTCATATCCTTTGATATCATATCCTTTCATATCAATTAGGCATTGACTTGTATTCTAATAAATTAGAATCAGTTTTCTACATATTTGAGAAATGAGATCTTTATCAGAGACACTTGCTGTGATTTTTTTTACAGTTATGATCAATAGCTGTATATTTCCCTCCATCCTATTTTTCTTTTGTTTATTCCCCTCTCATTCTCTTTTCACCCTTACCATCCTCAAAAGTGTCTTGCTTCTTCAGGCATTGGGGCACAGAGATTCACCTTGCCCTAATGGCAAAGTCAAAGGGGGTATGGGAGAAGATACAGGAGAGAGCAGATTGGATGAGGGGATATCTTGTGGTACTTACCACTGCCTCCACCAATCCATGCTCCATTTTGTCTGCCCTTCCCCATGCTCTTATTGACTATAATTTTTTGAACAAAGAAATTGCTTGTATTTTCTGGATGATTTAAAACAATTCCTTCCTCCAGGTTTGTAGCAAGTTTTCCTCCTGGCTCATTTTCATTCTCTATTAGGTACAAAAGATATTTCCTAGATATGTTGTTTTTTGTTTTGTTTTGTTTTGGTTTTTGCTTTGTTTTGTTTTAATAGAATGTGATATCTTGGCTCTAATAGTCTTTTTCAAAACCACTGTCATTGTTAACAGAGATCTAAAGGGATTCTGCTTGGAGTGGTTGGCACTGATGTCCCAGTGAAAGAGCTACTAAAGACCATTCCTAAATATAAGGTAACATGAAGCAGGGGAAGGGGCTGGCAATGTTTATGGTTTTTTTTTCTGTTTTTTAATCAGACAGGTGAATTTTATAAGTAGATTCAGTGATGGGAAATTCCTTTCACTGTTGCAGAGAGAAAGCTTGTTTGTAATTTATATTGACAAATTATGGAATTTCATTGTGCAAAGAGCTAAGGATGGCTATTTGGTCTGGGACATACCCCAAAAGAAGTTGGTTATCTATATTTGTTAGCCATCCTGGGTCTGTAGATATTTAGTGATGGGAAAGCCATTGTATCCCAAAGCAACCTCTTCATAACATAGCCTATTTCAAGGCAGACAAGCCCTCAGAGAGACTCCATCTAGTCCAATCCCTCATTTTATACATGAGGAAACTGAAGCTTGGAGAAATGAATTAAGCAGTTTGAGATGAGAAAGGAAGCAGGGGACAGGGCTGAAATTCCAATCTAGTTCACTCTTGACTTCAATGGACTGTGTTGCCTCTGTGGACAATTCTAATCATTGGGAAATTTAAAATATTCTTTTCATTTTCATTTTCCCTTTTATCCCTGACAGCGAGTCTTAAAAAGTTGCTGGTTATCTAGGCTCTTTAAGGCAGACAGGATCTGAATCTGGGACTCACTAACTTCCAGAATTATTTATCATGTTGCTTCTCAACAGGTGGCATGGTTTATCAACCTGAAACATTCCCCCCAACTTTTCTTGACTTTTAGGGGTCAAGAAAAAAGGAAAAGAGTGAAGTCAAGAGGGATGTTTTCAATCACCCTCAAAAAAGCTTTTCTCCTTGAGAGAGAAACACAAGACTGGCCCTGGGCAGCCTCTCACACCAACTCTCTCTTCCTTTGGTTCTTAGCCCTGAGGGTCAGGGCTCCCTCACCAGAACCAAGGGATAATTCCATTCAGCCAGAGATTTCTTGTGGTCTTTATTTAGCTGAAGGAGTTTGGTCTTGATCAGGGTAGGAGGCAGTTGATGTGGAGGGAATAGGTATTTCATGTGCCTATGACAGAGGTCAAAGCATATCCTTCCTGACCTTTAGAACCCACTCACTTCCAGGAATGGAGGAGATATATTCCATGAAGCCAACTGAGGGCTTGTGGATTTGGCAATTAATTCCAAGGCTCAAGAGCCCGCATTCTATGGGGCAGGAGAGCAGCTAACACTGAAGGAGAAGTGTGATTATCTTCTAAACCATGCACGTTTGAAGTGAGAACAGGAGGTAAACTTAGGGATATCTAGTTTGACTGCCCCATTTTATGGATGAAGAAACTGAGGGTAGAAGAAGCCAAGTGATTTGTCCACAGTCATATAGATAGTGAGCAGGAAAGTCAAAATTTGAACTCAGGACTTCCAACAACAAATCTTCCATTGTGCAGGAATCTTTCCCCAGTCCTCTCCCCTCCCCAGCTGCTAAAATCTTCTATTCTAAGGTTATCTTGTATCTACTGGTATCTTTATCTTACAAACACCAGTTTAGCTACATGCTGTATCCCTCATTAGAGTGGGAGTTCCCTAAAGGCCAGTACATCTTGACTTTTTCTTTAATGTCTCTAGTGCTTAGGATAGTTCCTGGTACCTAGTGAATGCTACCAATCACTTATTGGCTGATTAACATGCTACTACTCATCTGCACAGATGCACTTTGACAGATCATGGGTAAATTGACAAAGGATCAAATAAGTTAGAGGCAGCTTCACATAGGGAACAGAGGGCAAGGCTTGGAGTGGAGAAGATGTGGATTCCAATTCTGCTCCTAGCTCATGCTCATCGGGAGACCTGGGGTGAATCCAAGATTCTCAGTGCTCCAGCTCAAAGAGTAAAAATGATAGGCAACTATCACTATGATACATAGTGAGGAAGGTAGGTCTACACCTAAACCAAAAAAAAAAAAAAAAAGCAACAAAGGTGAATTCACTTTTAGTTCCATGAAGAAGAAAATATAATTCGCCTTTGGACCCCACTACTTGTACATGTCTGAAACAAGCAAACATCTCCCATTCAATGAATTCAGTTTTGTAGCCTTTTTTTGGTTTAGGTATAGACCTGTGTTAAAGTCCCTCCCTCAACATACACCCTCATGTTGTCTATATCTATTCTTAGAGAATTTCCTGGTGCACTGAGAGTTGTGATTCATCCCAGCTCTCCCAAAGAGAGCTACTTGTGGGGGGCAGGGGGCTGAGATCACAACCTCTGAACACTGATGGGAGGTTGGTGCTAGGGAGAGTGACTCATACATGGGGAACTGGGTGGAGGGTAGTGCGGTCTCTGTCTACCATGGACTCTTTCTAGCTGTGTGATTATGAGCAAGTCCCTTGAATTTTCAGTCATAATTTCCTCATCTGTAAAATGGACTTAAAATGGCAGATGTTAATAACATCTCTCTCAGGTGCTTTACAACCTTGGAAAGCTATGCAAATGCTTAGTGATTATTAGTTGTTATTATTAGTGTAATTATTATTATTTGTATGTCCTTGCCAAGATGGTGCCTTTCTATCTATGCCTTTTTGAAAATGTCAGAATGGTCCCAGTGTTCAGTGAATGGGAGCACAAGCTAATTTCGACTCCTAGTTTTAGCTGTGTAGACCACAAACCAAATGGGATTCCTTCAGATTTCTCTTTTCCTTCTGACAGACATGAGGCAGATAAGAAAGTCTGTCCTAGGAGAGATGAACTAGCTTTCAAAATACCACTCACCTTTTTAATGGAGGGTGTAGATTTCCCATCCAATGTCATTTAATGCTAATGGGAAAAGCCAACCTTTCAGAGTCATTTCTGAAATGTCACTGTGTTGTCCCAGAAAGAAGTCATGTACAGCAAATAATGCAAGGTCACTGACTTTTCCTGACATTTTTCTGGAAAGAAAATATGAACTTGTCTACATTCATCTCAAAGAGAAAATAATCTCTTATTTATCTAAAATAACATTGAAATGAACCTTAACTCTGAGAGTCAAGTAGACCTTATTAAGATTTGCTGGTCATATTATCTATAAGTTAAATATAAATTACTTATATGGAGTTGTGATCTCAATTATTCAGGAAGTCCCTTTAATGATGAACATTGTACCCTATCTATTCCTGATAGTGGCATTCCCTTCCTTGCCTATGTACATTCCCAAGATGAGATGCATGGAAAACTATGAACTGAACATGTCCATTTCTCTAAGGAAGATTTCCAATAGCTCAGGTTTAAACTAACAAACAGAATGTGTGATTCATGCTTCAAAAGTTCTGTAGGTTGGATCCTCAGAGTTCTATGCTTGGTTACATGAGCTGCAAAGACCTTTATTCCCCCCTTTAAAAGAAAATAACATTCACCAACAGGAGAATTCATTGCTATGAAATACCTCGATGGAAAAATAAAAGGGTTCCCCAGCACCCCCTCCCAACCTCTTTTCATTGCATTTTCTCATCTTTTCTTTTTTTTTTTTTAACATATCAGTAGGGGTTCTACACTTGAGGCAGTTTTAATACACGAATTATTTGTAGGTAAATTTATTGTAGCCAATGGGTGCAATCAACTGTGTAATAGAAATATTGTCCAAAAGCTGGGATTATTATTTAAATAAGTTCAGTGTTCAATTTGATTACCATACCTTTTAGAGTGAATAAAACATTCCATTGCTTTCAAACTATTTCCCATCTCTCCATTGAGTCAGAAACCATAAATTAAATTGGCCCCAGCATTGACAATTATCCCTCAGGTTTTGTGTAGGTGGAAGTGCATGGGAAACTATTTAGGGGAGACACAATGGAGTGAAGGCAACCTCGCAGTGTAGTCTTGCAGCTTTAAGGTTGGAGAGTTAATATTTATTTAACCTCAGAAACATCTTGAAAATGGCAGCCTCCAGCAGCACACCTAGAAGAGGGGCCCTAAAAAATGTCGTGGGCCCAGGACTTCCATGTCAGTATCCCAGTTCTCCTGACATCTCTTAGGAGGCCTAAGAGCAAGCACTCATCTTGGGGACCTCTTAGTAAATACCCACAAGCGTTTAAAGCATTAAGAAAAAAAATATATTATGAATTGTTTTCTTGGAAGAAGGGTCTCACAAGGATATGTGCACCATTTTAAAATGGTGCTATTTACCAAGCTCATCCCAGTGGCAAGCTTTCATTTCCACAAAATGTCAAGGATCAGTGCTTTGTGTTCATTTTAATGAAATACTGGGCCGATAAGAGTTATGAATGCCAAATTTAAGCTCTTAGTTACTGAATGTCCTAATGCTCTGGGGTTTCACAGGGGATTGAGCTAATTATGGCTTTTCTTTTTAAATTTTTTTTCTCTTCTATGACAGTTGGGGATTCATGGCTATGCTTTTGCAATCACCAACAATGGCTACATCCTGACACATCCTGAACTCAGGCCTTTGGTAAGACTAATGTATCTATGCATTTATTCTTAACCTGGAGATTAAATTGGATTTTCTTTATTTTTATAAGAATTTACAGTGCTTCAAGAAAGTTCCCTTGGAAATAGGCATGTGGGCATTGATATGGTTGCTTGTTCATGCTTATCCCCCTCTTACCATTTTAAAGGCTATTTATTGTGTTCCAGTAATAGGCATAAGTGTTTTACTACATGCTTTATATACTTAATATCAATTAGCATGATTAGCTAATAAAGAAATTCATATAGGCATAAATCCATTGTAACAAACATCTTCATGCAAGAGAAAGACAGCCATACACTGGGCAGTGTCCAATTTGGTTTAACAGAAAAGAATTCCTGTTAATAAAATCATATGAATGCCTTATATATCAGAGCTCGTGATAATGGGTTTTGCATCTATAATAATCAAAATGGGCTTTCATCAATCAATTGAACAATCACAGAGCTTTGCTTAAATGAGTGTTCTATGCCAAGCAATGTTATATTTTGCCTTTCCTAATAATCTGCTCTATTACTCTTCAATAATTTTGTACCTGACAGTTAAAAGTGGCATTTTCTCAAAAGTATGTTGAAGAAAGAAAATTCTTTAAAAAAATAATTCTTTTGTTTCGCTTTAAATAACCTTAATTTCCAAATAGTTTTCTCCTTCTTCTTCTACCCCAAAAGTCCTCCCTTGTAACAAAGAATAAGAAAAAGAGAAAAGTAACAAAAAATCAATTCCATAAAATTAACCAATGTATCAACTGAGTTTGATGGCATATAATATTCCAAACCCATAGTGCCCCACCTCTCCAGTGAAGTGAGGATGATGAATAGCAATTTTATTTTTAATAAAAAACAAAAGGAAAGAAAAATGAGATCCAAAATTGTTTTTAGCAGCAAGAAATATTCTCTCTTTTCCTCTTTGGCACTTGTGAATATCAGAAAGATGGAGGCAGCATTCATTATGCAAATGTTTATTGACACAACACTCCGGTGTGAGGGTGCTGGCTCCAGCCTGGATTGCCTCATTGTTTAGACACGCTCCCACTAGATAGAGTTCCATCACCCTTCAGTCTTGGTGGGAGAGTCCTGGTATGAATGAATTCATCTCGGGGTACATGTGGCCACCATATGGGTATTTCAAGCTGGCACTTACCATAATATCCCGTTTCACCAATATTTTTGCAGAAAAGACCAGAATTAATTGGATAGCTAATCCCATATGTAACTCCATTAGAATTATTGAAAAGTCTTGGTTTAAAGAAGGCCCTGACAGTGATGCTTAGCACACTACCCTTTCAGGGGCTGGCCAGTTTGGCTCAGTTGGACAGGGATGTTAGGAATTACTCATTTCATTTAGCTGGGTGTTTGATTGCTTATTTATTCAAAATGGGGATTGGAAAGATTGAATGAGACAATCAACAGTTCTGACCAGGAGCTTTTTCCAGAGAACAAAATAATTTCTTACCTACAGGTCTTTGCACATGGTAGAGACTAAATAACTTGGTAGAATGAATGAATGAATGAATGAATGAATGAATGAATGAAAATGAATTCATTCATTCCAGAAAATTAAAAAAAAATTTTCTAAACTGGAAGGGTCAGTATAGTACAACTCCTGCATGAATATCTGGTCTTCATTATAACATATCTTACAAGTGGCCATATTACCTTTGCTTAAAGAACCTCCCAAAGAGGGGGACTGAGAACCATACAAGTCATTCCCTCTTACCCTTGGATAGCTGTAGCTATAAGGAGCATTTTCCTTATATCAATTCTAAATTTGCCTCTTTGAAATTTTCTCTCTGCATTAGAAGTAAAGGTATTTTAAGCAAAGAATCCCATACCACCATTTCTAATATGTCTATATATTTGGTGGCTTTTCTCATCTTTTCAGAGAGTAGAGAATGCTCAGCTCCAATATTTGCATATGACCCTGCCACATGACTGCAGTTCTCTAGTCAGACATGTGTATCTGAGCAAGGTTTCTGGGATCAATTTTATAAACTGCTTCTAGAATGATCGATTCATTAGCAATTGGTATAAATCTGGGTGAACAGATAGTTGCATTGCTCCAGTTTTTAGACTAGAATTCAGTCAGATACTGGCAGAAACATTCAGAGAACTTCAGTCCGATTAAATCAGCACAGTCTCCTGTGATTCATTTTATAAATATCGCTTTGAGACCTGCAGAGATCCTTTGTGTTCATTTTACTTCTCCCCAAAGAATCATAGAGTCTCAGTGATGGAAGGATCTCTCATGGCCATCGAGACCTACCCATACTTGCCTGAGAATCTCTTCATAATCCCAGAGTGTATATCACCCCTTTGTTTGAAGTCGTCCAATAAGGTGGAGCTACCATATCTAAGGGATGCCTATTCTACTTTGGGATAGCTGTAAGGGTCATAAAGGTGTCCTTCTCTACCCTCTTTCCTAAATCAGACCCAAAGAGGTCACTTTGCACCTTTCACCCACTGCTACTAGTTCTTTCTTTGGGGTCAGGAAGATCAGTCTCATTCCTCTTCTCTATGGGCAGCCCTTCAAAGACTAGAGATAATTAGCATGCATTTCCAGTGTTATCTGTTCTCTAAAATTCCCCTTCACTGGGCTTTGTGAGCCTGAGGTCTTGTAGCATCATTCTTTTCCTGCACTGACATCTCCCTCATCTGCCAATGTCCTTCCCAAATCATGGCTCTACTCTGAAAGAAGTTCTAGTAACTAGAACTAGTAACTAAGTTAGAAGAGTTTTCAAAACTGTCTCTACATTAATGATTACGCTTTCAAAAATGCCTGAATTGAATGGACTG
This sequence comes from Gymnobelideus leadbeateri, assembly GCA_011680675.1. Classification (NCBI taxonomy): domain Eukaryota; kingdom Metazoa; phylum Chordata; class Mammalia; order Diprotodontia; family Petauridae; genus Gymnobelideus; species Gymnobelideus leadbeateri. The sequence goes on along the minus strand of WOXC01012092.1, from coordinate 87,902 downwards.
TGCCATCAATATTCCACTTGAAGAGAGAAAAATGATGTCTTGGCTCCAACTCATGACTGACTTAGCTGATGATACCGTTTTAGATAGGATATAGAGAGAATGTTTAATAAATACACGTTGCTATGCTTTTGGAAGAATCTGATAGTTAACCATGTTCTAGGGCATCACCATGAGAATGTTAGGAATGTGCTCCCCATCCCCTGTTCTTGTTGACATCCACTGATGTCCTCCCTCCTTTTATAAAGTACTAGACACGTGCTCATGGTAATGGATCTGCTGGACTTGTTCCTCGGATTCATCAGTCTGTGTTGAACTGTGAGGTGGTCAGAGAAGAAGAGTCTAGGTGGGGTCAGGCACGTGGGAAGCTTTGCTTAAATGCTTATTGATGGTTTCGTTGAGTCACAGAATAAGATAAGCACAGTCAGGTGCTTATTTGTCCCGATGCATTTATGTCCCTGGCTCCTCATTGCTATGTAGCTTCATAGCCTCACTTAGAATTTTAGGCTCTGATTTCTCTCCATTACCCATCTCCATGTTCTCCAGGGGACACTGGAACTGTCCGAGTGGGTCAGTAAATAGTTTCTTATTGAACTTGCCTAACTTGCCTTTGGTTCTTTCTCTCTGTGTGACCTGAGACAGGCTATTTTCCCTTTTTGAGCCTCAATTCCATCACAGGAACAATGAAAGAGCTGGCCACAATGAACCCTAAGTTTCTTCTAACTCAAAATCTGTACATCTGTCATCAATCGTGGGGTCCATTGTCTAAGCACATCCACAATCCAAGGCCCCCCATAATCTGATCCCCAAATACCTTTCCTGCCTTTTCTCAGACTCCCCCTTACCAGGTTCAAGCCAAGAAAGCATCTCCCTCCCCCTCCCCTGGAGAGCCCTTTTTCCCATTCTATACCTCCTGCTTAGAGTGTCCTCTTCTTCCCACACCCCACACGCCTTACCTGGTGATTCTTTGCCTTCATCCAAGGCCCATTTCAGTTGCTGCCGTATCCAGGAAGTCTTCCTTGACTTCCACCCATCTCCACTTGACCTTCATTGTTTCCTCCAGTTTATGAGCCCCCTTTACCAGGACACCTATCTTGTCTTATCTTATTCTTCCTCTTGTTAGAGCTATCTGTGCACAGGCCTAATTTTATCATATGAAAGGAAAGCACCTGAGACTGAGAACTGTCATTTTGCACTTTATCCTCCCATAGCAGAGACTTAGTAAATTGCATTCCCTGGATCTTCTGCGAATATGAGAAAACAGAAGACATGGCCTCTGTGCCCCCAACAGGAGGATCAGAGCATCCTACAGTTAAGATTGGAAGGCATCTTATTCATGAGCTAGCTGAGGCCTAGAGAATGGGTGACCAGCTTAATATCACACAGGTTGTGAAGGAAAGAAATGGGATTTGAACATGGATCCTTTGAAATCAAAGTTAGTATTGATTACAACCATGATCTTCCAGTGTGTCTGGGGAGACAGAACTGACCAATGTACATCTGATGGCAGGCCCCAAAGAGCTCATTCTGAAGGGCCAACAATACTCAAGGAGAGGCCAAGGTGAAGGTAACACCATCCATTCCAGCATGTAAAGTGCTTCCCATCTGGGTACCATACAAGGAGAACACAAATGTGATTTTTCCTCACAGTTTCCTCAGTGTCCTCATCTCCTGGATGAGGAGATTCGAGCAGATAACACCCAAAGGCCATCTTCTATCTCCACATCCCACAAATGTGCATTAAGCACTGGACAAGCAGGCAGGAAGTCAGGCTCAAATCTCTGCCATGACACTTACTATTAGTGTGATTCTGAACAAGTCTCACCCTCTCTGCTCCTCAATGTCCTGATCTGTCCAATGAGGCTTGGCCTAAGTGGCCAGCTCTGAATCGGGGATCATCCAAGATCCACGACACTCACAATAAAGATAGCAGAAGCTCTTATTCTCATAGGTTTTATGCTAGAAGAGACTGTGGAGCCTGGCCCTTAATTTACCAGATGAAGAAATAGAGGCCCAGGGCGGTAAAAGGTCAATGGGGAATAAGTGGCAGAGCCAGTTTTCAGACTAAGGTCTTCTGGATCCAGAAGCATATGTTTCCTACTACTCTACTTTCTCTTCAGTCCCAAGAAGGGGGAAGAAAGTATGGAATGGGGTGGTCAGGGAAGGCCTGGTGGAACACAGAGTCTTAGCTAGGCCTTGAAAATGGGCTTGGCTTTGAAAGAGCAGTGGGAGGGAGAGAATAGAATAATGACAGAGCTGGTGACTCAGAGACCATTGGGCCACCTTCTTCTAAGGATACAGAGGTTGAGCAGGTGCCCTGGGGTCATATAGGTAGTATAGCAGAACTGGGATCTGAACCCACACTCTCAGAATCCATTAGTATTATTCCTACTATAGTGTGCCGTCTCCGGGATTCATGTCCTCTACCTGGAAGGCAGCAAGAGGAAAAGCAAGGCACTAGGCAGGGTGCCAGTGGGCAAGAGCATGAGTGACCTTCAGAGGCCTTTAGAGAAGTTCTTGGCTCCCTGCAGCATTACAGCTGGGTCCTCCTGACTCCAGGCTGGTTCTTTATTCACTGCACCACCTAGCCGCCCTACCTGTTTGCTTTATTGGTTGGAAGTCAAGGGGCTATCTTACCTGTCTTTTTCATCCTTGCCATGCCATATCAGCATGCTTCAGAAATAGTAAATACTCCATAAATATGTATTGAATGGTGGAATCAATGGAAGGATGAATGTTGACTGAATCCAGCACAGCTGTCATTTATTTGGACTGGGAACTTTTAAAGAAGATAATTTCTCTCTTTTCTCTGGGAACCTGCATGTCTGCCCTGGGCCACAGGCCATATTGGCTGGGATCCTCCCTGAGGACAGCCCTGAATAGTAGCATCCCTGGCGAGCCTGGTTAGGAAAGGATTGCTCCCTCTGTTACAAACCTGAGTCCCAGAATCCTCCATAGTAAGGGATGTCCCCTTTGCTTTTTGCCAAGAAAGACAAGCCATGGAACACAAAAGGATGTGAAGGCCAGACTGAGGAGAGCCAGGGGCAGGCTTGCAAGGACTCATTTATCCTTCCTCCATGAGCCCCTCCAGCTCTTTCGGCTCTGGTGGCCAGAGCCAAGGTAAAGCCTTCACTCAAGCACACAACCAATATTTCTGTCTTTTGTCCAGTGCAGTCTTCTCCTCCAGCTCCCTTTGACTTGATTTCATCCAATATTTGTTTAAAACAAGCACAATCGTTGGGTGTGAAGCATGTAGTGTCTCCAAAGCAACTCACACATGTGGACTGGCCTCAGAAAGGCTTCTTTGATTTCATGGATCTTGGCAGTGATTCTAAGGTACTGTTTTGTTACAGATAAGTATTCTTTGCTCAGTTCATCTCTGGGGTCTTCTTGGCAGATCAGCTTCCTTCCAATACCTTATGGGGCCAGCTTCCCCTATTCCCTTGTTAAATCTAGTAAACATGTTGAGAAGAAGCTTCACAGAATCTTTGAGTTGGTAGGGACCACAGAGACTGTCCTCTAAACCTCCCCTCCCCCCCAAATAATCCCTACTACAACCCTCCCCAAATGGTCATCTGGCCCTGGCCTGAAGGCTTTCACTGAAAGAGAAATAATCATGTTAATGATAATATTAATAGTGATGATATTGATGGCTACCTTTTATATAGTGCATTAAGCTCTGCAAAGTACTTTGCAAATATGATCTCATTTTATCCTTACAACAACTTTCTGAAGGAGGTGCTATGAGAAGCCCCATTTTAACTGACAGGGAGACAATCTGAAAGAAGTCAAGGGACTTTCCCAAGGTCACACAGCTAGTAAGTTTCTGAGAAAGGAGTCAAACTCGGGTCTTGCTGACTCTCTTCACTGCCTCCCTTGGTCTGAAACAAGTCTAACCCACTTCTGCATATGTCTCCTTGCATCCCACTTTAAATATAGTCTAAATTTGCCCATTTAGCAGCTTTTCCCCATTACTCCTTGTTCAGCAATTAGAAGCTAAGCAGAGGCCCTCCACTCTCTCTCTCACATGGCAGCCTTCCCAATACGGGGATGTAGTTTACCCTCCTCCTTCTCTTCTCCAAGGTAAAAAGGAAAACAACCCCTGAACAGCTACAACAAACCCTCTTCCTTTAACCTATGCTTATATGATTTGTTTTCAAAGCCCTTGAGCACCCTATGGATGCTCTTCAGTTTTTCAATGGGTCGATTGTTTTGATTTTCTTGGGGAGAGGGGTTCTCAAATACATATTGAACTCAGTACTAGGTAGCTGGGTGGCACAGTGGATAAAGTGATAGGTCTGGAGTTAGGAAGATTGATCTTCTTGAGTTCAAATCTGACCTCAGACACTTCTTAGCCATGTGACCCTAACCCTGTTTCCCTTAGTTTCCTCATCTGTAAAATGAGCTGGAGAAGGAAATGGCAGCCCTCTTGAGTATATTGGCCAAGAAAGACCAAATGGGGTCAATGAGAGTTGAACATGGCTGAAAGAACAATTCAACTGATATCTGGCTGGGGCAGAATTCAATGGAACTCCAAGCACTTTTTTCCTGGAATCTGGGGCCTCTTATAATGTAGCTCCAAGCCCAAAGGTCTCATTTATCTTGGGACCTTGGGTATTATTGATTTTTTTCTTCTCTATAATGCTCTAGACCTCTATTAAGTTGAAGTCCACTCTTACAACCAGATGTTTTTTGGATAATCTTATCATATCCAACCATGTCTCACCCATCCTTCCTATGACTGTGAGGTTACTTTGAACCAAAGATTGCTGGTACACTTATGATATTTGATCTTGAAGTTAGTATGAGAAAGCATTTCTCTGGCTTCACTAGTTCACAGACAACTGGCCTCAGGGTCAGGAAGAGCTGGGTTCCACTTCTAACTCTTCATATACTGGTTGTATGCCTCTGGACATGGCCTCTGGTCTTTCAGTGCCCCAGATGTCTCTCCAAGATTCGGTGGTTTTCTTTCAGCGTCCTTCCCATGGGGTGTTTCCTCAAAATAACAATGAGATCCAAGTATTGCCACCCCCACTTACCCCCAGGTCTGCTTCATTTACCCTCCTACCTTTAATAATCTTAGTGCAGTCCAACAGAATATCTAACATGTCTAGAGGGTTTGGGATTCTTACTCCATCAACCAGAGTGTTAGTGATATGTCTTATGTTTCAATCATCTACAATCTTGAAGTGCAGCATGCAACATGGTCTATTGAATGAATCCCTGGATGCTAGGTGTGGAACGCCTGAGTTCAAATTCTGCACTGGCCAGTCACTAGTTGTGTGACCCTACGCAATATACTGACTTTCGGTTTCCTCTCTGTACTCTCTGACTTTCAGTTTCTTCCTCTGGAAAATGAGGATAATAATGGCCCAATAGGGTCATTGTGAGCATGAAATGCAATAATATATGGAAAATACTTTGCAATCTTTAAAACATTATTCAAATGCCCATTATTAATGTTTAATCAATCAGTAAGTATTTATTAACAGACAACTACATGTCAGGCATTATGCCAAACTGGGGGATAATGGACAGAAATGAGACAGTGACTTCAAGTCATTTAGGACATGGCATTTATACATTTTATTATTAAGTTAATTGGTACTTAGAACTTGAGCAATATGTCCTGAAGGAAGGAGGCTGGACAGTGTACTTCCGCAGCAGATGTCTCCAGGGGGACAGCCCAGGAAGCTGTGAACAATCATGCCCAGGCTTTCCCCACCACCATGATAGCACAAGCAGGCATGGAATGGGGCCCAGACCTCACTGAGGACCCTGCAAGGGCCAGGCAGAAAATGTGTCCAGCACTGGAGCTGGTAAATACAGCGGAGGATCTCAGGAGAACTCCCACACATGGTTCTGAAGCAGACTTTTAATGTCATTCAGGTTAAATATAATCCAAGATTAGTGCAATTTTGCAATTACTCTTTTTTACTTCCTTCATTTTAATAGGTCATTTTGAGATATGTGCAATTAAAGAAACTTCTCTCCTTCCTTCTTTCTTTTCGTCCTTCCTTCTTTCTTATTTTCTTCTTCCTTCCTCATTCCCTTCCTCCTTTCCTTCCTTCCTTCCTTCCTCGTTCTCCCCCTCCTTCCTGCCTTCCTTTTCTCCTTCCCTTCCTCCCTCCTTCCTTTCTCATCTCTCTCTTTCACTAGTAGGGAACCTCTTGAGTTCTGGGCACCTCTCTCTGTCTTCCTTTTAGAGAAGAACATAAACTCCAAATCAACTTCTTCAAATAGGAACACTTAGAATATGCATATGACCAGCTTGTTGACAAGTGGCCCTAGTCACCAACCAGGGAGACCAAGGCAACATCAACTACCCAAACAATGTCAGGAACAAATTTCCACCCAAAAACCCAGGGAATAAAGAGATTCAGAAGAACTTAATTCAAGTGGTAGTAAGCACCCCTTGCCCACAGTCTTATGTCTAAGACAGTGTAGCCATGATACACTGGCTTCCGCTGGTGGAAGGCCACCTCTCCTATGTGGACACCTTGGACTTGAGTCCCAGGCATCTTGGCTTCTCAGGGTTTCTATGCTGGGTGAGCTGGCTTTAAGACATACCTGGAATCCTGGCTTCAAAATTCCCATGGTTCCATGTCCCTATTCTGGTGGGTATCATCACCAGCACTTGAAACTGAGGACAAATAACACAGAACAGAAACACACACTCCCAAGTTCATTTTTCAGAGCAAAGGATAGCAGGAGAAGGAAATACTTTTCCTCTCCCTGCTTTAGTTCATGGCACCCATTTCTGTGGATGGACTGGGATCTTCACCTTCTATGTGTAGTATACACAGAAGGAAAGTCTAAGCAGGAAAGATTATGAACCTGAAAGAATGACAGATTATAAAATTCATGATAAAAGTATTCAATTAGAAAAAATTATAATGAAAGAAAATGCTAATTTTAGTTAAAAGTTAATGAGTATATATGTGTATATGTTCATGTCTCCAGTTCATGTTTTAAAGGTGTGGCCTGTTCTGGCCTGTTCAGGTCACACAATCAGTAAAGGAGGCTGCTCCTATCCATAGGACAGAGAATATGGAGTGCCTTCCTGTTAGGCGACATCCAGGCAAGCCCCCTTGGGGTGCCTCTATGCTAGGTGATCTGACCATGCTCCAAAGTCCCCAATAGCATGGTGCCAAGAATGCAAAGAACAGTAAGTGGTGAATAGCGCCCATCTCACTGCTTATGGCCTAGATCCTGGGCAGTAGAGGTTCCAGGACACTTAGGAATGATGGCATGAAATTGATGAACCACAGCTATCTGCTAAATGATGAAAGGAAGGCTTCAGGGGAAGACTGGTTGGCTCCTTTGAATCCAACCCTAAGTAGCCCAAGGGGGAGATTGTTTTCTGGATTATGATGTGATAATCTGTAGTACACACTTTGATATTTATTTCTTTTTTTATAACAGTTTTAGGACTATAGCTCTAAAGCTTGAAAGAATCTTAGAGGTCACATAGTCCAAACCCATCATTTTATAGATGAGGAAACTGAGACCAAGATTTAGAAAAAATGACTTCCCCAAGACCACACAAGCAGTGAGTCAGAACTACTCCTCATGTCTGGACTACTGTAGTAGCTTTCTACTTGGTGTAATTACCACAAGTCTCTCCTTACTGCAATCCATCTTCCATTTAGTTGGCAAAGTGATTTTCCTAAAGCTCAGGTCCAACACTTTTTCTGCACCTCTCTCCCTTAATATATCCGGTGGCTCCCTATCACCTTCAGGATCAAATACAAAATCCTCTGGCCCTCAAAGCCCTTCACAATCTAGTGCTCTCCCCTAACCTTTCTAGTCATCTTACATATCATGCCTTCCTCCCTCTTCCCCATGTACACTGTGACCTGGTGATACTTGCTCTTCCAACAAAGCCCTCCTTCTCTCAGCTCTGGGCATTTCGTCTGACTGGCTCCTGTACCTGGGATGATTTCCCTCCTCATTTCTCCCTCCCCACTTCTCTGGCTTCCTCCAGACCCTGGCTAAGCCCTCATCTTCTCCAGAAAGCTTTCCCCAATTGCCCATATTTCTATTGTCTTTGATCTGCTGATCTGCCCCAACTTAGCCTATACACGGCTTTCCTCACATTTATCATTTTTATGTTGCTCTTTGTAGGCTCTTGAGCTTCCAAGCCCAGGGACTGCTGTTACTTTTTTTTTTTTGTATGGTGCCTGACATATAATAGGTGCTTAATAATTGTTTGTTGACTGACTGAATGAGATGGGACTCCAATCTACATTATTTGACAGGCACCTAGGGGCAAGCTGGTGAGTTATAGAATAGATTGCCGGCCCTGGACTCAGGAAGGTCCAGGCTCACATCTACCCTCAGATGTTTACTAGCTGTGTGAGCCTGGCTGGGTAATCTGGCCTCTCTGTCCTCATCTATAAAATGGGGATAATCAAAAAGGGATAAGAATCAAATGAGCTACTCTTCTTAAGGCACTTTGCAAGTTGTTAAGCACTCTTTACACTTGGGTAGTATTACTGACTGGAGGCGGGTGTCAGGGAAGGCCAGGAGAACAATCCGATGCATCTATCTAGATCCGATGCATCTCTATCTAGAGAGCAAAACCCAATCCTGTCTCTGTCGTTTCTTCTCTTCACCCCCCCCCCCATTCACATTTCACACACAACTCTGCTTCCCTTTTGAATCTAGGATTCTTGGTCACTAAAGGGTTTCAGGATTCTACATTTTAAAAGATTTTCCTTCCTGTTTGCCTAAGGCACAGTGCGTCACCTTCCTGGCATCATGGAACCCTTTGGCCCTATGAGGAAGTGGTCAAGTTCACAGAATGATTTTTTAAAGAAATTGTAATGAAAGAACATGCTAATTTCAATGAAAAGTTAGGGAGTACAATGTGCATGTGCATGTGTATGCATGTCTATTTCTCCATTTCAGTTAATAAGCTTCTTGAAATCTATCCAGCGATCCACTGGACTATAAGTTGCATTCTAGGGTCTCTTTCTTTCCTCTTTTTTCAAACCTCTACAATGCATGGAGGAAAATTCATAGTCGTGGGGTGAAAGGGCCCCTGGGACTCCCATTCCTAGATGGAAGAGTCCAGCTTTGACCAGTCACTCCTGTAATCCTTATGATGTACTGGGCAGTGTTGTCCCTATTGCCTCATTATTGAGATGGGTGGAAAACCTCCAGACTGAATTAATCATATAGCTGGGGAGGGGGACAGGGAGGAGGAGGAGGAGGAGGAGGAGGAGGAGGAGGAGGAGGAGGAGGAGGAGAGAGAGAGAGAGAGAGAGAGAGAGCGAGAGAGAGAGAGAGAGAGCGAGAGAGCGCTATCTGCCTGTCTGCCTGTCCCTATGGGCAGGAGCTCAGGACCACTTAGCAGTTTTTCAGAGGTTTTCCAGATTTCCTTGTGTCTCCTAGTTCCTCACCTGCAGATGGGCTCAAGGTGAATTAAGCAAGACTTACCATTAGGTGGTGCCCTAGCACTGCCGTGGTCAGGGCTGCTGCTGGCTGTCAATCTGGGCCTGCTTCTATCTCTTCAATAGGGACAGAGAGGGAGACTTCGTTTAGACCTATTTGGAATATGCCCAGTTTGCATAGAGGGTCAGACGTGGGGGTATTTGGGAGAGACGGTATTTGTTCATGTTTCTCTTTCTAGGAGAGGTCTCTGTTGGCCACCGCTGCATGATTCAGGTCCATAAATCAGTCCCTTCCCAGATTGCCAAGTGAAGTGAGAGTAATAGCAGACACATTTGCACTGGAATGTCTGAAAGCCACTTTAATATTCTAACTGGACAGAGGATGAGTGTGAGGCTTTGGGAGGACATTGAGGATGCTAGAGTTGGGAGTACTGAGAGATGATGGTCAGGAAAATGCCATCTGAATTAGTCCCAAAGAAGAGGGGAGGGCATGACCATGCCTATAGCACCTCTAGCCAGGCACTGTGGCTCCTACTCACAAGTTACCCCTCCCTCCTTGGCCCCTCGCTGAGAAAGGCAAGAAGAGGAGTGAACCCTGTTCAGCAGATACCAATAGGGCTCGTGGCCAGGATTTGGTCGAGACTAAGCCATGTGAACACCCATTTTGTAGGACATTCCAAGAAAGGGGGGCATCTCCCCTGGTTGGAGAAGGTTATACTGAGGAGGTTTGGGTCTTGACATTGGAAGGTCACTTTCCCAGTCATAATACTGATGACTGGACCATGGATCAATGGGCATGACGAGGTTGGGCCTTCATTCATTTTCCCTGTCATCTTCCCCAGTTAGTATATGAGCTCCCAGAGAACAGCCAGGGTCGCCTTTGCTCTCTGTGCGCATACCATTCTGTTAGCACATAGTCAGAGCTTAATTAGCATTTTTCATTCATTCCAGAGCACCAAGAACATGCATATCCTTGTGTGAGCTGCAGAGAAGAATTCTATTATCGGATTAGACGAGTCCCAGTTCCTCTGGGAGCCTGTGTCCAACTGAGGAAGACAAGCCATGAGCACAGATAGCCGCGATCTCAGACAGAGGGGGCAGGATGCACTGGCAGCATCCCAGCAGTGTGCTGGGAGACTTCAGTGTGTGAGTGTGTGTGTGTGAGTGTGTGTGTGAGAGTGTGTGTGAGTGTGTGTGTGAGTGTGCGAGTGCGAGTGTGAGTGTGTGAGTGTGAGTGTGTGTGAGTGTGTGAGTGTGTGTCTGAGTGTGTGAGTTTGAGTGTGTGTGTGAGAGAGTGTGTGTGAGTGTGAGTGTGTGAGAGTGTGTGAGTGTGTGTGAGTGTGTGAGTGTGTGTGAGTGTGTGAGTGTGAGTGAGTGTGAGTGTGTGTGAGTGTTTATGTGTGTGAGTGTGTGAGTGTGTGTCTGAGTGAGTGTGTGAGTGTGTGAGTGTGTGTGAGTGTGTGTTTGTGTGTGAGTGTGTGTGAGTGTGAGTGTGTGAGTGTGTGCGAGTGTGAGTGTGTGAGTGTGTGTGTTTGTGTGTGAGTGTGAGTGTGCGAGTGTGTGAGAGTGTGTGTGAGTGTGAGTGTGTGACTGTGTGTGAGTGTGTGTGAGTGTGAGTGTGTGTGAGTGTGCATAAGTGTGAGTGAGTGTGAGTGTGTGAGTGTATGTCTGAGTGTGTGTGAGTGTGTGTGTGTGTGAGTGTGAGTGTGTGTGAGTCTGTGTGTGAGTGTGAGTGTGTGTGAGTTTGTGTGTGTGAGTGTGTGTGTGTGTGTGTGTGTGTGTGTGTGTGTGTGTGTGTGTGTATGCCCAGAGCCATAGAAGCTTGGAGTTAGAAGGGACCTCAGAGGCTCTCAAGTCCCACCCATTTGTGAACAAGAATCTCCTATGTCCTCCTTGACAGGAAGGAATCTGGACTTTGCTTGAGGCCCCTTGGTGAGGGGAAGCTTCCCCCTTGCCAAGGCTGTCCATTCCATTCATAGCCACCTCTAACTGTCAAGTTGTTCCTCCTCTCCAGCCTCTGCAGGCTGCTTTGTAACTTCCCCCTGTTGCCATTCTTCATGAGTCTTCTAGCCAGAACATGCATCTGCTTCTGCTTGCTGTTATAGAGAGGTCACTTGTGATCAAGGGAATACAGGTAAACTTCAAGGAGAAAAATGCCTTTTGACCTATGTCCTGAAGGATGCTGAGGATCTCTGTGTAAAAGGGAAGAAAAATACCTGGTGGAAAGTCTTGGCTTAAAGGCCCAGATATTTAGAGCTTGAAGAGACCAGATCATCAAACCCATTCCCCTCATTTTGACAGATGAAGAAATTGAGGCCCAGAAAAGATCAGGGATTTGAAGTTTAGTTCGAGGGCATAGGTCAAGTGCTTAGAGCAGTGTAGACAAGCTAGCTGATATTGTTGTTATTCGTATTACTCATGGTTATACAGACAGGAAGCATCTAAGGTAAGATTTCCCAACTCTAAGTTCAACAGCTTTCTGTTCTACCATATCACCCCTATGTGGGAAAGCTTCACGTGGGGAGTTAGTCTTTTTCTCTACTGGGTTCTTGCCTCCAGCATAGAAAATGAGCATCTCCATGGCTTATTGTGCAAATATTTGCTTGGTAACTTAGGACAGGCTTGAAATCACTGCTAGATATACATCAGTTTTAGTTAATTGGAGTTTCCTACATGACCTATTTGGGCTTTGCCCCCAGTCGCCTAGCATACATTCAAGATCCCATCCCATCCGGGCGTTGACAATGCAGTCTTGGTCACTTTTCCTTTGCTGCTCCAGGCCCCCAACAGCTATGGCATTTGTTTGCTACAGACCCTGCCTATATGTAATATCCACATATGTGCTTCAAAGGACAGGAAGCAGTGGCTTTATGTTGTTAATTTAGCTGAGGGTGGGGTACCTCAAGGAAATTGGGTTTGAAGGAGTATGGGAGAGTCGATTTCTTTATTGTTTGGCAGAAGTTTGCCAACTATAGAGGATCTGGGGAGGAGGATACACACTGACCTCTGGGTTTCTCCTGTTAATCTCTTTTCTGGGCCCATACCTGAGACTGTCTGTGTGCCATCACTTATGATGAATTAGCTCGCCTAACCTCATCAAAATGTAATTCCATGCTTTCTGTTGAATAATGATCTTCTACAACTTTCTATAGATTTGTTTCAAGCCCCCTTGCCTCCTGGGGCCTGGGAGCCTTAGCTGCTCTAGTAGCCTCGGTTCAAGAATGCAAGCGATGATGCAAGGCTCAGACTGGAGCCCTGGTTTCTATCACAGGGAAATGTCATCTCATTGATCAAGAGTTTCTCTCCCAACGCAAAGCCATCTTTATGCAATTTCAAGATCCCTCGCAACAGGGGTAAAGATTACACCGGAAACAGAGGCTCAGGGCTTTGAGCAAAACACTCCCTTGCTCTCTCCTGCCCTGGGGAAGCCACTAAGTCTTAATTAACACAGTGGCCAGCTGCATAATGACAGGCACACACGCGCATGCAGACACACAACATCACACACACATACACATACAGAAAGATCATCACGAGGGGGGATGAGGCAAGCAGCATGCTCCATTTCATATCCATAGATTCTTCTAGGAATGGAGACATATGTGGGCCCTGGGGAAACATCAATGACCTCCGGAAGTGGGGCTAGGCTTCAACTAGGAGCCTGTCTCCTGTTTCTGTCTCTCTCCACCTTCCTCATTCTCTCTCTCTCCAATTTTTCTATCTCTTTCTCCTCTGCCTTTGTGTCTGTCTCTGGTCAGCTCAGAAGCCCAGTTAACCTCAGATCACCCTCCCTGTGATCAAAGCCTCATCTTTAGTTAGAACAGAAACCTGAATTGTGCAATATTTTGCCCAGTGCACAAACTTCTCCACTTCATCGAATCACCAAAGAACGCAGTCATTTGCATACTGGGGTTGATTCTTATTGGAGTTTACATTAAAAAAAAAAAAAAAGCAATAGTGCATCTGAATCCCTATGAGAGCATTAAATTGCTATCTAATTAGCAGTCCCAAATTATATATATTTAGAAGATAATTAAAGGTTGGAAGGCTGTTGAAATAACTGGTTGTACATGTAAATGAATCACTGAAAATTTGTTAGTAATGTGGGGAGCTGTCTTTTCTTCCTCACTGCCCTGTTTGAAGTTAGGTAGGAGCAACCCCATGGGTTTAAATCTGGTAGTGTTAAGATAAAGGCAGATGGTTTTAATGATTTCTACCCAAAGCCCCAAGTAATTATAAGCAGCTGTAAGTATTCCATAATCACCAAATGATAAGGTCCTCAGGCAATGACTAGAATCCCATAGGCAAGGGGTTTACTGGGTAAAGAGCCCCAGCTTTCACCCTGCTCTTCAATGCCCTCCTTTTGACAGTACATATGAACTAGAGGGATGGCCTCACTAACCCTGGTCTCAATGTCCATGTGGCAAATGGGAATATTTTATCATCCATGACTGTAAACAAAAGTCAACTGCCCATGTCCCAGGAGACACGAATGACAGGATCATAGATCCAGAGGTGGAATGAGCTTCAGAAGACATCTAGTCCACCCCCTTCATCTTACAGACAAGGGAACTGTACTTCAGTGAATTTCCCAGGATAACACAGATAGAAATGGTACAAAGAGGAATTTTGATCTGGGCCTTCCTGACTCCAGGTTCAATGGTCTGCAGATCAAAGCATACTATTTTAGTATACGATGTAAGATATCTATGCCTAGTTTCTGCCATACTATTTTCTAGTTTTCCTTGAAGAATTGTAGAATTCTGAGTTATTATTCCAGGGACTGGAATCTTTGGGCTTATCAAAGAGTAGATTACTATAATCAGTTGCTACTATGTCTTATGTTCCTAGTTTATTCCAATGATTTACCACTCTATTTCTTAGCCAGTACCAAATACATTTAATGGTCACTGCTTTACAATATAGTTTTAGATCTGGTGTGGTTAGGCTATCATCCTTTGCATTTTTTTCATTAATTTCCCTGATATTTTTTATCTTTTGTTCTTACAGATGACTTAAGTTATTTTTTTTTGAGCTCTTTAAAATAATTTTTGGTAGTTTGCTTGGTATGGTACTGAATAAGTAAATTAATTTACATAGATTTGTCATTTTTATGATATTAACGCAGCCTCCCCATGAACAATGGGTATTTTCCCAATTCTTTAGACCTGACTTTATTGGTGTGAAAAGTGTTTTGTAATTGTGTTCATATAGTTCCTGGGTTTGTCTTGACAAATGGACTCCCAAATATTTTATATTGTCTACAGTTATTTTAAATGCAATTTCTCTATCTTTTCTTGCTTAGCTTCGTTGTAATATATAGACATACTAATGGTTTGTGTGGTTTTATTTTAGATCCTGCAAGTTTGTTAAAGTTGTTAATTATTTCAAGTAGTTTTTTTAGTTGATTCTCTAAATATAATATCATATCATCTGCAGAGTGATAGTTATGTTTCCTCACTGCCTGGTTTAATTCCTTCAATTTATTTTTTTCTCTTATTGCTAAAGCTAGCACTTCTAATATAGTAGTGAGTAATAGTGGTGGTAATAGCTAATTTATTTTACCCCTAATCTTTTTGGGATGATATGTCATTTATTCCCATTAAAGATAATGCTTGATAATGGTTTTAGGAAAGCTCCATTGATTCCTATGCCTTCTATTGTTTTTAAAAGGAATGGGTGCTGTATATTTTCAAAAGGTTCTTCTGCATCTATTGTGATAATATGATTTGTGTTGGTTTTGTCATTGATATGATCAATTATGCTAACAGTTTTCCTAATATTGAACCATCCCTGCATTCCTGATATAAATTGCACCTTGGTGATAGTGTATTACCCCTATGATAATTTGCTGTAATCTATTTGCTAATATGTTATTTACATTTTTTTGCATCAATATTCATTAGGGAAATTGATCTATAATTTTATTTCTCTGTTTTGACTCTTTCTAGTTTAGGTATCAGCAACAAATTTGCGTCATAAAAGAAATTTGTCAGAACTTCACCTATTTTTCCAATTAGTTAATACAGTATTTAAAGTATTGTTCTTTAAATGTTTGGTAGAATGCACTTGTGAATCCATCTGACCCTAGAGATTTTTTTCCCCTTAGGGAAGTTCGTTGATAGTTTGTTAAGTTAATTTTTCTGAAAGGGGGTAATTTAAATGTATTTATTTATTTATTAAATATTTCCTCTCTTGTTAATCTAGGATATTTTTATTTTTGTAAATATTCATGCATTTCACTTAGGTTGTCAATTATTGGCACACAATTGGGCAAAATAGCTCCTAATATTGCTTTAATTTCCTCTTCATTGGTGATGAATTCAAACTTTTCCTTTTTGATACTGGTAATTTGGGTTTCTTCTTTAAAAAAAAAATGTAACCAATTATTTATCTATTTTTATTTTCATAAAACTAGCTATTAGTTTTATTAGTTCAATAGTTTTCCTCCTTTCAATTTTATTTAATCTCTCCTTTGATTTTCAGAATTTCTAATTTTGTATTTAATAGGGGATTTAAAACTTGTTCTTTTTCTAGCTTTTTGATTGCTATGTGCTTTTTCTATTTTATTTACATAAGTGTTTAGATATATAAAGTTGCTTTTAAGTACTTCTTTGACTGCAGCCTATAAATTTTGGCATGTTGTCTCATTATTGACATTCTCTTTGATAAAGAGAATAAGAATAATAATCTCATTGATTATTTCTGTGATTTGTTATTTGATTCACTCACTCTTTAGGATTAGATTAGTTTTCAATAATTTCTAATGTATCTTTCCATGGCCCTTTATTTCATGTAACCTTTATTGCATCATGATCTGGAAAGTATGCATTTAATATTTCTGCCTTTCTGCATTTGATTGTGAGTTTTTTCTGCCCTAATACATAATCAATTTTTGTTTAAGTGCCATGTACTGAAGAAAAAAGTTATATTCCTTTCTATCACCATTCAATTTTCTCCAGAGGACTATCTTATCTACTTTCTTTTTCTAAAATTCTATTTGCCTCCTTAACTTCTTTCTTGTTTATTTAATCACTAGATTTATCTAGCCCTGAGAGGAGGAAGTTGAGGTTTCCACTAGTATAGTTTTGCTATCTACTTTTTTCTTTATACTTACTCAACTTCTCCTTGTTGCATAAATGTTTAGTATTGATATTATTTCATCGTCTATGGTACATTTTAGCAAGATGTAGTTTCCTTCTTTGTCTCTTTTAATTAGATTTATTTTTGCTTTTGATTTGTCTGAGATCAGGATTGCTACCCATGCTTTATTTGTTTGTTTGTTTGCTTTTTTATTTCAGCTGAAGCATGATATATTTTGTTCCAGTCTTTAACTCTGTGTGTATGTCTCTGCTTCAAATGTGTTTCTTGTAAACAACATATTCTAGGATTCTGGTTTTTATTTAACTCTGCTATCCACCTTCATTTTCTGTGAGAGTTAATTCCATTCACATTCACAATTATGATTATTGTGCATTTCCCTCCATCCTATTTCCCCACTTTTTATACCACTGCATCCTCCAGTCTTCCCTCCCTTCTGTCAGCCACCCACCTCCTTTTTCTTTCCTCTTTATCTTCCTTGTTGCCTATAGAATAAGATATATTTCTTTGCTTAGTTGTGTGTGTGTTATTCACTATTTTTTCTTTTTTTTCTTTTTGGAGGGGGAAGGTAGGGCAATTGGGGTTAAGTGACTTGTCCAAGGTCACATGGCTAGTTTTGTGTTAAGTGTTTGAGGCCGGATTTGCACTCAGGTCCTCCTGACTCCAGGACCAGTGCTCTATTCAAGTTAGTTACTCTTTGAGCCAAATCTAATGAGAGTAAGAATTAAACAATGCTTACCCCTCCCTTTTTTTCCCACTACTATAATAGGTCTTTCATAGCTCTTCATGTGATATAATTTACCCCATTCTGCCTCTCCCTTTCCTCATCTCCCAAAACAATCCTTTTTTTTTACCCCTTAATTAATTGTTTTAATCATCACATCAAAGTCAGCTTATACCCACACCCTTTAAGTATACTCCTGACTGCCCTAATAGAGAGACAATTCTTAATAGTTACAAATATCATTTTCTCATGTAAGGATGTAAACTATTTAAATTAAATACCATGTTTATTTGTTGTTGTTTTTTTCCTCTTTCCTGTTTACCTATTTATGCTTCTCTTGAGTCTCATATTTGAAGATCAAATTTTCTGTTTAGCTCTGGTCTTTTCATCAGGAAAGTTTGAAAATTCCCTATTTCTTTGACTATCCATCTTTTCCCCTGAAAGATTATACTCAATTTTTCTAGGAAGTTGATTTTTGATTGTGATTCAAGCTCTTTTGCCTTCTAGAATATTGTATTCCAAGTTATCTGATCCTTTAAAGTTGAAGCTGCTAAATTCTGTGTAATCCTGCCTGTAGCTCCTTAATATTTGAATTGTTTCTTTCTGACTACTTGCAATATTTTCTCCTTGACCTAATAGTTCGAATTTGACTTCACTATTCAGTTTTCATTTTGAGATCTCTTTAAGTAGGTGATTGGTAGATTCTTTGAATCTTTGACTATCTTACCCTTTAGTTCTAGGATAACAGGTCAGTTTTCCTTGATAATTTCTTAAATGTTCCTGTCCAGGCTCTTATTACATAAGTAAGTGATTTCTAGCCGTGCCTCTTTTGTAGTCCAATAATTCTTAAATTATTTCTCTTGGATCTATTTTCCAGGCCATTGTTTTTTTATGAGGTATTTTACATTTTCTTCTAGTTATTTCATTCTTTTTATTTCATTGGACTGATTCTTGATGTTTCATAGAATCATTAGCTTCCACTTGCACAATTCTGATTTTTGAGAAATTATTTTCTTCATTTCATTTTTGTATCCTTTTCCATTTGGTCAATTCTACTTTTTAAAAGAATTGTTTTCTTCAGTAGATTTTTTTCCCATTTGGCCAATTCCATTTTTTAAAGAATAGTTTTCTTCAATTTTTGTGCTTTCTTTTCCAAGCTGTTGACTCTTTTTTTCATACTTCTCTTGCATAACATGAATTTCTTTCCCCCTTTTCCTTCTACCTCTCTTACTTAATTTTTAAAATACTTTCTGAGCTCTTCCAAGAGGACTTTTTGGACCTGAGACCAATTCATATTCCTCTTTGACACTGCAGATAGATAACTTTAATATTGCTGTCCTCTTCTGAGTTTGTTTATTGATTTTCAGTGTCACCATAACAGCCTCCTGTGGTCAGAGCTCTCTTCTTTTGGTCATTTTAAAAAGTTGAGTTCTGCTCCTGGGGCACAGGGGGCACTCTTCCAGGGGTAGTCCAGACTAGTTGCCTCTGTTGTACTCTAAATTCCAGGGCTAGTAGTTTGCCTGATGTGTGGGGTGTGGAGTCCTCACGACTACTCTGCTATGCTACTGACTTGCCAGCCAGAACTGCAGGTCCTCAGGTCCTTGGTAGCTTCTGTGCTGTGGCTAAGAGCTTCCCGCTGACTTGTGTAGAGACTGCCTGTACTGGGTTCTGCTCCGCTTTTACCCAAGTGAGAGATCTTTCCTGAAGTCCTTATGAGTTATCTTGGGTTAGAAAACTGTTTCACTGCATATTTTTTTGTGTGGATTCTGTCACTCATTCCTGCATCACTATCTATGTTCTCTTTCTTACAGTCAGCACTGCTGTCTGTGCTTTTGGTGCCTTTCATGCCATTTCCTCCGTACTGTCATCTTCTCTCTCTGTCTCTGTCTCCTTCTCACTCTCTCTCTGTCCTTACTCTCTCTGTCTCCTAATCTCTCTCTCTCTCTCTCTCTCTCTCTCTCTCTCTCTCTCTCTCTCTCTCTCCCTCTCTCTCCCTCTCTCTCTCATCATCATCATCATCATCATCATCAAACAATTTCAACTCTCATCATCATCATCATCATCATCTTCAAACAATTCCAATCTACTGGTTCCTTTCTTACTGCCTTCAAACATGTCCAGATCTTCCCCATTCTCAAAATCCCTTTATTAGATTCAACTATCCCCTTAAGTGATTGTCTTATATCTTGCCATCCAGATATTTACGTTTGTAAACTGCCTCTTGATTCACTCTGAAGCCCTCTGCAGCTCAGCCTCTTACTTCATCACTGAGCTGAAATGGCTCCCTTCAGAATGCTCAGTACTCTCTTGTTCGCCAGACTTGATGGTCCTTTCTCCATTTTCAGACTCCTTGACCTCTCTTCTGCATTTGCCGCTCTGGAACACTCTCTGTTGCAGAATCTTTTCTCCTCTTTAGGTTTTCAGGACACTTCTCTTGTCTAGTTCCCTTCCCACCTATCTGAGCACTTCTTTTCAGTCTCCTTTTCTAGCTCATCAGCCACCTCATCCGTATCATATCCCCTACCTGTTGGTGTTTCCAAGGCTCTGTCTTGTCTCTCTTCTATTCTTTGCCTCTCTGTACTCTGTCCCTTGGTGATTTCATTAACTTTCATGGGTTTAAATAATGTCTCTACATTAATGACTCCCAGATCCAGCCTGATCCCTCCACCAAGTTTCAATCCTGCATCACTAGCTATCTTTAGATATTTCAAACTTTATGTCCCTCAGGCCTTGCAAAACCACCATTTCAAATATAACTTATTAGGTTTACAATCTATAAAATTTTTCCTTTTCTTTACATTATTCTGGACTCTCCCTCAAACAATCAATCAATTAACAAATATTTACCAAGTGTTTACTGTGTGTCAAGTATCATGCTTGGCATTAGGGATTCAGGTTCAAAGAAGAAAATGATCCTATTCAAAATGGCCTTAAATATCTGATCTATTTCCAAGTTTTTCTGTTTCTATCATTACATCTCTTGTATATGTTCCTTCCTTTCCATTCCCAAACCTACACTTCTCAGGCCTCATCGATTTTTTCCTAGACTGCTGCAGTAATCTCATAGTGACTCTCCAAAACTCAAGACCCTTCCTGCTCCAAGCCATCCTTCACCCACCTGCAAAAATAATTTTCCTAAAGCATAGATCTGACCATGTGGCTCCCCTACTCATGAAACTCACTCTCATCTGTAGGGTCAAGTATAAAACTTCAATGACTTTAAAAAGCATTTCACAACTTGACCCCAAACTTCCTTTCCAACTTCATTATATATCTTCTCCCCCAACCCCATTACTTACTATATCACTCAGTCAAACTCTGCTTCTTATTGTTCACAGATAGCCCTCTTCTCCCAACTCTGTGCTTTGGCAGGGATAATTCATTTTCATCTTTGTAGTCCATGATGCCTGATACAGAACAGCAGCTTGATAAATGCTTGTTGATTGATTGATATGTGACTGTTGGATGATCTTCCTTGGGAGTAGGAGTTGTTTTATTCAGTTTTCTGTATATGACCATTCCTGAGAAAAGTTCCTGGGACATAGTAAGAGTTTAATAAATGCTTAGCCATTGAGCAGGTTAGGAATAGAAATAGAATTAGGTGGATTGACGAGGTTTGGAATTAAGGTTGGGTGATAAGCATCATCAAGACTGAGTGAATGCAGCCTTCCTGACTATCCTATGCAGAGACCATGCCTCAAATCCTAGCCAGCCCTCCACCAAGGCCTCTTGTCATTTGCCCTCTGATGTGTACTAACATCCTCCTTTGCCTTTCCACTCTTTCTCTGAGAAGAAAAATCATATCAATTCCTCTATTACTATTGGAAATTAAACAATGACTGATAAATGGCTTCTCCTATGGATCTTATCATCCCCAGAATAAAATCCCCTTCTTTGATCACCACTTGATGATATGTGCTGTCTCCTCCATTAGAGCAAAACTCCTTCAGGGTAGAGATTGTTTCCTTTTGTAATTGTATTTCAAGCATCTAGTATAGTTCTTAACTCAAAGTGGCTCCTCATACAAATGCATTTTTCCCCATCCATATTAATTAATTAATTGATTATTTTATTTAGTCATACATCCACCCAGTTTTTCATCATAGTTACAGTATGCTAGACAGTGACCTGGAAGTTGACTGGTGATTCTAAATAAGGCTTTCTTGACTTAGCTCAACAGAAAATTGCTTTCTCTCCTTACTTATCCCTATATGCTCTGCCTCTAACACCTCCCCAGAGTCATGTCCCTCCTTGGTCCCTGAGTGTTGAGTGCCTCTCACTGGGTGGCATGTTTGCACCATTTTTTGAGTTGTGACTAGAAATTTCATGGAATCGCAGAATCTGAACATTAGTTAGAAGAATGACCCAGAAATTCAAAATTAATATCTATGTCAACCATAACCTAGGAATTCCTGGGTTACACCTTTCCGACAAGACTTCCTTTAGTCGAGGAAGTGTCTTTTGGTAAACAAGTAGATGTTGCATAGTCTAAAACCTTTGCTTTTATAAATGCCGGATTAGACCAGGGAATTATGGCAACACAAGGGCTACAAGACCCTAATATACAAAGAATCTTGGCTGTTAAAAACAATCCTTGTGTTTCTTGAACTAACCCATGTACAGGGTCAACCTCCCAGAACCTGATTGGGACCTCATTCTGGCTTACAGTCAACTTTCCACCCCCATTGTTTATGAACCTCCATAAGTCAAATAACAAGACCCCACCTTTAAAAGAGGACACTGATTAAGATAAAGGTCATCCTGTTTTTCAAAGCTGGCTGTTAATTGTTGTTATTTTTTTAATCCCCAAGCTATTTTAGTTTTAAAGTGATCAAAAGGGTTTTGTAATAATACCAAGAGTGTACCTAGGACTTTTCATCTTTGAGACACTTAAAAACACTAATTAATAAGAGCATTATGCCTTTTTCAAGGGAGGAAAAGTCTATCGCCTCAACATGCCCCTTTGTCTCTCATCTGCTTTCCTTCTTACCCAAGGTTTTGACATAACATTAATTTTATTTTTCTCTATTGAATGACTCTTTGGACCTCTCCTCTTCATTCACTACTTTTCTTTCCCAGATCTGTCTCTTTTTCTTGCTAAAGACATTTGTTTTGCTGTGTATCTTCCTTGGAAAAGGCAGCCCTGCAGGAGGATGGGGGTCCGCCAATACCAAGAGTGACCTTGTTCTTTCCGTGGAATTCCAAGTCATTAGGCCCTCCAACTGTCTAAAGGAGTATTTCAGTGTCAAGTTGGATGAGAAATATGGTTAAATCCATGTCCTGATACCTTGTTTGGCCTTTCTAGGTCAGCTGCAAGGATGGGATAGCAACATGAATATCATGACCAAAAGAGATGATTCTAATGAACAGAGAATCTTGGAGCTTGAGCTAGTTGACGCCTCAGCAGTCATCTAGTCCAATTGCCTTATTTAATAAAGCAAACTGAGGCCTATGGTGACGAAGTGATTGACCCAATGTCCTAATTTTGTATATTTTCTGTGTATGGAAAATGGGCACAATGATAGTACCTATTTCAAAGGTTTGTCATGAGTATCAAATAGAACAACTTACTCAAAGTGCACTGCAGACCTCAATGTGTATTTAAATACTAGTCTTATTGCTGTGAATAACTGTTTGTTCTGTATATATTTCTACATGCATTTGCCATCTCCTCTGATAGAATGTAATCTCCTAAAAAGTAGGGGTTGTTTCAATTCTCCTTTGTCTAACATGGTGCCTGGTGCATAGTCTGGCTTAATGAATGCTTGTTGATTGACCTATTGACTGATAACTCAACTTCGCCACATACAGATCATTGAGTTGACCAGATCCCCTCCTTGAATGTAGTCTCTTGACCTTGTTTGGTCTTCTCTTACCTAGTCACTTCTGTTGATTCAGTTCTTCCCCAGTCTTCTTCTCAGTCTTCCACCAAACTATCCGCCCTTCTGGATCCATAGACCTCATCCTCACCCTGGATGCTGGCTCCATGCCCCCCCATGAATTGTTCCCTCTTGTTCTTAGGCTGCATTATCACTGATGGAAAATGCTTCAGATTCATACCATCTCCCCTCAGCTAGGGCCTTCCTGATACACAGTCATTTCTCATTAGAAAAATTCTTGGAAAGTTTTTAGAAGCTATCTCATTTCCCCACATTTGTCAATCAAGCCCCGAGCCCCACCTGGCTCCTTCTCTCTCAGGAGGTAGCCTAGCAATCTAATTTACCCAGAACATGGTGGCCATATAGTGTAAAGTGTTGGGAAACAGCAGAGATTGGACCAGAGGTACACCAAAATTGGAAGGAAAAGAGATGAGGTCCAAGCCATAGCTCTTACCCTTAAAAACTACCACAGCTCAGGCAAATTTCTTTTTCTTGCTCAGTCTCAGTTTCCTTAGCTGCAAAATGAGGACAATAAATATCCTATTTAATGGGACTGGTATAAGGAATTAATGAGATTATGATTTTTTTATCCTCTTTTACATAATGTTCCCCTCTCTTCAGTTTTCCTCTCCTAGTACTCTTCTGGCTCAGAGGAAACAATGTACTTTAATTTGTTCTTCTCCTCTGTTTATGTCCTTTATCCCATTCCTTCCTCCACATTTTCTTGGACCTTGCTCCACCAATTTTTAATTGTATTTCAGCAGATAGAGCGCTACTTGGAGTTAGGAAGACCTGTGCTCAACATCCCCCTCAGCTATGAGCTGTGCCTTCTTTTCCTCATACATAAAATGAGGGATTTGTGAAGACCCTATGTCCTCTGAGGTCCCTTTAGGCTTTCAATCTACTATTCTATGACCACCTTTTCTCTTGGACATTCTCTTTCGTTCCATTGTTCCTTTCACCAAAAGAGGTTGAAGTCTCTTTGATTCTTGAAACATCTTCCTTCAACACAGTATCCCCCCTACAAATCACTGTGCTTTCCTTTATTGCCGAACTCTTCCCAAAAACGATTGTGTCTACCCGATGTTGCTAGTTCAGGCATTAGTCTCTTGAAGGTCCCCAGTGACACTCAATTAAATGTAAAGGGCTTTTTCTGATTCTTTTTCTTTTTTATTTTGATGCATTTGATACAGCTCCTTTTTGTATTTCTCTCATAGTTTGACTTTCATAGCAAAGTTTTCTCCTAGTAGTACTCCTGTCTCTTGAACAAATCCTCCTCTGACTCCACTGGCTATGTCTTTGTCCCCATACCTTTGAAATCTCCAGTGTTCTGTTTTTTTATTCCTCTTTCTGCATTATGGTCTCCTTGGGTAATTCTTTGATCCAGTCCTGCTGTTTAAACTCTGACCGCTATTGGAGTGACTCGTAAATCTATATGCCTAAGACACAACCTCTCTCCTATTGCTGGAATACAATCTACCTGGAGGGATCTCATCATCATCTCAACTCAACTTGTCTAAAAGAGAAAGTACCACCTTCCTGTTTTATGCCAGGGTTGGAAATTTTGCAAGTATCTTTGATTACTGCTTCTTCCTTACCCCAAACTGTTGAACACTTTTATTTCCACTTTATTTCCTTCCCCTTCATTCACATGAACACCACCCTAGTTTACACCATCATTAGCTCTCACCTGGAATGCTGTGACAACCACTAGTTTGGTCTCCTTGACTCCATTATTTTCTCTCTGCAATTCATACTACTCATTGCAGGAAAAAAAATACTAATTCTAGTAAGGAAATAAAGACAGTGAGGACAGAGAACCTAGCTCAGATCTTGCCCCTCTGTTGCCCCACATCCTTCAATCACTCTCTATTATCTAGTGAATGGAGCCCAATTCCTTTTGTCCTCATTTTCAAGTCATATCTTGATTTAACTCAAACTCACTTTTCTATTCTCAGTTTATACTATTTTTCTTCTCTCTTCCCTGAGTTTGGTTATTAAAAGGACACAGCTATACCATGTAAAATACAATCAGAGCAAAGTCACGCTATAATGCATTAGAACCCATTCCTTGAAGATCACTCCTCAGTTTTTCCATCTCCATTCTATTTACTCTACCTTGAATACAAATTTTGGCAAATTTAGCCTTGATGCATGAAAAAAAAAATCCTTACAATCAGAACTATCCAACATGGAACGCATTGCCTTAGGAAGTAGCGGCCTTTCTCTCATTTGAGGCTTTTATGCAAAGTCTGGAACCAATTATTAAGTCTCTTTTAAAGGGACGAGCTCCCCAGTAAGGTCTCTAACAATTCTGAAGTCTGGTGGTTGGCAGTTTTGTGGGTATTCTTCCACTAGCTCTGCCTAATTCCTATCCATCCTTCAAGAATTCATCTAACTCATAAAGTTGCTTTGGAGATCCCATGAGATAATATTTGTAGAGCACTTAGCGCCTTGCTTGGAACATAATAGATGCTCTATAAGGGCATAGTTCCTTCCCTTCCCTTCCCTTCCCTTCTCTACCTTTCCGAGCCCACACCAGGCTGGCTCATATCCACCTGCTTTTCAGGACCTTGCCTGATTCTCCCATCTGGAAGGGGCAGCTCCCTTTGCTGAACTCTTATTAAAGATTGGTTAAAGACCTTTCACATTCTCATCATTCTCTACTTTGCACGGTAGCAATTTGTGTATGTTGTATCCATCTACCTGAGTGGACAAATGAGCTCTAACTGCCTGGCACACAGTTGCTTCTCAGTAATTTTTCACTGAAGCTGGGAAAGAAGATCTTCTGTATGTGAGCTTCTATTGGCGTCGTCCTCTAATGTCTTATCGTGGTTAGGAGATAGCCCTGATTCTCAAACACTTTATGGACTAAGTTCAGTGAGTAAATTCTGTTGATAAGGAGAGACCTAGAGTGCCATCCTGGTACCTTTTGCTTAGGGTTATGTGATTAAGAAAACATAGATTTAGCTTTGGAAGGGAACAAGCCCAACCCCCTCATTTTAAAGACAAGAAAAGTGAAGCCGAAAGAGCTGAAGTGACTTCATAGACTTAGATCCACAGGGACTCAGAATTCACTGAGTTCATTTTGTAAATAGGGAAACTGAGGCTCACATAGTTGAAAGGACTTGCCCAAGGTCACACTAATAGTAAGCACCTGAGTCAGGGTTCAAATCTCAGTCTTCCTGATTCCCTGTCCAATGGTCTAACCATGACCCCACTATCTCTTGAACTAGCTGTATTGCAAGAGGTTTGTCACAGAAGCTTTGCCAATATGTGATGAATTGGAATTAGCCACGCAGCACATACAGGCCATTTAGTTAGGGCTGAAGGGGTGGCAAGAGTGTCCCCATAAAGGAAGTCAGAGTTTCATGAAGTACTTACTAAAAAGCAGGAGAAACCTATGCATCTCAGCTTCCCTAGTAACTAGTAGGCTCCTTGAGGACAGGCACCATGCCTTTCATGCCTTCATATTCTTGGTGTTATCCAACATAGCCTCTTGATACTATAAAGCTTTTATTAAATGAACACAGGAACAATCTTTCTTAAAATCAGAGGGCTGGACCTCTTGGTCTGTCGGAATTAGCTAGGCTGATGGGATTGCTGCCTTACAGCTGGAAAAGGTTCTGTAGCACAGCTAATTTACCATTCGACCCCCTCTCCAAACAAAACAAAACAAATAAACAACTAGACACGAGGAAAATAAGTCCCAGAGAAAGTAAGGCATTTTCCTAATTTCATATAGGGCAGATTTTAACACCATGCTTTGAACCAGGTTCTCTGGCCCTAAATCTGTCACTCTTTTCATTGTAGTTTGTGGGAGTAATCACTACACAGGACTGAGTTCTTTTAGTTTGTCACTGTGGCTGTCTTGAATCTTAGTGTATTCTTGCCTCCAGTCTGTCCTTCTTGGGGTAGAACTCTGTCCTCCAAAGGCAGCTCTGCCTTCTAGTTCTCCTGGTCTTGCGTTTGTTCCTGCCTTGCCTCCCAACTCTTTTTTTTTTTTGAATTACTTTTAATACTCTGGGGTAAGCCCCATAGGAATAAAAAACACTGGGAAAGGGTAGCCCCCTCACCTCCAGGAATGCCCCGGAGGAGAGCAAGGCTGCTTTGGGGGGAAGGATGCACAGAGGGAACCCACTGCAGACACAGGCGAAGGGAATGCCATCAGTTCTGGGACCTGTGAGCGCTACAAGGAGGAGGTGAGAGCGTGACAGGACTGGCTCCAGGCACACGGTCGACGGGCAAGAGAGGTGGCCATGAGCCATAGAGTTACTTGGGCTCTTCCTTCTTCTCATTGTTTTTTTTCTGCTTCTGTTGCATGATCTCTGAGTCCCTCTGCTTTCGGGCAGCTGCAGAGACCCCGTCATCCCGGCGTTTTCCCTTGCCTGAGTCGCTTTGCTTTTTCATGTTCTTCTGGCGGGCAAGCTCACGCTGGTTACCGCAGGTCATGGCGACGGCAGCGGCTCTGGCCTGACTCGGTGGCGTCCGCTCTTTCCTCTCCGACATCGCCAACCCCCGCCTCCCAACTCTTAAGGGGAACTCAGGCTCATATTGCCCCTATTCCCAGTCTTCATTGTCAATCTGCTTTAGATGACCATAGTGTCTGGGAGATCTGTTTCTTTCCTTGCCTAGAGTGCATCTGAAGACTCAAGAGTAAACACCCTCTTCTTGATGGAAAGCCAAAGATGGAGTAAAATACTGATTAATTATGAGATGACCTTGTCCCGCTCCCCTAGTAAGGATTAAATAGGGGCCAATGAGGGCTTCTCTCTCAAGATAGTATGAGGTCCTTCTGAGGGTAATGCTTCTTGTGTAAGCAGTGGTTTTGCAACATTTGAACCACCCTGACAAAATGGATATATCATAGTGCATAGAACACTGAACTGGCTCTCTGGGGGCTTGAGTTTGAATCTTGCTGCAGGCATTTACTGACCTTGGGCATCATCAGTGAACCAAAGATGCCTAAATTTCAGGGCTTATATTCCCCCAGTCCCAGCCTCACGGGGCTGCCACGAGACTGAGATAAGGTCCCGCATGTAAAACACTTTCCAAAATGCAATGGTCTCTATCAGGACGTGATTACTGTACTCTCCTCTAGATTTCCCAGTGTGACTCATTACCCTGAACCCCAAGGTTTTGTTTCACACTGATTCATAAATTCAGAACTAGCAGGGACCTTAGAAATCATCCAGTCCTATTACATCACTTTACAAATGAGAAAACTGAGGCCTAATCAGCCTTGAACCAGGACTAAACAATTTATCACCTGATTAATTTAATGATAACACGAGTAATGTTTCCACAAAAAAGCCTGGAAATCTTATTTCAACATGTTCCCACCCAAGCTCGTGTTTTGTTTTTAAACTAAACGGTGATTTCTCCCAAGTGTTCAGTAGAGGGCAGAATGACCTACCATATAAACACCCCCATATTCCACATAGTGAAACCCAGGAGAGTTACTTAGTGGAGATGGCAGGATCACAGGGTCCCCTGACTTCAAGATTATTTAGTCATGTGAGCACACAGAGAGACACAGACCTAGCAGGATTTATAATTTGTTTTTTTCCTTTTTTAATAAAACATCATGTTGTCCATTTGGAGCACCCATGTGTCCCAAGGTCCAAAGCATCCCTACCTTGTTCAAACAGCCCCGAAGATGGTCCTTGTGAACAATGCTTAGGAAGTAGAATCCTTTGGCCTGCTGACAGATGCAGTCCAAGTACCTCTGTGGAAATCTTGAGATATCCTCTTTCCTTTCTAGCCAGATATTTGAGCAGGGCCTGGAAAACTGCCAAGAGTGAGGAATAAAGGTAAGAGTTAGCATCTACATGAAAACTGAAAGTTTGCAAAGAGCTTTTTAGATGCTATCTCCTTTGTCACTGTCACAACAACTCCATGAGCGAGGTGCTATTATTATCCCCATTTTATTGATAAGGAAAATGGAGGCCAGTATGTTTAAATGACATGGCAAGGGTCACATAGATAATCTTTCTCTAGAAGAGTCTGATGAAGTATCTGATCTCCAATATTCCTAACTCCAAGGCTAGTATATTATCTATAAGAATAGGAAATAATAACACATTTGGGTGATTTCCCAGTATCTTGTAGAAGAGTTGGATTTTCAAGGTATTAAGAATTATTCTTAATAGGTAAAGTCTTCCCTTCCAGCTAGAGATTGGAGAGAAACATCTATCTATCTATCTAAAATCTATGTGTCTATGTTATAGAATGGGAAAGAGAGAGAGAGAGAGAGAGAGAGAGAGAGAGAGAGAGAGAGAGAGAGAGAGAGAGAGATTAATTGGTATCCAACAGCAAAGTTGGTTAAAATGTCTATGGGTAACTGGGTTGTCCTCCAGTACCATTACCATACCAAGGACAAAAATCCTCCTTTGCTCCTCACCAATCCATTCCCTCCATAGTTCCAAATCATAAAACAATGTCTAGGAATAGAAAAAAAATGCCATCATGGTTGGCTATGTCTTTATCCAGTGTCTTTTTTCTTTCCTTTCTTCCCCTCATGCTGCTAGTATGAAGAGGGAAAGAAGCGGAGGAAGCCCAACTATAGCAGCGTTGACCTTTCTGAAGTGGAGTGGGAAGACCGAGATGATGTGGTAAGTGATGTGTTTGAAGTCTCCTGTAGGGAGCCTTGGCTGGGTCCCACTACTGTACCTGGCCACTGTTTGAGGAGTCTGCTCCGGAGCCCACCCAGCTGCCCCCATCAGGAAGGGGCCCAGGAGCCCTCTCCTCCCAATGGGGAGGGGCCGATGAGCCGCCTCCCTCCCCATCCCTCTCATGTCCATGGTGCCCTTTCTGCCCTCCCCAGAGCAGGTCTTCCTCAGTCCTGACAAGGCTGATTTAGGCCTTGCCTCTATTTTAGGGGCCCACAGGAGGATGCAGCAAAGCTGCACCTTTCCTAGTTAGCTCAGATTAGCCTGGCACAAGACAGCACTCACAGATATTTTAGACCATGGCCTGGGTTTACAGGTTATCGCCTTGTCTCTTGCTCCCTGTCAGTTTTTAATTAAAAAAAAAAAAAAAACACCTTTCTTTGTGCCTGCTCTCATTTCATTCCTCTCCCTTCCTCTGTGCCCCTCCTCCCCCTCCCACCTTAGTCTGGCGCTCCAGTTATTTACCTCACAGGTTTAGTCTTTGCTCCAAGGCTGTATCAAAAGCGTTCCTTATGTCCGTGACTTAACCTCTGTTCAGTCTTTTTGTTACTTCCTCAATAAATCAGATTTGTTAGACACGGTTTGCCTTTGTGCGAATCCAGGCAGACTGTCCTTAATTAAGTCGTAACTTTCCAGGTGTTCCCATGTTCCCTTCCCGTCCCTGTTATTTAGTTGTTTCCCCCCACCCCCATCATATCTCAGCTGCCAAAGTCACATTTTCTAGCCTGCATTCTCTCACTTGTATCCTAGGCCCTTTCTTAAGTTATTTCATTGTCTCTCTTTCTTTCTAGCCCTCCCCACCCCCTATCTGTCTGTTCTCGTTCTCTCTCTCTCTCTCTCTCTCTCTCTCTCTCTCTCTCTCTCTCTCTCTCTCTCTTACTAAATAGATCTTGACCATCCATTAGTGATTTTCAAATTTATTTCTCATGCGTTTCAGAAATACAGGAGGGATCTCATCTGTCTGTCCCAAGAGTTTTATGTCTCTTCAGATCCTTTGCTGTGTGGACTCTCTGAACTAGCCTAACTCTAGTTTCTTTCTTGCCTATAAAGTAGGCCCACTCTTTCTGTTTTAGAAATTTGACTGCCGACCTGCCCACTAAGTGTCTGGTCTATTTGGAGCCATTGAATTAAAAATGATGGAGTGGCTAGGTGGCACAGTGAATAGAGCACTGGCCCTGGAGTCAGGAGGACCTGAGTTCAAATCCATCCTCAGACACTTATCATTCACTAGCCATGTGACCTTGGGCAAGTCACTTAACCCCAATTGCCCTGCCTCCCCCCTCCAAAAAGCAAAAAAAAAAAAATGGTGCAAGCATTTATTAAAAATTTCTACTGAAGTCCAGACAGAAAATTGATAAGTATTGAGGATTTAAAGACCAAAAAAGAAAGGAAAAACTCACAGAAAGAAAATGAGTCCTGCTTTCAAGATTATGTTCTATACATTCTATAGGAAGGGCACACCAAGTAAAGGTATTGTATATGATACCTATGAATGAAACGAACGCAAAGTCATGGCGGGATAGGATGGGAGAGGTGGCTACTGGTAAAGGGGATCAAGAGGCAAAGACATCTCAAACGTGATGACATTTGTCTTGAGTTGTAAAGGGAGCTCAGCAGGTGGAAGTGAGAAACATAAGGAACCAGGCACAGGTGATAGATAGTCTATACAAAGGCTCAAAGGTGGGAGAATGCTCTCTATGGGGAACAATGGGTAAGTCTGTATGTCTTTATACACTTCCCTTCTATTATGGTTCTCAGTGAGTTCTTCTGCCTACATTGGATATTTTATAACACATACTTTTTTATTCCTTCTGATTCATCCACATTTGAGCTTTCCTCTAATGTACTCCTGGTGGATTTGTAATGGCCAAACATCAGGCTATATGTTTCAATGAGATAGTCATTTTATCTTCCATTTCTTTAAATGCTCTTTCCCCTTCATTTCCATTCTGGAGATCTCAGCACACTTCCATGTTCTTTTCTGGTGATTTTTATGTTCATTATCAACAGGCTTCTCCATTCCTAAGTTCATTTTGGTGCTAATTACTGGAGAAGAAACTCAATTTTTGCTATGCTTGCTTCAAAGGGCTCCTGGCCCTCCAGCTCTAATCATGCCTGTTGCTTAAAACTAAGTTGACAGTCTCATTTTTCTTTCCTGCATTTGCCGCCTGATTCCTAGGCCAGCTTCAGAAGATTATTTATTGCTCAATTCCGTCTATCCACTGTATGCAGCCTTGTTTATGTCCAATTAGATAACATCTCTTATTGCTAATAACTCTTTGGAAAAATCATTTTGGTTTCTAGGTCATATTTTCCTTTTTAATCAGCATCCTGGATCATCCAGTTGATAAAACCCACATCATCTAGTATCTAGATACCTAACATTGTTCCTAACATTGTTGGGTTTGTCCATCATCAGAACTCTTTTATCTCTACTTTTAATAAAAATATTCCATTTCTTAGAAAATATTCTTTTATTGCTTATTTGCCTTGGACACACCCTCTGCCCTCCTTCTAGGAGGCTTGAGCACCAAGTCCTACTCTTTCAAGAGGCCCGTTAGCTAGCCCTGCTAGAGTTTGGACTTAGCCAAGCTAGGATGGAGGATTTGCGGGGAGTATAGATAGTTCAAATGGAAGAATATTTTCCAGAGATTTACACTGAAGAATTCCAGGATCCTTGGTTATACCAGTGACTAGAATGTTGATTACAATTATACATTATCAGACAGCTGCATGTACATACAACTTTCTATGTATATGTGACTCATGATGGGAAAAAAACATTCATGTCTAATTATAAGAGGGAAAAAGCAAGAGTGTAAGAAATAATCCAATTATATTTAAGAAATATTTATTCAGTAATTGCTGTCTATAAATTTTAAGCTTTAATATTGGTTAAAACTTAAAAGTGTGCTAAGACTTTTGGAACACCCTGTACATGCCTCATACAGACAGAAGTAAACACAAGAATCTGTAGTTGTACAAAGCAATTTCAAGCTGTGCTCACCTGAGTCAATGGTCTTTCCTTGCTAGGGATGAGTAAGCTTCCTCTTGTTAAAGATTTAAATGTGCGGGAGTGATTTCAAGAGGGAGGGAGAATGCTCTAGTCATTGGGGGATCAGGGAAGGCCTTTTGTAGCAAGTGACAACTGAACTGTGATAGGTGGAAGCTGGGAATTCTAAGAGGTGAAGAAGGCATGGATTCCAGCCATGGCGGCCACCTGTTCAGAGAGGCAGAGGGCAGCCTACTGCACATCTGCAAAAATTGCAGGCCAATTTGGCTGGAAGAGAGCATCCAGGGAGGGAGAAATGGGCAAGAGGAGTCATATTTCAGAGGGCATTTGATTCCAGGCTGGTGCTTTTGTACTTTGCCCTAGAGTGAATGTGAGCCACTGAGGATTTCAGAATAGGGTTCTGAACTTTAGGGATTCACTTTGGGAAGCTATGTGGAAGATGAATTGGATTGCTGTGACTGCCACACAAAGGGAGAGAAGGGGAGAGATGCAGGCATAAAACCGAATGTTTTTGTTCACCTTAGTTCTGTAGAGTCCATGCCCATGATTCTTCTGTATCACACTGTATAATAGTGGAAGGAAAGAAGGAGTGAAGAGAAAGGGAAAGACAAAGGGAAATGGAAAGGGAAATGCAGAGGAAGAGGGGAGGGAAGGGAAGGAAAGGGAAAGTGAGGGAAGGGTAAAAAGGAAGCAAAGGGAAGAAGATAAAAGAAAATGAAGGAAAGCAGGAGGGAGTAAGGAAGGGCAGGAGGGCAAGTGAACTAGCACTGGCATCCAATTCAGCCTCACCTCCCAGCTAATCCTAATCCCCTCTGCTGCCATGTAAGCATTTTCCTTATTCTGTCTTCAGGAGAAACTGCCAACAGCTGCTCCCCATAACTCATACTCCTTCCTTTACTTGAAGACTCTAATTAAAATCCCGCCCCAGTCTTTTCTTTTTTTGGAGTTCTATAAACCTTTCTTCCCATGGTGTGTTTCCTAAATCTTTCAGCATTTTGGTAGCTCTCCTCTGGACCCTCTCCAATTTCTCCATCTCATGCTTCAGTTATGCCCCCCCAACCCAATGCAGCCCACCCAGAACAGCCGGGCTGCAGCTGGTTGGGGAGGACGATACTTAACACAGGTGCTTCATGCTGGCGTCTATTTTTACATCCCAGAATTAGGCTCACTGCTTTCACAGTGGCAAGCCTGTTCAGCCTCTGTCGTTCTCCCCCTTTCCTCGACCATCCCTCCTGGTTCTCTTAGGTCCTGGAAAGCTCTCTGCTCAAGAAGGGGATCATTTTTTTTTCCAGAGAGAGAGATCTGGAGTCACCCATTTTAAAGCCCTGTGAAAAGAGAGGCCATCTTCCTTTCAGCCTTGTTAACTCTCTCCACCAATGAGTAGTATGATGTTGTAGAATCTTGTGCAATCACCACCCCACCCCTCCAAGGTGATTGACAGGAATTTGTCAAGAGCTGCATCTAGGCAAAGACAGCCTCTTCAAGATGGGTCTCAGAAAGGCCCTAGGGAAGGGTGGCAGCCCTCTGAAAACGTGGTGACTTAGAAATAAGCAGATTGTGTTCAGTATTCAAGGGGTCAGTGAAGCTTCTCCAGGTTTTGCGCTATGAACAAGGGTAAGAAATTAGTCAGAGGTTCTGGGAATTCTTTGAAAAATTGCCTAATGGCTGAGTCCAGCCCAGAAGGAGGCTGTACCAGTTGGGAATCTGAAAGGAGCATGCTATGGATTAGTGCCAAGGTCAATTGCCTTTAGCACTGAACTCGACTATACTTTGATTGGAAGCCTTGATAGATGCTTGGTTCAGCTCACCTAAGCTTGATTGTCCCACTCCTCTGGGTACTCCAGTGCTGAACATGGCATCATAAGAAATGAGTTAAAATATTGGTTTTGCCATTTTAAAAACTCTGTGACCTTGGGAAAGTCCTATCACATATGTGCACCTTAGATTTCCCATCTGAAAAATGAGGCAGTTGGCCCACATGACCTCCCTCCTAGTTCTGGACTATTTCTGCTCTCAGATAATCTTTGAAATTCTCAACAAGGTCCTTTGTTGTTCTTTCACACTTGAGGAGACCCCAGAGAAGGGATGTAGTGGAGGGGATGGAGCCCTGACTGGACTTGGAGTAAGGAAGAACTGAGTTTGAATTCTGAATCAGACATTTACTAGCTTTATGAACCTAGTCAACTCACAACCCCTCAGAACCTTAGTTTCCTTAGTGAATTCAAAACAAAACAAAACGAAATATGCAGTTGTGAAGATTAGGGGAGATGATATACATGTATGCATGTAGTGCTTTGAAGAATCTTGAGTGTGCTACTTAAATGGGAGCTGGTATTATTCTCCAGTTGATGGTATTTGAAAAGAGACAAAAACAATTTGAGGCACTTTTCCCATGGGTATATCTAAGCTCTGTCCTGTCCTGGACATGAGAAAAACTGACATTATCCCATTCAGTGGGCCCTGAACAATGGACTCTCCAATTTTTAAAATCTATTTCCAGCAGGCCTCAGTTTCCTCATTTAAGGGCCCTAACCAGTTCTAGATCTAGAATTGTCTAATCCCATTGACCAAGTGCCCAGGATGCTTATTTTTCCTACTCTAATACCCTCAAGCTCTAAACCAAATCTAAATGAACAGGGAAACTAGACTTTGTTGTGCTAAATCATCAGTTAGGTGATTTATTCCTAGACATGCACAAACATGTGGGAAAACATAGAGACATGAACTGTGGAAGGATGAGTGTAGAGGGAGAGAAAGAGAAAGACAGACAGAGAGAGAGAGACATACACAGAGACATGGAGAGATAGCTGAGGGGCAGCGTGCTACAGTGGATAGAAGGCTAGTATTAGAGTCAGGAAAACTGGGCATAAGACCTGCCTCTGACTGTACTGGCTCTGTGATCCTAAATAAATCATTCATCTCTCAGAGGTCCATGTAACTCTCTAAGATTGTGAGGAGGAGATTAATTCCCAAACTAAATTAATGGATGAAGTTTTCTGGTATCTATCAAAAGGCATGCCTGGATATCTGCCTCCCTCCTGCCTCTGGCAAGTATACACATGTGTTTGTACATACATGTACATGAACATATACATATGTGTATGCAATTATATTAATGTGAATGCACATTATGTATATAACAGCAACACTAAAATTAAAATAGTACTTTGACTTAGAAAGTACTTTCCCATATATGACAATCTCTTTGCTTTTTCATGGAGGGAGGTAGATAGTACAGGAATTAATTCTGCCATTTTGACAGATGAGGTCAATAAAACCCAATGAGATGTAGTGTTTGGCCCAAGGACACATCTAGGGAGGAGGAGAGCTGAGATCAGAAATAGCCCAGCACATCTTCTACCACATAACCCAGACAAGGATAAACTTCGTCACAGTAAACATTGTTCCTACAGGACACCTCTCAGAAGGGTGGAAAAGAGCCACTTCCAAGCCATCTCCCTAGCATGTGGGTAGACTTTGGTTCTTGAAAGCTTTACTGGAGGAACATGAGCTCTGCCAAGAAATAACAAGCTACAAAGACTTTGAGGAGGATCCTGGTCCCAGATGACATCTCCTCATCATTAAACTGGTCCCTTAGTGATGGACTCTGTCCACAGCAACCCATGAGACAAAGAAAAATGAAAAACATCCTTTGATCCCTTTCTCTCTCATAGCCCCTTTCTCTTCCACAGCACAGTGAGGAAGGGACAGAAGAGATGACAGACAGTGCTTTGGATCACACAGCTTTTAGACTATAGATAAACATGAATTTCACTGTTGGTACTATAAACACAAGCTCTTTGTCCATGGATGAAGGAGTTGATTATTGTTCGATCCCCAAATTGGCTAATGATTATTTTTCATTGATAACATTTTTGTTTTGACATATCACATGAAACCTCCAGTTACTCACAGTTGAATCCCTTGAAATTTTCACTTCCTAACCTCCTAGCCAAAAAAGGAAATCTGCTGAAATCCTATTGAAGGCAGTGAATCATGTCAATATTGACATTCTTGATGTAAGTAAAACCAGAAGACAATTCTACTCTGAGTCCAAATGGAAAGATAGAAGGTGTGGTCCTCCGGATTGCAATGTATTGAGTCTCTCAAGTCCCAACATATAATTAGGTGTCCTTAGAAAATTCAGGGGTGCTCAAAGGAAATCAGCCCAGGAATCAACATTAAAAAGAAGAAATCTACAACAACAACAACAACAACGACAACAATGCTAAATGAAAAAAGAATGGCCAGCCTCAGTGCCTGCTCTTTGAGAATGTCCCCAATAGAGCCTGTGCACATCTTCTTCCTATGGAGTTTTTTGTTGTCTCCCCCATCAAACTGGAAACTCCTTGAGGGCAGGAATCATATTTTTGCATTCTTTGTTTCCCCAGCACTAAAACACAGTTCCCAGCGAATAGTAGGTATGCAATAATTGCTTATTGTCTTGACTATGATGTCAATTAGATGGTTATTCCTTTAAGTTAGTCCATCAATACATGTACCTACCCTGCAAGTGGACAGTGATGTGGGCCCAGAACAGAAGAGGAGGAAGAGACTGGCTTGGATAACATTTGAGATTTTACACCACATTTTAGATGACTGGGAGAGAGTTCCTGACTTCCAAACTGCATTTTAGCAATATTCTCCTGAAGATAATTATGAATGTGTGTGTGTATATATATATATATATATATATATATATATACATACATTTAATTTTTAGGGGTATGTGTGTGTGTGTGTGTGTGTGTGTGTATGTATGTGATGGAACACCACCATCTCTATATATCAGGCCTAATGCATGGCTGACACAAGGAGGTATAAGGTGTGACCCACACATATTGGATTGAAAAGGCAACCAGACTTGCTACTCCTAGCCATGCCAAGTGCTGCTGTTATGCTAATCAAATATATAGAAATCCAAAGGAGATCTGTGTTACCTCTATGGAGGATTGAAAGGTAACCATAGAAAGGAAATCTCCAGAATGAGGAGGAACAGACAGGCTATGTGAGATACATAGCAATGAGGGAAGTCCCCGTGCCCCAGTTATTACATAAGAGTAGCTGGATCATAAATTATAAAGGAGAACAAGATGTTAGTTCATGCAGTCTCAATAATGCCTAGTAGTCCTCTCATTGTTGAATCTCAATGTCACAGAATCCAAGAAATATCCCAGTAGGATAAAACTCAGAGGGAATCTAGTCCCAAAATGACTTTTTCCGAGGGTTCTCTGCAAAATATACCCAGTGAATAGTCTTCTACCCTCTTCTTGAAGTTTTAGTTAAGAGAAAACTGCTAAGGCTTGGTGTGGTCCATTCTATATTCGAATAATGTGAGTTGTTATAGACTAAAAAAAAACCCGCAAATCAAAACAAAACATGCAAAAAATTGCAAATCTTCCTCTCTATAGCTTCTACCCACTACTTCTGATTCTGTTATCTCAGACCATGCATAATCCTTCTTTTATATAACTCTGTAAATACTTGAACACAGCAATTATGTTCTCTCTAAATCTCTTTCTATCCATGCTAAATATCTCTGCTTCCTTTATCAATTCTTACATCATCTGCAATCCCTACCCTGTCTCTGTGACCCACTTTGGGACCCTGCAGCCTCTTCATGCTTTTCAAAAAATATGGGACCCAGACAGGTGTATCCTGCTAAATTTTTGGAAAAGGAAAAAAGAAAAGAAAAACCAATGCATTCTACAAGCAGCATTGTTACCATTTTTTCTATGACTTTCTGATGTCAAAATGCACTGAGCCAGGCACTGCTTTGTAGCATTTTCCAGTTCCTGAGGTGGAAATGCTCTGTAAGTTTAACAATTGACTTCAGTGGTCAGTTCTTGCCCAGCTAGGAATGCAAACCTGAATAGAATACTGGAGAAGTGGTTGGGACAGGGAAAAATACAGTAGAATGAGCACCTTCCTTAATCTAATCACTACTCAAAACTCCTCAAAAGAGTTATAAGATCCCATTGACATATTGGCATTTGTTCTTGGATACTAAATGTTTGCTAGATATTGAACTTTACATTACTCTCCTTTGGTATAAAACAAACCCTCCAGAGCTTTTCCACCCAAATTATTTCCTTGTCAAGTCACCTCTGTCTTTTGTTTGTGAAAGCATAGGTTTAATCCAAGTATAGCGTTTCATCTTTTTGTGTCTAGTCATTTGAGTTACATTTTTCTCCCCATCTCTCCCCTATCCCTCACCCCAAGAAAGAGAGCCTACTGAATACCCCTTCTCACAGTCTACCCTCTGTTATAATCCCCTCTACCTCCCCACTAACTTTCTCAGAGGGCAAGATGGATTTCTATAGCCTAGTGCCTGTACATCTTATTTCCCGGTTACATGTAAAATACATTGTTTTTAGGATTTGTTTTTAAAACTTTGAGTTCCAGATTCTTTCACTTCTCTCCTCACCCACCCCCACTGGGAAGACAAGCAATTCAATATAGGTTGTACATGTGGAGTTATGCAAAACGTTCCCATAGTAGTTATATTATGAAAGACTATATTTTCCTTCATCTGATCTCACCCCCCACATATTCTATTTTCTACTTTGACCCTGTCCCTTTTCAAAAGTGTTTGCTTCTAAGTACCCACTCCCCAAATTGTCCTCCCTACTATCATCCCCTTCATATCCCCTTTCCCCCTACTTTATTGTAGGGTAAGACACTCAAATTGAGTGTGTATGTTATCCCCTCCTTAAGTCAAATTCAACAAGAGTAAGGTTGACTCATTCCCTTTCATGTTCCTGCTCTTCCCTTCCACTGTAACAGTTTTCTCTTGCCTTTTTTTTTTTTTAAAAGCAATTGGGGTTAAGTAACTTGCTCAAGGTTACATGGCTAGTCATTGTTTATGCGTGGATGCTCATTTTCTGAGGCCGGATCTGATCTCGGGTCATCCCAACTCCGAGGCTGGGGCTCTTACTCACTGCGCCACCTAGCCACCCCTTTAGGGCAATTGGGGTTAAGTAACTTGCCCAAGGTTACACGGCTAGGTTTTTTTTTGTTTGTGTGGATTAAGTGTCGGAGGCCGGCTCCGAACTCAGGTCCTTCTGACTCCAGGGCCAGCGCTCTATTCACTGCGCCACCTAGCCGCCCCTTCTCTTGCCTTTTTTATGTAAGATAATTTACTCTATTCTACTTCTCTCTTTCTCCTCCCAATATATTCTTCCCTCACCTCTTAATTTTATTTTTTTTTCTTTTAAACAAATACTTTATTAACTTCTGTTTTACATCATTCATTTCTGCCAGATTTTGAGTTACAATCATTTTCCCCCCATTATTCCCCTACCCAACCTCCCAGAATAGCAGTCCCACAAGATATGGCTTCCTCCAATCTGCTCTCTCCCATACCTTCTCCCATACCCCCATCGACTTTTCCATTAGAGGAAGGTGAATCTTTGTGTCCCAATGCCTGCACATCTTATCTCCCAATTATAAGCAAAAGAGTATTAATAATAGTATTTATATATACTTGAAACATTTAATCTTAAGACCTTGAATTTCAGATCCATTTCCTTCCTCCCTTGTCACCCATTCCCTCTGGGGAGATAAGTAATTCAGTATATGTTGTAGATGTCTAGCTATGCAAAACATTTTCATAGTAGATATATTGTACAAGGCTGCTTATAATTCCCTCCCACTCATCCCACCCCCACCTGGTCCATTCCCTACATGATCCTGTCCCTCTTCTATAGTGGGTACTTCCAACCTCCCCTCACCCCAAGGATGCCCTCCCATCCCTCATCCCTCCTCTCATCCCCCTTCCCCCTATCCTGCTGCAGGTTGAGATATCCCATTTAGTATGTATGCCATTTTCTCCCTGAACCAAATTCAATGTGAATGTGGTTTTGCCTTTTTAGCCTTCCTTATTCTCCCCGTCCTTTGCAACCACTTCCCCTTGCTTCTTCTACATGGGATAGTTTACCCTACCCTGTCTCTCCCCATCTCCTCTTGCCACTTTCCTCTCTCACCTCATAATTTCATCCCTTGAGTATTCTCCCTTCCCAACAAATTCAACCTATGCCCTCTATCCATATATAACTGTAACCGTATACACACACATTCACATATGTATTCATATGACCACACACCCTTCTTCCATTATTTTCATAGTGAGAAAAATATCATCAGTCACAGTTATTGCTTTTCCATATAGGAATGTAAATAGTTCAACTTTGATAAGTTCCTTTTGATTTCTTTTCCCTGATTACCTTCTCAGGTATCTCTTACTTCTTGCGTCTGGATGTCAAATTTTCTATTCAACTCTGGTTTTTTCCTCAAGAATGCTTGAAAGTCCTCTATTCCACTGAATGGCCATATTTTCCCCTGAAACAAAATACTCAGTTTTGCTGGGTAGGTAACCCTTGGGTTCATTCCCAGTTCTTTTGCCCTCTGGAATATCATATTCCATGCCCTTTGATCCCTCAGTGTAGAAGCTGCCAGGTCCTGGGCTATTCTGATTGTGTTTCCACGATATTGAAATTGTTTCTTCCTGGCTGCTTGTAGTATTTTCTCCTTGATCTGGGGATTCTGGAACCTGGCTATAATATTCCTGGGAGTTTTCTTTTTGGGATCTTTTTCAGAGGTGATCTGTGGATTCTTTCAACCTCTATTTTGCCCTCTGCGTCTAAAACATCAGGGCAGTTTTCCTTGAGAATTTCTTGAAGGGTGATTTCTAGGTTCTTTCTTTGATCGTGGCTTTCAGGTAGTCCAATAATTTTTAAATTGTCTCTCCTGGATCTATTTTCCAGGTCAGTGGTTTTTCCCATGAGATATTTCACATTGCCCTCTAATCTTTCGTTTGTTTGGATCTGCTTAACAGCATCTTGATTTCTCATAAAGTCACTAGCTTCCATTTGCTCCAGTCTAACTCTGAAGGAATGAATCTCCTCAGTGAACTTTTGAGATTCTTTTTCCATCTGGCAAATTCGACTTTTTAAGGCATTCTTCTCCTCAATGCCCTTTTGGGCCTCCTTTGCCATTTGAGCCAGTCTATTTTTTAAGGTGTTGTTTTCCTCAGTCAGGCTGTTGACCCTCATTTCATACTTTTCCTGCATCCCTCTCATTTCTCTTTCCAATTTTTCCTCCACTTCTCTTATTTGATTTTTAAAGTCCTTCTTAAGGTCCTCTATGGCCTGCAACCCGCTCATGTTTTCCCCTGGGGCTTTTAGAGCAGGACTTCTGACCTCACAGTCCTTTTCCCGCTCTACGCCCCCAAAATAGGAGTCTAGGGTTGCATTTTTCTGTTTCCTTTGCCTTAGCATGTTGCCACTTGATTACCTGACTTTTGGGCTTGTTGCCACACTATGGCTTTAAGGCCAGATAGAGGAATTTTCGTCCCGAACGTGTGGGGGGCAACTTCCGTTTCTGGCAAGCTATAAACCCACCCACAACTTCCACCCTAGATCACAATCCAGATCCAGGAGGTTAAAGCAAGAGCGATTACCCCCCAAGACTGATCGCTGGATCTCCCCACGGTTTGTAGGCTGGGAGCCGGAAATGCCTCTGAAAACTACAAAATGGCGTGTCTCCTCAGCGGCTTCTAGCCCCCAGGGGAGGGAGCTGACGCATTCCCCAAATACAGGTCCCAAAGTCCATAGGACACTAACCTCTTACTTTGTCCTAGGCAAGTCTATGTTGATAATTCTGGGGTCGCCACAGTTCCTGGTGTTCTGGGGTTCCTCCGGCTGGCTGCTGGCCCTGCCGCCCTGGGGCTAAAACTTCGCTCGCGTGGACCTGGGCTCGGCTCAGCTCCTGCGCTCGGCGCGCTGCCGGCTCCTGCGCGCTGCCCTGGTCCTTCCTGCAGGGCTACTGGGCTGTCCTCAGCGGGAGGTTAGCTTCTCTGTGTCGTTCTGTGGGTGCTGGGGCTCCAGAAGATTTTCAGAGTCCTTTTTTACATAGTTTGTGGAGAATCTGGGGGCAGAGAGGCTTGGACAAGCTGTTTCTACTCTGCCATCTTGGCTCCGCCCCCCTTAATTTTATTTTTAAAATATCATCCCTTCATATTCATATCATCCTGTGCCCTTTGTCTATGCATGCACACACAAACATACACACGTACACCTCCTATATATACAGATATATGTATGTATACACATGTATACATATATTTCCTTCAACTATCCTCATACTGAGAAAAGTCTCATAAGTTACAGTTATCATTTTTCCATGTAGGAATGTAAATAGTTCAATTTTATTAAGTTCCTTATGATTTTCTTTTCCTGTTTACCTTCTCATGCTTCTCTTGCTTCTTATATTTGAAAGTCAAATTTTCTGTTCATCTCTGTTTTTTTTTTCATCAAGAATACTTGAAAGTCCTCTATTTCATTTAATGACCATATTTTCCCCTGAAACATTATACTCAGTTTTGCTGGGTGGGTAGGTGATTCTAGCTTTTAATCCTATCTCCTTTGACCTCTGGAATATCATATTTCAAGCCCTTTGATCCCTTAGTGTAGAAGCTGCTAGATCTTGGGTTATCCTGATTGTGTTTCCACAATACTCAAATTATTTCTTCCTGACTTATTATAATATTTTCTCCTTGGCCTGGAAACTCGGGAATTTGGATATGACATTCCTAGGAATTTTTTTTGGATCTTTTTCAAGAAGTGATTGGTGAATTATTTCAATTTCTATTTTGCCCTCTGGTTCTACAATATCAAGACAATTTTTCCTTGAGAATTTCTTGAAAGATGATGTCTAGGCTCTTTTTTTTAATCTTGGCTTTCAGGTAGTCCAATAATTTTTAAATTCTCTCTCCTGGATCTATTTTCGAGGCCAGTGGTTTTTCCAGTGAGATATTTCACATTGCCTTCTATTTTTTCATTTGTTTAGATCTGTTTTATAGTATCTTTATTTCTCATAAAGTCATTAGGTTCCATTTGCTCCAATATACTTCTGAAAGAATTATTCTCTTCAATGAATTTTTATATCAAATGCTTTATTAACTTCTAGTTTACATCATTCATTTAAACAAGATTTTGAATTATAAATTTTCTCCCTGTTTTTACCCTACCTACCACCCCAAAATAGCCATCCCACTGAATATCCCCTCCTCCAAACTACTCTCTCCCACATTTTCTCCCATCCTCCCTCCAACTTTCCAGTATGGCAAGGTGGTCCTCTATGCCCCAGTTCCTGTATATCTTATTTCTCAGTTACATTCAGAATAATATTAATAATAGTATGCATATATATACATATATGTATATATTTAAACATTTGATTTTAAAACTTCGAATTCCAGATTCATTCCCTTATTCCTTTTGTCACCCACCCTCACTGGGAAGATAAGCAATTCAATATAGGTTGTACATGTGTAGCTATGTAAAACATTTCCATAGTGGATATATTGTCAAAGACAGACTGTATTTCCCTTCCTCCTATCCCACCTCCAACTTTTTCTATTAACTACTTTGATTCTGTCCCTTTTCAAAAGTGGGTGCTTCCAACTTCCCTCCCCCCCAGCCTGCCCTCCCTTCCATCATCCCCCTTCTCATCCCCTTCACACCTACTCTCCTGTAGGGTGAGATACTCTATTTAGTGTGTAAGTCATTCCCTCCTTAAGCCAAATTCAATGAAAATAAGGTTGACCCATTCCCTTTTGCCTTCCTTTTCTTCCCCTCCATTGTAACCATTTTCTCTTGCCTCTTCAATATGAGA
Source organism: Gymnobelideus leadbeateri (assembly GCA_011680675.1). Taxonomy (NCBI): domain Eukaryota; kingdom Metazoa; phylum Chordata; class Mammalia; order Diprotodontia; family Petauridae; genus Gymnobelideus; species Gymnobelideus leadbeateri. The sequence goes on along the minus strand of WOXC01012092.1, from coordinate 43,443 downwards.
TAGTTTACCCCATTCTGTCTCTCCCTTTCTCCTCTTGTTATATTCCTCTCTCACCTCTTAAATTCACCTTTAAAGTATCATCCCTTCCTATTAAATTTGACCCGTGCCCTCTATCTATGTATACCTGTAAACATATATACACAAATTCACATATGTATTCATATGCCCATATACCCTTCTTCAACTATTTTCATACTGAGAAATGTTTCATCAGTTACAGTTATTGTTTTTCCATGTAGGAATGTAAATAGTTCAACTTTGATAAGTTCCTTATGATTTCCTTTCACTGTTTACCTTCTCAAGCTTCTCTTGCTTCTTGTATCTGAATGTCAAATTTTCTATTCAACTCTGGTTTTTCATCAAGAATCCTTGAAAGTCCTCTATGCCCCTGAATGACCATATTTTCCCCCTGACATGACACTCAGTTTTGCTGGGAAGGTGATTTTTGGTTTTAATCCCAGCTCCTTTGCCATCTGGAATATCATATTCCAAGCCCTTTGATCCCTCAGTGTAGATGCTGCCAGATCCTGTGCTATCCTGATTGTATTTCCACAATATTGAAATTGTTTCTTCCTGGCTGCTTGTAGTATCTTCTCCTTGATCTGGGAATTCTGGAACCTGGGCATAACATTCCTAGGAGTTTTATTTTTGGGACCTTTTTCAGGAGGTGATCTGTGGATTCTTTCAACCTCTATTTTACCCTCTGGTTCTAAAACATCAGGGCACTTTTCTTTGAGAATTTCTTGAAGAATGATTTCTAGGTTCTTTCTTTGAACATGGCTTTCAGGTAGTCCAAAAACTTTTAAATTATCTCTCCTGGACCTATTTTCCAGATCAGTGGTTTTCCCCATGAAATACTTCACATTGCTTTCTATTATTTCATTTGTTTGAATCTGTTTAACAGCATCTTGATTTCTCATAAAGTCACTAGCTTCCATTTGCACTAATCTAATTCTCAAGGAATGATTCTCCTTAGTGAGCTTTTGAGATCCTTTTTTCTATCTGTCAAATTCGGCTTTTTAAGGCATTCTTCTCCTCATTGCCTTTTTTGAGCCTCTTTTGCCACTTGAGTTAGTCTATTTTTTAAGGTGCTATTTTCCTCAGTCAGGGTGTTAACTCTCCTTGCATAAATTTTCTTCCATTGTTCTCATTTCTCTCCCCAATTTTTCCTCCACTTCTCTTAACTGCTTCTTAAGCTCCTCTATGGCTTGTAACCAGCCCGTATTTTTCTTGGAAGCTTTTGGTGCAGGATTTCTGACTTCACTCTGTATCTCTTCTTCCATGCTTTGATCCTTTTTATTGCCAAAGTAGGAGTGTAAAGTTGGGGAACTCTGTTTATTTTGCTTCCTTTGCCTACTCAAGTCACCACTTAGTCACTTGATGCCTGGGCTTTTTTTTTTTTTTTTTTTTGCCACAGTAGTACTCTGACACCAGACAGGGGACCTTCATCCCAAACACTGAGTTTTTCCCAGCTGCTGGAGGTATTAGTTGGGTGCCCTCTCTGCGACCCCAGATAGCAATCCATATCCAAACAGGTTAAAGCAAGAGCACTTACCCACCCCCACCCCCCTCAGTCTGGTTGCCTTCTCCCCCTAACAGTTTGCATTCCAGGAGTTGAAGCTGCACCACTGCTCTTCAGCAGCTTCTTGCTATGGGGGCAAAGGCCACACACTCCCAAATACTGGTCACAAAGTCATACTGCACTGACCTCTCACTTTGTCCTTGGCATCTATGTGTTGGTAATTCTGGAAACTCCACAGCTGTTGGCGTTCTGGAGTCCCTCCACCAGGTGGCTGGTCAGGCCCAACCTGGGGCTAAAACCTCTGGCTTACTCAGGCCTGGGCTCAGCTCCCAGAGCACTGTGCTGGCTGCTCCCTGCCAGTCTGCCAGGCTGTCCTCAATGGGAGGTTAGCTTCTCTGTGTCATTTTCTGTGTTCTATAGCTCCAGAGTTTGTTTAGAGTTCCCTTTTACATAAATTGGAAGTGGTGGGAGCCAGAACTATGAGGAATTGTTATTTCTACTCCTCTATCTTGACTCTGCCCCCAAATTTTCTCCTTCAATGAGTTTTTTTTTTTCCAAATGCTTTATTAACTTCTGGTTTACATCATTCATTTCCACCAGATTTTGAGTTGCAATTTTCCCCCATTTTTCCCCTACCCACCACCCCAGAATAGCACTCCCACAGGATATCCCCACATCCAATATGCTCTCTCCCATATCTTCTCCCATATCTCCTGTGACTTTTACATTAAGGCAACGTGAATCTCTGTGCCCCAATGCCTGCACATCTTATCTCCCAGTTACATGCAAAATAGTATTAATAATAGTATTTATATATATTTGAAACATTTAATTTTAAAACTTCGAATCACAGATCCACTACCTTCATCCCTTGTTGCCCAATCCTGCTGGAAGATAAGCAATTCAGTATGTGTTGTACATGTATAGCTATGCAAAACATTACCATAGTAGATATATTGTAAAAGACTGATCATATTTCCTTCCCACCCATCCCACCCCCCACCTGGTCCATTCCTTACTTTGATCCTGTCCCTCTTCAAAAGTGGGTGCTTCCAATCTCCCCTCCCCCCAGAATGCCCTCTCCTCCATCATCCCACCTCTCATCCCAATCCCCCCTAATCTTCTGCAGGGTGAGATATCCCATTTAGTATGTATGACATTCTCTCCCTGAGCCAAATTCAAAGAGAATATGGTTTTGCCTTTTTGCCTTCCTGTTCTTCCCCTCCCCTGAGACTACTTCCCCTTGCCTCTTCTACATGAGACAGTTTATGCCCTCCCCAGTCTCTCCCCATCTCCTCTTGCCACATTCCTCTCTTACCTCTTAACTTCTTAAATATCATCCCTTCCCACCAAATTTGACCTGTGCCCTCTATCCATGTATACCTGTAAACATATATATACACATTCACATATGTTTTCATATGCCCATATACCCTTCTTCAATTATTTCTTACTGATAAACGTTTCATCAGTCACAGTTGTTGTTTTTCCATGTAGGAATGTAAATAGTTCAATTTTGATAAGTTCCTTTTGATTTCTTTTCCCTGTTTACCTTCTCAATTATCTCTTGCTTCTTCTGTCTAAATGTCAATTTTTTTTTTTGTGCTCTGAATATTTTATTTATTTTTAGAATGAGAATCACCCACTAATTCTCTCTAGATTTTGTTATTCAAGGAATAATTGGGTACTCCAGGTTTTTTTTTATTTTCAAATTTCCTTTACTTCCCTCCCCCTACCCCCCACGACAGCATATAGTCCAGTATAGGATCTGCAAATACATTCATATTAGACATTATTCCAATTACAAAGGTGTATTGTACTAGGTGGGATGAAATATGGTAAAGAAGAAATAAAACCAAACAATGAAAAGAAAAAGATCATTGTTTGCTTCCATCAGGATTCAGACTCAGTTCTTTCAAGTTATATCTCTGGATGGCGCATTTCTCTCTTTCTTGAGTCTTTTGGAATTGACTTATATCACTGCATTGCTGAAAAGAGTCCAGTCTGTCATAATTGGTCATCACAGATATGGTATGTTTGTGATTGAATACAAATTTCTTCTGATTCTACTCTTCTCATTCAGTATCAGTTTGTATAAGTCTCTCCAGGTAATTATGAAATCTGTCACTTCCTCGTTTCTTATAGCGCAATAATATTCCATTACATTCATATACCACAACTTGTTTAGCCATTCCCCAATTGATGGGCACCCCTTTAGTTTCCAATTCTTTGCAACCACAAAAAGGGCTGCTATAAATATTTTGTACATATGGGTCTTCCTCCCACTTCTATGATCTCTTTGGGATATAACCCTAGAAGTGGTATTGTTGGGTCAAAGGGTATGAAATTATTTATAATCCTTTGGGCATAATTCCAGATTGCTCTCCAGAATGGTTGGATAAGTTCACAACTCCACCAGCAATGTATTAGTGTTCCAATTTGTCTACATCCTCTCCAGCATTTGTCACTTTCTTGTTTTGTCATCTTAGCCAATCTGACTGGAGAGATGTGGTATCTCAGAGTTGTTTTGACTTGCATTTCTCTAATCAATAGTGATTTAGAGCATTTCTTCATATGTTTATAGATATCTTTAATTTCTTTCTCTGAAAACTGCCTGTTCATATCCTTTGACCATTTATCAATTGGGGAATGATTTGTATTCATATAGATTTGTCTCAATTCTCTATAAATTTCAGAAATGAGTCCTTTATCAGAGACATAAGTTGTAAAAATTCTTTCCCGGGGTGGCTAGGTGGTGCAGTGAGTAGAGTGCTGGCCCTTGGAGTCAAAAGGACCTGAGTTCAGATCCGGCCTCAGACACTTAACACACACAAACAAAAACCTAGCTGTGTGACCTTGGGCAAGTTACTTAACCCCAATTGCCCTCCAAAAAAAAAAAAAAGCAAAAAAAAATTCTTTCCCAATTTCCCACCTCCCTCTTGATCTTCCTTACATTGGCTTTGTTTGTACAGAACCTTTTCAATTTAATGTAATCACAATTATCCACTTTGCATTTTATAATGCTCTCTAATTCTTGTTTGGTCCTAAAGTCTTCTCCTCTCCACAAATCTGTCAGGTAAACTATTCCTTGCTTTCCCAAATTGCTTACAATATCATTCTTTACACCTAGATCATGCACCCATTTCAAATTGATTTTGGTATATGGTGTTAGAAGTGATCTATGCCCAGTTACTGCCATACTGTATTCCAGGTTTCCCAGCAGTTTTTGTCAAATAGTGCATTCTTATCCCCAAAACTGGGGTCTTTGGGTTTATCGAACAATAGATTACTATATTCACTAACTGCTGGGTCTCCTGCACCTAATGTATTCCATTGATCCACTACTCTACACCTCTGCCAGTACCAAGCAGTTTTGATGACTGCTGCTATGTAATACAGATTAAGATCTGGCATAGCTAGTCCAGCTTCCCTAGCATTTCTTTTCGTTAATTCCCTTGATATTCTAGACTGTTTGTTTTTCCAAATAAATTTTGTTATTATTTTGTCTAACTCTAGAAAATAGTTTTTTTGGTAAATTGATTGGTATGGCACTAAATATATAGTTTAGTTTGGGTAAAATTGTCATTTTTATTATATTAGCTCAACCCAGCCATGAGCAATTGATATTTTTCCAACTATTTAGATCTGATTTTATTTGTGTGAGAAGTGTTTTGTAGTTTGATGATATAGATTCTGGGTTTGTTTTGGCAAGTAGATTCCCAAATATTTTATGTCTACAGTGACTTTAAATGGGATTTCTCTTTCTATCTCTTGCTATTGAGTGTCATTAGAGATGTACAGGAATGCTGAGGATTTATGTGGGTTTATTTTATATCCTGCAATTTTGCCAAATGTATTTATTGTCTCAAGTAGTTTTTTACTTGACTCTCTAGGATTCTCTAAGTATATCATCATATCATCTGCAAAGAGTGATAGCTTGGTCACTTCTATGCCTAATTTGATTCCTTTGATTTCTTTTTCTTCTCTAATTGCTACTGCTAGTGTTTCTAGAACCAGATTGAAGAAGAGGGGTGATGGTGGACACCCTTGTTTCACTCCTGATCTTATTGGAAAGGCTTCTAATTTATCCCCATTGCATATAATACTTGCTGATGGTTTTAAATAGATGCTATCAACTATTTTAAGGAAGGCTCCATTTATTCCTATACTTTCTAGTGTTTTTAATAGGAATGGATGTTGTACTTTTTCAAAAGCCTTTTCTGCATCTATTGAGATGATCGTGTAGTTTCTGCTAGTTTTATTGCTGATATGCTCAATTATACTGGTGGTTTTCCTAATATTAAACCATCCATGCATTCCTGGAATGAATCCTACCTGATCAGGGTGTATTATTTTTGTGATAAGTTGTTGGAGTCTTTTGACTAATACTTTATTTAAAATTTTTGCGTCTAAACTCATGAGGGAAATTGTTCTATAATTTTATTTCTCTGTTTTATCTCTTCCTGATTTAGGAATCAGTACCATATTTGTATCATAGAAAGAGTTTGGTAGGACTCCTTCACTAATTTTCCCAAATAGTTTGTAGAATATTGGAATCAATTGTTCTTTAAATGTTTGATAGAATTCACTAGTAAGCCCATCTGACCCTGGAGATTTTTCCCTAGGGAGTTCATTGATGGCTTGTTTGATTTCTTTTTCTGAGATGGTGTTATATAGGTAATTCACTTCCTCTTCAGTTAATCTGGGCAACTTGTGATTTTGTAAATATTCATCCATTTCACTAAGATTGTCATATTTTTGTGCATACAATTGGGAAAAAATAATTCATCATTTTTTTTATTTCCTCTTCATTGGAGGTAGATTCTCCCTTTCTATTTTTGATACTCATAATTTCGTTTTCTTCTTTCTTTGTTTTTATCATATTGACTAAGGGTCTATGAATTTTGTTGATTTTTTCATAAAACCAGCTCTTAGTTTTATTTATTAATTCAATAGTTTTCTTAATTTCAGTTTTATTAATCTCACCTTTGGTTTTCAATATTTCTAATTTAGTACTAAATTGGGGATTTTAAATTTGTTCTTTTTCTAGCTTTTTCAATTGCATGTCCAATTCATTGACCTCCCTTCTCTCTGCTTTAATTAAGTATGTACTCAGGGATATAAAACTTCCCCTGAGAACTGCCTTTAGTGCATCCCACAAATTTTGGTATGTTGTCTCATTATTATCATTTTCTTGAATGAAATTATTGATTGTTTCTATAATTTCTTATTTGACCCACCAATTTTTTAGGATTAAATTGTTTAATTTCCAATTAGTTTTTAGACTATCTTTCCATGGCCCTTTATTGCATATAATTATTATTGCATCATGATCTGAGAATGATGCATTTAATATTTCTGCCTTTCTGCACTGGATTCTGAGGTTTGTATGCCCTAGTACATGGTCTATTTTTGAGTATGTACCATGCACTGCTGAAAAGAAAGTAAATTCCTTTTTATCCCCATTCAGTTTTCTCCAGAGTTCCATCATATCTAGTCTCTCTAAGATTCTATTCTCCTCCTTAACTTCTTTCTTGTTTATTTTGAGGTTAGATTTATCGAGTTCAGAGAGGGGAAGATTAAGGTCCCCCACTAGTATAGTTTTGCTATCTATTTCTTCCTCTAATTCCTTTAACTTCTCCTCTAGGAATCTGGATGCTATACCACTTGGTACATATACATTAAGTAGTGATATTGCTTCATTCTTGATGGTGCCTTTTAGTAGGATATAGTTTCCTTCCTTATCTCTTTTTTTTTTTTTTTTAAGCAATTGGGGTTAAGTAACTTGCTCAAGGTTACACGGCTAGTCATTTGATTTATGCGTGGGTGCTCATTTTCTGAGGCCGGATCTGATCTCGGGTCATCCAAACTCCGAGGCCAGCACTCTTACTCACTGCGCCACCTAGCCGCCCCTTTAGGGCAATTGGGGTTAAGTAACTTGCCCAAGGTTACACGGCTAGGTTTTTTTTTTTTTTTTTTTTTGTGCGGATTAAGTGTTGGGCTCCGAACTCAGGTCCTTCTGACTCCAGGGCCGACGCTCTATTCACTGTGCCACCTAGCCGCCCCTCCCTTATCTCTTTTAATTAGACCTATTTTTGCTTTCGCTTTATCTGAGATAAGGATTACTTCCCCTGCTTTTTTTACTTTACCTGAGGCATAGTAAATTTTACTCCAACCTTTTACCTTTACACTGTGGGTATCCCTTTGTTTCAAACGTGTTTCTTGTAGACAGCATATTGTTGGATTATCGTTTTTAATCCATTCTGCTATCCGCCTCTGTTTTATGGGAGAGTTCATCCCATTCACATTCACAGTAATGATGACTATCTGTCTCTTCCCCTCCATCCTATTCCCTCCCCTGTTTATGTTTTTGTTTCTTCCTTCTCCCTTCCCCTCCTTGATGTTTTTCCTTTTGACTGCCCCCTCCCTCAGTGTTCCCATCCAGTGATACCCCTTCTTGACCTACCCTCTCCCCTTATTACTGTTTCCTTCCCTTCTAATCCCCCCTTTAGTCTCCTCCTTTCACCCCCCCCCTTACCCTTCCACTATCTGTAGGACACAATAAGTTTTTATACTTATCAGAGTAAATTACTCCCTGTTTGATTCCAAACCAATGAGAGTAAATTTCAAACAGTGCTCCTCTCCCTCCCTCCTTTTCCTCTATTTAATGAATTGATGTGTCTATTCACATTAGAATCTTAAACTTTACTGATTAAGTTGATCCCTCTTTGAACCAGAACCAGTGAGAATAGTGTTTAAATGATGTTCCTCTCCCTCTTTCTTTCCCCTCTTCTATAATGTGTTTTAATGCCTCTTCAGATGGCATATTTTACCTTTTCCTATCTCATCCTTTCCTTTTTCCCATTACAGTTCCTTTGATTAAGTCCACTTAATTCCTTGATTTGGGGGCTTGTTTCCACAGTAGGACTCTGCCACCAGACAGGAGAGCTTCCATCCCAAATGTTGGGGTCTTCTCAACTGCTAGAGGTATTAGTTAAGTGTCCTCCCTGAAGCCCCCAAACACTCTGGCAAGCTGGACACACACCCCAAGACCTCCACCCCAGCCCGCAATCCAGATCCAGGGAGGTTAAAGCAAGAGTGATTACCCCTCAGATTGATTGCTGGATCCCCCTACAGTTCACAGGCCAGGAGCTGGAGCTGACACTGAAGCTTCAAAATGGCGGCTGTGCCGAGTCTTCTCAGCCACTTCTAGCCCCCAGGGGAAGAAGCTGATGCGCTCCCAAATACTGGTCCCAACGTCCATAGGGCACTAACCTCTCACTTTGTTTTGGACATTCTGGAAAAGCCACAGCTGTTGGTGTTCTGGGGTCCCTCCAGCCACCTGCTGGACCAGCCACCCTGTGGCTAAAACCTCCAACTCACATGGTCCTGGGCTCAGCTCCCAGAGCTCTGTGCTGTTGCCTCCCAGTGTGCTGTGCTGGCTGCTCCTTGCTGGGCTGCTGGGCTGTCCTCAGTGGGAGGTTAGCTTCTCTGTGTTGTTCTGTGGGTGCTGGAGCTCCAGAAGTTGTTCAGAGTCCCCCTTTTACATAATTTTGAAGTGGTGTTGGCTGGAGTGCCATGAAAGTGCTGTTTCTACTCCACCATCTTGGTTCCTCCCCCCTTCAATGAGTTTTTGAAATTCTTTTCCATTTTGTCAATTATGTTTTTTAAGGTATTCTTTTCCTTATTGATTTTTTGGGCTTCTTTTGCCACTTGAGTTAGTCTTTTTGTTTTAAGATTTTATTTTTCTTCAGTATGTTAGTTCTCCTTTAGGAGAGTATTGACTCACCTTTCATGATTTTCTTGCTTTATTCTAATTTCTCTCTCCAATTTTTCCTCCACTTCTCTTACTTGGTTTTCAAAATCCTTCTTGAGCTCCTCCATGCCCTGTAAGCAGTTTATATTTTTCTTGGAGGCTTTTGATGCTGGAGTTTTGACTTTGTTGCCTTCTCCTGATTCTAAGTTTTGATATTCTTTGTCCCTGAAAAAAGATTCTATATTCTCATTGCACTTTCTCTGTTTGCTCATCTTGCCAGCCAAGTACTTAACTTTTGAGCTCTTTGCTATGGTAGAACTCTGCTTCCACAGTGGAGAGAGCTGAGTCCCACATTTCTGGGGTTTTGTGTAGCTGTTGTCAGAGCTATGAGGAAGGCACCCTCTCTATAGCCACCAGAATCTCTGTCACGCTAGCACTCCTCTCTCAAGTACTGCCACCCAAGACTGTGACCAAGATCCAAGCAGTTCAAAGCAAGAACAATTACACTCTAAATGGTTGCTTGGTCCCCCTATGATGTGAAGGCCAAGAGCTCCAGAGGCAGCCATGTGGCAGCAGTTCTAGCCGCCACCCTGCTGCCCCCTCTGCCACTAGGGACAGGGGAGGGAACATGCTCTTCTCTCACCCAGTTCCAGTAGAGTTCTCTACTGTCCTTTGACTTTCTCTTTGGCATTTATGGGTTGAGATGTCTGGAAACCCCCACAGCTGCCAGTGATTCACTCTCCTGAAGTCTGCTCTTGCTGGTATGGGCTGCCAAGTCTGTACTGGGTTTGGCTCCCAGCCCTGTGTGATAGACCCTTCCTGTCATCCTGCTAGGCTGCCTTCATTGGAAGATTTGTTTCTCTTTGTCACTTTCTGGGTTCTGTACTTCTAAAATTTGTTTGAAGTAATTTTTTAAATGTATTGGATGTGGTTGGAGCAGGAGCTCAAGCAAGTTTCTGCTTTTACTCCACCATCTTGGCTCCACCCAAGATCTAGTAATTTGAAAAATTTCCATCCAAAAGTGTAGCAAGTCCTTTCAACTCCTCTCACTGCCAGGGCCAGCTACATTTCACTCTCAAGCATCTCGGACTTTCCCTGAGGGATTGAGCATCTCTCTTTCCAAACTATTAATTTAAGTCCCCATCTTTGTGTGTTCCTCCCAGTGATTAGCACCAGAGTTCTATTTAACTCATTAATTTCAATTAGTTTTCACAAAAGGCTATCATCTTTTAAAAACACAGCAAAATCAGAAATACAAACATTTCCCTTAATATCTCAGGAGGAATCCTCTATCACCTTTGTTTCTTGAGAAATTGGGATCAAATTGAATGCAGAGTCTGTTACAGCACTGATTCCATCAGGTCCATATCCAAATAAGGCATTGCTGCTGGAGCAGACACTGACTTCCTTACAGCGGATTTGGTTCCTGCAAGTTGCTTCTCAGTGGCCTGGGAATGAAAGCTGATTAGCAGACCAAAATCCAGTGCAGAGTGTCTATGCACGAAATAAACCTCTCTCCAAGGCAATTCCATTACATGTCATCACACTTGCCCTGGAAGTGTGATCTTCAACCTCTTTCAAATGAAGAACTCTATCAATAAAACATGCTAATGCTTGCTTATATGGACTGACATCATTGGTCAGTAATGTTATATGCCCCACCATGCCATCTATGTTTGGCCATAAGGACAGAATGAAAGACATTCTCCCTTTGCTAAAATCTAGCTTAATTGTGTCTGAACTATTACTTTGATCTAAATGTCTGATAACCATATCAATAGAGACATAATTATAACTTTTTTAACATGGGAAGGGTGATGAAATGCTTTGGGGAGGAGCCATCTGGGGTGCATCCACTAAAGGGGAAAATATGCCTACAACAAGACAGCATCAGTATTCTCTCCTACTGAGGTCCTCCTACTGCTGAGGCAGAGGGGACCAAGGACTATGTGTTATCACTGTGTAGAAGAATTATTTTTTGGCATGGTTCTTTTAGAACCCTCTATTTTTTCATAATGTAGAAAAGTTTCTTTTACTCCAGCCTATTAACAGTTCTACCTGTCCAAAAAGGAAAATTATTTTAATCTGTTATGATCAATCAGTAATTACTGCTCCCCTTTTTGTTCACAATTTGTCACTTCCATAATACATTGTGGAATACTGTCTAGAATTCAATGCTAGTTTCAAGGACTATAGTTTGAAAATTACTCCTCCTCCTCCTCCTCTTTCTTCTTCTTCTTCTTCTTCTTCTTCTTCTTCTTCTTCTTCTTCTTCTTCTTCTTCTTCTTCTTCTTCTTCTTCTTCTTCTTCTTCTCCTCCTCTTTCTCCTCCTCCTCCTCCTCCTTTTCCTTTTCCTGGTAAAAGTAACTTCAAAAGGTCTTATAACCCATGTTAACAATTGATGTGTGTACTATCTGTGTGACATTTGGACAAATTATTTCTAATCCCTGGGCCTTTGTTTTCTTATCTTCCAAATAAGGTGGTTAGATTAGATGGCATTTAAGGTCTCTGTTGTATCTCAATCTATAATCTTATTATCCTATATGCTAAGCATAAATAGATTAGTTGTATGAAACATGAAGAAAAAGAAGGAGGAGAAGGAGGAGGAGGAGGAGGAGGAGGAGGAGGAGGAGGAAGAAGAAGAAGAAGAAGAAGAAGAAGAAGAAGAAGAAGAAGAAGAAGAAGAAGAAGACGACAACAGAGGAGGAGGAAAAAAGGAAGGGACAGAGGCATAAAGACAGACAGACACAGAGAGAGAGAAAGAGAGAGAGAGAGAGAGAGAGAGAGAGAGAGAGAGAGAGAGAGAGAGAGAGAGAGACCCTCACAATGGTAGCCATGCAGATATAAATTGCTCTGGCAATGAGGGAGTTCTTACCCCCAATCTTAATATTAAAAAATAAACACAGTTAAAGAAGCAACTTTTAAATACGTTTAAAAGTGGCACCCAGGATTAGAAAGGTTTTTATTAAAAACATATAGAAATAAAATACATCTGTGTGTCTGCAAGAGAAGAGAAGTGCTCATGGGGCACAAGAAGGGAAGGTTGATGTCAAGAAGGAAATTAAGGAGAATGTAGAGAGTGTTAAAGAAAGAAAATTTAGTAAATTTGAGAGTCAGGAAGGAAGACAAGAGAGCTGTCAGAGCCACCAGCATCTCTTAACCCTTGAGGATCTAATGCTGAAGGAACGTTCTCTCTCTGAGGTCTATTTTGCTTAGAAAAGAAATATCTGTGATTCCTTTTATCGGAATGCTTTCCCCCTGGCCATCATTTAAAAATGTAATTAAATAATAGGATTTTTTAGTGTCTACATTTTGCACATAATTTTATATAACTTACATTTTTGTTCCTTGTTTTGTTCTCACAGCAACATCGTGAGGTATATACTAATAGTCTCATCCCCAGTTTGCCACTGAAGAAAATGAGGCTAAGGGAGCTTAAGTCACTTGTCTCTGGTCACACAGGCACCAAAGCTCAGTGTCACTTTAACACACATTCAAATCCCCACTTTCCAGCAAATTAGAGCAGGAGAAGAAGGAGGGAAGATAAGCAAACTATATGTAGTCACTCTGTGCTCCAAAGCTGATAAGTATCAAACATTGTTGACATGTTTTAGCTTCCTCTGTAACCATTTCTCCTGAAATTACTCATAAGGTCTGACTTGTTCACATTTTGGCCCAATGACATCATTCAGTTTTCTAAATATCTGAAATCACCCCACAGTGATTAAGTATGATTGTTTTAGTCTAGAAGACTATGGCAATTTCAAGAATGAAATATCTCCTTCTATGACTGAAGAATAAAGAACTCATTAAGTGCTTATATGTGGCAAGCTTTGTTCTAAGTGCTGCAGATACAAATCGAAAAGTGAGACAACTCTGGATTTCAAGGAGCTCCCATTTGGAAAGGGGACCCAACCCACAAGGGAGGTTTCAGCTGCCAATCTGCTGGAAAGATCCCATGGTCCTTAAGGTGCAGCAGTAAAACAGATGGTGAAAGCTCTTCTTTAATGTTATTTCAAAAGATAAAATCCTGTCAGCTTCTGAGATTGAACCATTTGCTAAAGCCAAGGACTTTGGTGACTGGACCTTTCTTCTATGGATATTGAATAACTGTGACTGTTGCCCATGTAAAAGAAGTGCCCATAGGACTGCTTTCCTAGGATGATGGCATAGGGGTGGGCTGGAAACCTGGACCAAGGCTTTTGGGTTCAGAGTCTTGGGCTCTTTCCATTAGACCTAGAGGTGGTGGCAGTGGCTTGACGTGCATAGCACATGAGGCCTCCTGCCTCTCCACTGAGGCCTTTCTGCTTTAGATTGTGTTTTGTTTGCCCTTTGTGGGATGGTTGTTTGGCAGTTGGTGGGAAGGGCTGGCATCTTCTGCATAGGATCTACCTCCGAAATTACAGCTCTGAGGACTGTGCAGGAAGCGGGGCAAGTGGTCTGGGCTGCTTCCCCTCCCGTGGTTTATGCCTCTCTCTGCATGATGAGATAAGAAGTGTACAGTCAATTAGTTAATAAAGAAATATTAAGCACCGACTATTTATCAGGCACTATGCTAAGCATCAGAGATACAAAGAAGACAAAAGGTAGCGGCTAGGGGGCACAGTGAGTAGAGCACCGGCCCTGGAGTCAGAAGGACCTGAGTTCAAATCCGGCCTCAGACACTTAACACAAAACTAGCCGTGTGACCTTGGGCAAGTCACTCAACCCCAACTGCCCTCCAAAAAGCAAAAAGAAAAATCTAAACAAAACAAAGACAAAAGGCAACCCTTGAGGAGCTCACAATCTAATGGGGGAACCAAAGTGTCAGTGTCATTTAAGGCTTTCCACACTTTGTTTTCCATCTACCTTTCCAGTTTATTATTTAGTTCTCCCTCAAATGGTTGAAAATTAGAGGCCCAGGCATCTCAGTCTGGCCTTAATGTTAAGACAAAACCCTTGGCATTTTTTGTCAGTCACAGAGTCATCAATTTAGAGCTGGATGAGCCCTTCGATGCTGTCTTTTCCAACCTTTTTATTTTATGGGTTTGAGGCCCTGAGGAGACTGCACGCACTTGTCCTCGTCTTGTGTTTCTCCCTAACTCCATGGCCATCTCTACCCATTGAACCAGTTTGTAAGTTTCCAGGACCTTCATATGGTCACTGATACATCTCTCTCCTGTCCCTCCTGGCTCTCGGGATGGGTGGTCCTCTGAGCCCTCCTGCTCTTCTCATCTTCACTCCAGGCCATCTTTGACACCAGTGACACTGACTCTGCAAAATTCCAGGGGGAAATACCAGGATGGTAAACTGAGATTTGGAAAAGTTCTTAGAAGTCATGTAGTCTGACCTCCCAATTCTGTAGAGGAAGAAACTGAATTTCAAGGGCATTTAATGACCTCCCCCATCTCATAAGCAGTAAGTGTCCAAAGTGAGATTCTTCTGACTCTTGTCACTGGCCTCTATCACAGAAAAAATGCTACATCTCGAGACAGTGGTCCTGAGTTCAAATCTAAGCTCCCATTCTTAGCACCTGGGTGATCATGGGATAGATACTTAACCTTGTTGGAACTCAGTTCCTTCGTTTGCAAAATGGGGGATAAGCCAACTTGTATTCCCTCCTTTAACAAAGTTGTTACAAAGAAGGTATTTGGTAAAACACAATGTGCTGCTATAGCAAATATGAGTTATTTTTATCATGAAGTGGGAGCAGAAGCTAAAATTCCCGGTCAGAGAGGAGCTGACTCAATGCTTCCATGGAGATGTCCTGTTGGGCTGCTCGGGTGAAGTCCAGGAGTTCTCATTCCTTTAAGTAGCAGTCAGACCACGTGGCTCCCCTGCTCAATGTTCCAGTTTTCTGTTATCTAACAAAGAATTGGAAACTTCCCACTAACCTTGAATCAAATACAAACCTCTTGCTTTTGGCACGTAAAGGCCCTCCCAACCTGGCTGTCACCTGCCTTTTCTAGGCTTCTTACACCTTAATCTCCTTCAGAGACTGGTCATGCCACACTGGCCTTCTTGCCATTGCTCACACGTCATACTCCATCTCTGGTCTCTGTGATTTTACCCAAGCTATGTCCCCTGCCTGGAATGTCTTCCCTCAGCTCCATGTATAAGATTTCCTAACTTTCTTCAAGGTTCCCTTCAACCATGACCTCCCCTATGAGACTGTTCCTGATCTCCCCAGCTGCAAGTCCTTCCTCTGTTTCCACTCTCATGCGGCAAATTAATTTTAACTTAGTGTGCTTATGTTTTACACATACTTTTCTGGCCATGGTGCTTCCTTTGAAAGACTATAAGTTTCTTGAAGTCAGGAATTTTTTTTTTTTTGCTTTTTTATTCCCAGTGCCTAGTACAGTTCTTTAATACAGTAGTGGCTTAAAAAAAAGTTTCTCAATGAATTCAGTGATCCCATCTATCTCCTCCCAGGCCTTCTTATCCCTATGTTAAGTGTTGGTGTCTCCAGTGGGCACTCTAAATCCTGACCCAAATTTCATAGATTCTGAAGATTCCTATCCAGAATTTTTAAATTTTTAAAGCTTTTCTTTGTCTTAGAGATAATTTGGTTTGTTGCCAAATAATTCATTACTATGAGTGATTCCTCCCCTGCTTCTCCCTGAGTAGCTGGTAGTTAAATTTTGTTTTATAATTATCAGGGCCTCTCTGGCTTCCCTTGGCTGTCCTAGATAAGATTGTGAAGCCCTCTCCCAATTTTGTACCTGAGAGTCCCAGGAGCCCCCTTCCCCAGGATTTACTTCGGGATACACTGACTTAGAGGGAAGAATAGCCCAGTTCAAGAGCCCTGCAAAAGCAGCAGTACTGCTGGGGGGCTCATTTTCCTAAGGCCCCCAAGCTGGCTTGAGCTTGTGAGCTATGGCAAGCTTGGAGGGTTCTTGAGGGATTCTCTGCTTTGCATGGGGTCTGTGGGAGGGGAAGACCCTGTGTAACTGAAGGGGGCAGGAAGAAGGGGAGAGAAATGAAAACTATGTTAAAGAGAAATGAAGGAGTTCTGAAGAGTTAGAAAGTAGACTGTTAATTAGGACCAGCCCTCTGGGTCCAAAACCACAAAAGTTACAATGAGAAAATACTTTCAGAATTGCCTATATTATGTTGTGTGTGTATACACACACACTCAACACACATTCACACACACACACACACACACACACACACACACGGGGAGGGGAAGGGGGGAGAGAGAGAGAGAGAGAGAGAGAGAGAGAGAGAGAGAGAGAGAGAGAGAATAAAATTAATGTTTTATTTTACACATGCCTCTTCCAGTGGGGAAAAGTGTTCTTTCACTTGCTCTCCCAGAGACATAGAATGTTAACTCCGATCTTGACGAACTGAACTTAGTCAGCCAGTTCAATAGGCCAGAGTGAACCTGAGACCTTCCAAATGGAAAAAAAAGCTGATGAAAGCAGAGCCGATTGAGGGGGGGTGGGGATCCTCCTGGCAGGCTCCCCAGGGCCCTGCTTGCTTCTCCCGCCTGCTGTGTGTTGCACAGGCATTTTCCTCTGGGGCCCCCGTGTGCACATCCTTCATCCTGTCCATGACCCTCCTGGGAATTCTTGGAAAGGTCACACGTTGTTAGAAGGAGTCCTCCACTGAGGGGCCCTCCAGGGTAGGTGGGTGGGCAGCTCCTGTATGTGAGCAGGAGAGCACAGAAGTGCTGGTGTGCTGGCCATCCAGGTTTAGCAAAGAAAGCCTTAAAACAGACCGTTTTTCCCCATTGCTCTTCTTTTCTTCACCCACTGTGAAGAGTTCCTTGGTATTTACCTCATATCATGGTTTCATAAATACAATGACCAGCATGTCCATGGTGCTTTAAGACTTTCAGAGCATTTACATGGACAATCTCACTTGATCCATACACCAGCCCTGTGTGGTAGGTGCTATTGGTAACTCCATTTTAATGGTATGAAAACAGGCTAAGACAAGTTAAGTGACTTGCCCAGGGTGACAATGCTGTGTGTCTGAGGCAACGTATAAACTCTAGTCTCTCTGACTCTAACCCAGGCACTCTGCTCTCAAAGAACTAGCATTCTACTTGGGAGGGCGAGAGGATGCTGTAGCATGTACAGTGAGCAACGCATGGTAATGTGGTGGTAATTGGACTTGAGACTTAGGGAAACTAGCATGGCCAGCTGGGGGCATCTGGAAATGCCCCTGCTCCACGAGGGGTTTTAGCTGGTGACTGCAGTTTGACTTATGAACTCATGTTTTATGAACTTTATATTTTAAAACTTAAGTTTTACTTGTCATGGTCCCGTCAGGAACTCATCAACATGGTCGGGGACTTACTGGAAGGTTCCAGAAGGACCACAACTTGTATGTGGAAGTCAAGCCTTCCTTGTGCTGGGGGGAAGTGAGGAGTAGTGATTTTTGTGAGATCCCAAGTCTGAGCACAGCAGACTCACCACCAGCCCAGAGTTTCCGAAGTTTCGTTATAACAAATTGAAGGCCTCTTATTTTTCCACTTTTTGTGAGTCCCAGTTTGGTCACTTCATCAAAAATGGGGCAGAGAATGAGGAGAATGGAAACTGTGACAATTGAGAGAAGTGATAATGTAACTCTCTTCCCTTCTTTTAGCTCAGAAATGCCATGGTGAATCGGAAGACCGGGAAGTTTTCCATGGAGGTCAAGAAGACGGTGGACAAAGGGGTACACTTTCTCAAACATTCTTCCAGCCTCATTTAAAGCCAACCACTGGGCAAAACAAACCTTGAAGCTGATATCTGGAATAAATGTGTCTCATTGGGGTCATTTTTCTCTTGTCTGTCTTTATCTCCAAAAAGATTCCTAGCGTGCCATCACCCTTATACATAGTGTGGCCATTTATTGAATGTTTTTATTTTCTGGAAAATACACTTGGCCAACTAACATTCTTTTCTTTTCTCTATGACTTTGTTCTCCTTTGATCTAGAAACGGGTTTTGGTGATGACAAATGACTACTATTACACTGACATCAAGGGCACGCCTTTCAGGTAGAGCCTACCATGATACCTGGCCATTTCATCAGCCCCATCAGTTGTGTTTGTACAAAAGCTGCTGACATCCACCGAATTCATCACCCAGAGATGATAAAGTAGCCTGTCAAAAGGCTGAACAGAGCCAAGGAGGGGGCTTTCCCATGATGCTCCTGGGTTTTTTTCCAGAATTGGAAAGATGGTCCTCAAAATCCCAGGGCAACTGACTCTTTTGGCCATGGCTTTACATCCCATTCCTGAGCACATGGTTTTGGTGATTTCCGTTGAATACCGGGGCTGGGGACACAAGGGAGGAGAGGCATTGTAAGTGTCCAAAAGGTCCCTGGGGGTCTTCATCATTTAACTTCTACATACCTAATGAGTCACCTTTTGTCTTCTTATTTCTTTAACCTAAGCACAGTGGTTATGAACATAATCTCCCTAGTTCCCTATAATTCTTTTGTTTTCATTTTTGGAACTGTCCTTTCTTTCCTCAACTAACTCAAAATCCTTATGTTTCCATTAGCAATAATACTGAAAAATGACATAGTTTTATTGCACAGTATCATGCTTCTAATAGTTTTGGCAATTGAAATATTTCCCTCATATTTTTATCTTCTGATAAACTAATGATCTGTATCCTTTTCTTAAAATGTGACCAGTTAAGCTATTTAATGATTCTGAACTTTAGTGTGTTGGTGTGTGAGGAATAGAAAATGTTGATTAATGATAGCCTTCTCCAAGAAATACAACTTATTCTATTTATGATGAGAGACATTCTGAAGGATCATTAGTATGTTCTATTTGGAACTCAAGGAGATCATAGGCTATCTCTGACTTCTGGGTCTTATGAAATTGTAAGGAGATCCTTTAAGTGAGCATGCTATTTAAAATAATGATCTTATTTTAGATAAACCCAGAAGAGAAGAACTATTAAACAAAATGAGAATAGGAGAGATATTAATAAATATTGTCACAAAGGAATAATATGGTCTATGAGGTACTTGATCAGTTCTGATAGCACTGGAAGTTTGGGTTTTGCCCTTGAAAAGGCATCCATCACCCCCACCCTAGTCGCTATTGGTGTAATACAGCTTGTTTACTAGAAACATTGGGTACATGAGATTGAAACAAAGATCAGAAGCATGTTGGTAGAACTCACAGGGGTTGGAGAGCAGCAAAGGGTACATGTGTCTTCTCCTTTTCTGGAAGTTTGAGCTGTTGACCACACCTCTTTGAAACACACACACACACACACACACACACACACACACACACAAACACATACACAAACACACCCAAAACAAACACAAATCAAAATACAGCCAATTGTTGCTGGCATATCCCTTCAGAATCAGCTTTCAAGAAATGCTGATTGAACCCAAGAATCCCACGTCCTAATCAAGAATGTTTTTTTTTTCTTTTTCTGAGTAAACTCTTCTGTAAATTGTTTAGAGAACATGAAATGAGAGTGTGAAAATGGAAAAGAAAAATGCTCACATTCCAGCCTCTTCCAACCAGCCTGATCTCAAGGTCTGCTCTGTTTCTCTGCACAGTTTAGGTGTGGCTCTCTCTAGAGGACATGGGAAATATTTCTTCAGAGGGAATGTAACCATAGAAGAAGGTAAGGTTCTTGTCTCTTTTTTCTCCCTAATTCTTTGGTATACATAGAAACACATACATGTGGGCAGGGGATAGTAGTGGGCTAGAGCTGTACATTGCTTCTTCCCCCACTTCACTATAGAAAGCAATAATCTCAACTGCCTCATTTCACACAGGAGGCTCAGGAAATTTAAATTTATTACTCAAGGCAGCAGAGGTGGCAAGAAGAAGCAGGGGAATTTGAAGATGGAGTTTCTGACTCTAGAAAAAAAGGGCTCTAAAAATAGGGCTCTCCCCATTGTGCCTTCCATGGCTGACATAAATCATTGGTTCCCCTCATTAACTAGAGATGCAATCTCAGTACTGGTGGTGCTTGAAGAGCCTTTGATATACCCTACAGAAAGGTAATAATGAATTACAATGGCTCTGCCACAAGTAGCTTCATGACATTGGCCCAATTATGTCACCTCTTTACCTTCAGGCTCTTCCTTGGTAAGGTGGGGATGGAGTATATTAAGTATTCACTTTGCTGATTTCCTTTCTGTAAGTGAATGTGTCTATACATGAGGGCACTATGAGGTATCACTAAAATACCCAGTTAGTCAGAAGGCTATTGAAACTGGCAAGAGAACGAAGTAAGTCCTTGACCTAGATCAAATGTTGTGACTCTCCAGAAGATGGACAGAGTGGAAAGAAGGAAGCATTACTATCTTGGATATGGATAGAAAATGCTAATGATGATAATGGCAGTAATAAGTAGCATTTATATGTTGCTTTAAGATTCATAAAGCACTTTAAATTATTATCTTTTTTATCCTCACAAAAATCCTGATTTTTATTATTCTCATTTATAGATGAGGAAATTGAGGTAGACTAAAGTTAAATGATTTGCCCAAGGTCACACAGTTCTGAGGCAGGATTCGAAGTCATGGCTTCTTAATTCCAGGTCTAGCACTCCATCATAACTGGAGAGAGCATTTAAATTATGAGAATGAGGAGGGTAAAAGACATCCCATTGTTGAGGGTACAGAACAGGCTTCCAGGTCAGGTCAACCTGGATTCCTGTCCTGACTCAGACTCTGTCCAAGTCAGTTACCTTCTCAGTGTCCCAAACAATTCTCTAAGGCAAGAACTTGCAGGAAAAGTGCCCATGTGCTTTGGGGGAGTGAGTTTCCTCAATTGAGAGGTCTCTATTTTCATAAAATCATAGGTTTGTAGCAAAATATTAAAGATGATTGAAGTCTTAGCCTTCCTAATTGCATAATGCCTTAAGGTTTGTGAAATGCTTTCCATATATTATCTTATTTGAACCTCACTGCAATCATTTCAGGTAGAAATACTCATCATCCCCGTTTAATAGATGGGAAAAGGGGGCAGCTAGGTGGTACAGTGAATAGAGCACCAGCCCTGGAGTCAGGAGGACCTGAATTCAAATGTGACCTCAGACACTTAACACAAAACTAGCTGCATGACCTTGGGCAAGTCACTTAACCCCAAATGCCCTACCTTTCCCCTTCCAAAAAGCAAAAAAAAGAAAAAAAAAAAGAAAATAAGGGGCGGCTAGGTGGCGCAGTGAGTAGAGCGCTGGCCCTGGAGTCAGAAGGACCTGAGTTCGGATCCAGCCTCAGACACTTAACGCACAAATAAAAACCTAGCCGTGTGACCTTGGGCAAGTTACTTAATCCCAATTGCCCTCCAAAAAAAAAAAAAAAGAAAATAGATTAGAAAATGAGGCCAAGAGAGGTTAATAACTTAAAGACACACATAGTGTTTCAGGCAATATCTGGACTGAGGCCTCTATCCACCAGATGCCAAGAAGTCATTAGTGCATGTTTGAAAACCAGGAGATAATGATGGTGATATCAGCAGTTTCCCTTTTGAAGTGCCTTAAGTTTTGCAAAACTCTTCATATAAATATGATGTTAGAAAAAATAAACACTGCTACTTTGCAATGAGCAAATCATGCCAGACCAGTTCCAATGGTTTCCAGTAATTGCTAGAATATGTGTCTATTTCAGCACCAGATTGTATTTCTGCACTGTGAATCATTTTCATTAACATGGCACTCAAAAGAGCTAATGCCATCCTAGGTCTCCATAACAGCATACAGTGTTCACAACAAGTGAGGTGGTAGTTCTGTTGTAGTTTACCCTGGTTGGACCATATATGGATCTCCAAGTTCAATCCTAGCAACCACATTTTAGGGAAGATGTTGACAAGCTGGAAATAAGCCTTTTTAAGTTTGGCAGATGATATGAATCAGGGAGCAATCACCAACTCAGACAACAGAAATGGAATATAAAGAGGTTTTGGCAGATTGTAACATTGAGCTAAATCTAACAAGAATGACATTTAATAAATATCAATGCAAAATCCTACTGGGGTTCAAAAAATCAATAAACAAGAATGGAGAAGGCTTGCTAGCCAACAGTTTTTAAGGAAAAGATATCAAAGTTTTTGTGTATTCTGTGCCCAATGTGAGCCAAGAGCTTGCTAGGTTGACCTGAAATTGGAAGGTGATCTCAGGCTACATGAAAAGGTCTTGTGGCTAGAATGCTGGACCCTCTGTACCCTGCCCTGGTGGAACATTCTGTTCTAGGAACCACATTTGAAAAAGGACACTGTCAAACTGGAGCATATCCAGAGAAGAGCAATGAAGGGAGGGAAGGGATTAATGATGATGTCATAGGAGGATCAGGGGAAGGATCTGGGGATTTTTAACCAGGAGAATAAAAGTCTTGGTGGGAGGTAGATTTAGGAATGGGTAATAATTGTTTTCAAGTATTTCGAGGGCTGTCATGTGCAAGATGGATTAGAGCTGCCTTGCTTAGTCTCAAAAGGTGGAATAATAAATAATGGACAGAAGTTGCAGAGAGGCATGTTTTGGTTTGTTATAATGAAGGATTCTCTGACATGAAGAACTGTCCAAATATTCAGTGAATTGCCTTGGGAAGTAGTGATTCTCCACTATTCAAACAGGGGCTAGATGACCACTTATACAAAATATTGGAGCACAGAAGCCCATGGAGTTACTAGTATAGTAATAAGTCTATGTGACCTATGAGACTCTTCACAATCTGATTCTGTGTTTTTATTCTATTTCCAGTTTGATGAAGGAATCCAAACCAAATACTTATTAATTAGTTAAAATAAACATTAATTTAAAGAGCTAGGACATTTACTAAGGATATAGAAGATTCTAGAAGGATAATAGGATCACATATTTAGACTTGAAAAGGAAACTCAGAGACTATCTAGAATTCATTTTAACAGCTGAGTAAATTGAGTACCAGGGATTTCAGGTAACTATCTAAGGTCCCCTAGTTAGGAGCAGAGCTTGGGCTGGGAGGATTGTCACATGGAAGACTAAGTAAACCTGTTTCTCTTGACCCCAGAAAGCATTATGAAGAGCAATGAGTTGAATTAGAAGGATGCCAATTAAGGCTTCATATCAGGAAATACTTCCTGAAAATTTGGGCTGAACAGGAAATCTAATGGACTGTCCATTGACAAATAAGTTCTCTATAATTAGATCTATTTTGGATAAGGCTAGAAGGCCACTTGCTTGGGATAGCACATGAATTTTCACTCAAGTCAGAGCTGGATCTTCTGAGGCCCCTTCCAATTATGACATTCCATGGGTCTATGTTTTTTGTTTTTGTTTTTTTCATGAAAAGATGTGAACACAGACAGGTAGAAATATTTCTTCACTTTCTCTGTGGCTAAAGAGACCCATCCAAAAGGTGTTTGAGTAGGCAGCCTACAGTTGTTGACTCTTACTAATTCATGGCAGAAGCTCCTTCCTGGGCCAAGGGCTTTGGCAGGGAATATCAAGAGGGCAGCCAATGGCCATGATTCTGGAGTTAGAGATTGTCATTAGGCACTGTCTTCTTGGTGATGTGGGAGCCCTGGTCTCTGGAATGTTTGCAAATAGAGTGAAGTTGAAGGCCCCTTAATGAGACTGATCCACCCCCACCCCAAAAATAATTCCCTCGGGAAGAAGTGTTCCAGTGAGGAATGAGAAGGAAAGCCCATAATAATCCAAGTCAGTGAGTCAATAAGTACTTTTTAAGCTCCTTCTCTACACCAAGCACTGTGCTAGGAATACAAAAAGAGGCAAAAGACAATTCATACACTCAAAAAGCTTATAATCTAATGACAACAAGCAAATGGATATATACAAACAAGATATATACAGGATGAATAGGAAATAATTAAGAGATGAAGGCACTAGAATTGAGAGGCCTTGGGAAAGATTTCCTGTAGAAAGTGAGATTTTGGCTATGATTTTAAATAATCCAGAGAGGCAAGGATAGAGAGAGGAGAAGGGAGAGTATTCCTGGCATGAAGGCAGCAAGAGAAAATGTCCAGAGTCAAGAGAGGGGATGGCTTGTTCATCTTGTTTGAGGAACAGCAAAGTGACCAGTGTCAGGATTTTACTTGATTCTGTAGGCAATAGGAAATCACTGGATTTTATTGAGTATATGAGTGACCCAATTGGATCTAGTCTTTAGGAAGATTGATTGGAGTGGGGAGACATTTGAGGCAGCAGCTCCTGCAATGGTCCAGACATGAGGTGATGAAGTCATGTCCCAGGATAGCAATTGTGTCAGAGGGGCGAAGGCAGCATATTTGAGAAATATTACAAAGGTGAAATCAGGAGGCTTTGGAATGATATTGGATATGGGGATGAGAGATAGGAAAGAGTAGAGGATGAAACTCAGCTTGTGAACATGGGGGACTGGGAAGATAGTGGTACCATCAAGAGAAATATGGAAGTTTGGGAGCGGAGAGAGTTTCAGGGGAAAAATAATGAGCTTAGTTTTGGACACACTGAGTTTAATATTCTATAGGATATCCAGCTCAAGATGCCTGAAAGGCAATTGGAGATGTGAGATTGGAGGTAAGCAGAGAGATTAGGGCTAGATAAACAGATTTGAGAACCATCATCAATCCCGTACAGTCTATGACGTAGTAGGTAAATGCTAGGGAGTTGCCCTAGCACAGAGAAAGAAAAGACATATCCAGGGTCACACAGCCAGTGTATATCAGGACTCAAGCTGCAGTCTTCCTGATTCTGAGTCTAAAGTTTTACCATGAACTTGGTGATCCAGCCACTGGGATGTAACCACAAAATCAAGTTTCTTGGACATGATTGTCCAAGACTTCAGTAAGTTTTTCTAACAAAAACCAGAATACCAATAAAAAAATCAAGTGTCTTTCAAGAAGCACTGACTGACATCACCAGGTCACAGTGACATCAGCTGGACTAAATGCCTTCTTCTGGACTCAGAATAATGTACATTCTTTCTTCTAGCCAGATGTCCCATCTGGATTTCTGTGTGTTCCCTACAAACACTGTTCCACATGAAAACAAAACAAAGCTATATTCAATTCAATTTAACAAACATTCAAAATTCAGCCACCTCCTACTGCACATACAAGACTCATCCTGTTGAGCAGTACATGCCTCTCAGTCAGACAGGATCAGTGGACAATGTATGAATTGGGCCCAGAACTGAACTGAAGGAGATAGGGTTGGGTTGCCTTGAGGAAATTGCCAAGAACTTTTACGGACCCCCAAGCTACATCTTCTTCTGAAAACCAAAGACCAAGAAGATTTCTATTGATATTGTAGCATGGCAAAGGCAGACTAGAACCAGTATCTGAAGAATTAAAACCAACATCATCTGGAGGGCAGTGGAGAGGTGTGTGGTGGGTGTGATCAAGCTGCACCACATAACCAATGTGGTGCAAAGACACCAAAAAAAAAAAAAAAGAAAAAGAAAAAGAAAAAGATGGAGATGGCCAAGGGAAGAGGCACATTCATGTACTATTGGTGGATCAGTAGATGGAGTAAACTATTCTACAAAGCAATTTAGGAGTTTACACACCAAAATGTTACTAAATAGTATATATCTTTTGACCCTGTTATACAAATAATAGGCCTATACCCCAAAGAAAGACAAATAAGAATAAAGAGTTCTATATGTACAAAAAATATTATAACAGATATTTTTGTGCTGACAAAAAAACCCTGCCAACTAAGGAAATGCCTGTCAACTGAGGAATGGATGATTAAATTGTGATCTATGAATGTTATGGTATACTATTATGCTGTGAAATAATAGGCGATTTCAGAAATATTTAGAAAGATTTCTATGAACTGATCCTGAACTAAGAGAGCAGAACTAGGAGAACAATTCATAATATAACTTCAATGTTATTGTAAGAACAATTTTGAAGACTTTTTTTAAACATCTGATTTTAAAACTTTGAATTCCAGATTCTTTCCCTACCTCTCTTGTCACCCACCTTTACTGGGAAAATAAGCAATTCAATATAAGTTGAACATGTGTAGCTACACAAAACATATCTGTAGTGGATATATTGAGAAAGATTGACTATATTTCCCTCCATCCTATCCCCCCCCCACTTTTTCTATTCTCTACTTTGATCCTGTTCATTTTCAAAAGTGTGTGCTTCCAACTTCCCTCACCCCCCAACTTGCCCTCCCTCCATCATGCCCCCTCTCATCCACTTCCCCCCTACTCTTCTGTAGGGTGAGATACCCTATTTAGATACTCCTTCCCTAAGCCAAATTCAGCAAGAATAAGGTTGACCCATTCCCTTTTGCCTTCCTATTCTTCCCCTCCATTGTAACAGTTTTCCCTTGCCTCTTCTATATGGGATAATTTATCCTATTCTGTCTCTAACCATATCTTCTAATTATATTCCTCTCTTACCTCTCAATTTCACCTTTTAATATCATCCATTCCTATTCAATTGGTCCTGTGTCCTCTGTCTACTGTACACATATATACTACCTGTACACATATATACATACACTCACATATGTATTCATATGCCCATATACCCTCCTATATAGACATATATATGCATATATGTATGTGTGTGTACATACACACACCCATTTCTATTCCCTTCAACAATTCTCATACTGAGAAAAAGTTTCATAAGTTATGATTATCATTTTTCCATGTAGAAATGTAAATAGTTCAACTCTGATAAGTTCCTTATGAAATCTTTTCCCTGTTTATCTTCTCATACTTCTCTTGCTTCTTATATCTAAATGTCAAATTTTCTATTGAACTCTGTTTTTTTTTTCATCAAGAATGCTTGAAAGTCTTCTATTTCATTGAATGACCATACTTTCCCCTGAAATATAATACTTAGTTTTGCTGAGTAGGTGATTCTCGGTTTAATCCCAGCTCCTTTGACCTCTGGAATATCCTATTCCAATCCCTTCAGTCCCTCAATGTAGAAGCTGCCAGATCCTGTGTTATCCTGATTGTGTTTCCACAATATTCAAATTGTTTCTTCCTGGCTGCTTGTAATATTTTTTCCATGATCTGGGGACTCTGGAACTTGGCTATAATATTCCTAGGAGTTTTCCTTTTGGAATCTTTTTCAAGAGGTGTTTG
The DNA here is from genome assembly GCA_011680675.1 of Gymnobelideus leadbeateri. Classification (NCBI taxonomy): domain Eukaryota; kingdom Metazoa; phylum Chordata; class Mammalia; order Diprotodontia; family Petauridae; genus Gymnobelideus; species Gymnobelideus leadbeateri. The sequence goes on along the minus strand of WOXC01012092.1, from coordinate 16,166 downwards.
GCAGATTCTTTCAACCTCTATTTTCCCCTCTGTTTCTAAAACATCAGGGCACTATTCCTTGAGAATTTTTTGAAGGATGATTTCTAGGTTCTTTTTTGATCATGGCTTTCAGGTAGTCCAATAATTTTTAAATGATCTCTCCTGTATCTATTTTCTAGGTCACTAGTTTTTCCAGTGAAATATTTCACATTGCCTTCTATTTTTTTCATTTGTTTGAGTCTGTTTAATAGTATCTTGATTTCTCATAAAGTCACAAGCTCCCAGTTGCTCCAATCCAATCTTCACAATTAAGAGAATGATTCTCTTCAGTGAGCTTTTGAGATTCTTTTTCCATCAGGGAAATTCAGCCCTAAAGTTTGTTTAGAGTCATTTTTATAGGTATTTGAGGTGCTTATGAGGGGAATGCAGGGAGTTTTCCTGCTTCTATGCTGCCATCTTGGCTCCTCCCCCTGAAGCCTTTGTTAGAGTTAAAGACTAAAATGAGCAAAATCAAGAGAATAAGTTTTACAACAAGGATAAAATCTGTGAAGATCATAAAAACTTTGATCAGTGCAAATACCATTCATGATTGCATAGGTCCAAGTATGAGACACACTCTTCACTTCCTGACAGAGAGGTTATAGATTTAAGAGAAAGGAGACGTGAATTTTGAAGATAATCAATGAGAGAATTGGGTTTGCTTATCTATGCCTGTGTTACAAAGGATTACTTTCTCCTCCTCCTCCTCCTCCTCTTCTTCTTCTTCTTTTCTTCTTTTCTTCTTCTTCTTCTCCTTCTCCTTCTCTTCCTCCTTCTCCTCCTCTTTCTCCTCCTCCTCTTCCTCTTCCTCTTCCTCCTCTCTGTCTCTCTATCTCTCTTTCATAGAGGGGGAATGGGGAAAAATAGATTTCTCTTATTTAAAGAAACACTTTTGAAAAAAATAGAGAGGTTGAGAGGAATGATGGTTATGAAATGTTTCTGAACTTTCATGTGAAACCATTTTATTATTATTTTTGCATAGTTTGCTCAATTATTTTATTTTGTTACAACAGAGCTCTCACAAGGCTGGAGTCATCAGGAAATATTTATAATATAAAAATAAGACATCAATAAAACATAGTATGAATCTATATGTATGTTCATGCATGTACTTATTCATTTTTCTGTCTCTGGTTTTAAAAAAAATTATTCAAACCAATGAATTCTAAAAAATAAAAAGTCATAAGTCACATTTTCAAGAAACTGTGTGCCAAGAAGGGAAGACAGGCTGATGATTTGGGAAGGATGAGAGAGCAGAGATAAATGTCCGGAATGCTCCCCTGTCATCCTCACAATGCCAGCAGAAAATGAGGAAGGTCTCATGAGAGAACACAGACAATAACCATATATATTGGAGAGGCAGGAATGGTCTGTGACCTGAACCATAGGAGGGAAACTCAGAATTGCTAAGATCACAGATATATTTAAATATCTGACATACATGTGGGGCATCATACGAAACACCGGGATACCAAAACAATAAGTCTTTTAGACTATAGTCAGTCTTTTAGAAAGAAAGTATTTAAAGCACCAGTCTTCAAGATAGAGACAGACAAGTGGGGACAGTATGAAGAGGAAGCAGAAAAAGAAGACCAGGGAGACATCTCAAGTAATGACCTTTAAGAGCTTCTTTTGATGAGTACAAGTATTCAGGGAAAAAAGGTTCTCAAGTTATGTTCCCAAGAAAGGGAAACATTGGCTTGATTATAGGAGTAGAACAAGACATACAAGGCAAGGTACGAATTGGGGGCAGGGAATTTAAGTTGGAAGTTCCAATGGAGAGCCACATCAAAGCCACTGTTGTGACAACTAGTGTGTATTAAAAGGCAAAGGACTATTGAAAGCCAAAACAGTACTCATCCTCTGGTCCTCTGCCTTAGGAAATCACCCTCAAGCACTCCGTCCACTTCTGCTCAGCATATGTCCACAGAGTCACAATGGAAAACTGGAGTGAGTCCAAGGAAGATATGATTAAAGGGCTGGACAAAAGTTCCACAAGGAAAGGTTTAGGATGTGAGCACTGTTTACCCTAGAAAAGAGCTGACTCATTGGTAACACTGGGTGATGGTCTTAACATGCTACATGAAGGACTTAAATAAGATGTAGAGTAGTTATTCTCAAATTAGAGAAATTAGGGTGAAAGGATGGGGTTAAGATTATACAGAAAAAAGAAGAAAAGATTGCCTTATCAACAAACAGGGCAGAGATCATACTGAAATGGTCCATGAAGGCGGGTGATGGTTACTGGCTACTTGGTTACTCAAGATGACAATGTTGCATTCCCTTCAGATCCATCATCTCAATAGACATACACCCACCTGGAGAAATGAGGATGAACCAGATGATCTCCCCAGTTTCCTCTAAGAATGTTGTCATGGCCTAGATGCCGAATTCTGGGGAAAGTCACAGGCAGTTGAGATGACTTAACTTAAAGTATTTGAAGGGCTGTTCTCTTTGGGCCCAGAAAACAAAGCTAATAGCAATGAATAGATATTGAAGAGAGTTCATATTAGACTTGTTGTCAAGGAAAACTTCTTCCTAACAATTGAGGATATCCTAGAAGAGAATGGCCTGCCTCAGGAGCTAGCAGCTTCCCTCCTGGAAATCTTCAAACCATGTCTAGGGGATGAAGTCTTGGTCATGTTGGACATCATTTTTTCAGGTTCACATTGGATTAGCTGGTCCCTGCTGGCTCTGTTAGCCCCCAAATCAATGACCATGCCCACAAATAAATAAAAAGGCAAAAACAGCTGTAAGTCACCATTACAAAGTAGAAACAGGGTGATGGGTCTTAGATGGCTCACCAGGTAATTGCTCCTCTGCCAACTAAAGAAACTGTGATAGAGCACAAAGACTGCCTGGCTCTTTCTCAATCATCGCCTTGCCTGGGAGTCACCTAACCCCATCACATCATGATCTTCAGTGTCTGAGCACCATGAGACTTAGCTGAGCTAACCTTGCAGCCTGATAGAAGAGAAGACCTGAATTCGAATCCTGTCTCAGGCACTTACTAGCTGTACGGCCCCAGGCAAGTCATTTTTCATATTCCAGCTTCACTTTTGTCATCAGTAAAATGAAGATTGAGATAGTACCTACATCACAGGGTTGTTGTGAAGTCCAAGCTCGATCTGGTGTATAAGCAGCATTGAAAATCTTAAAGGGTTTCATGAAATGTGACCGTTACTATTTGTGAACAATCCCAACTCTTGATGATGCTCTCTCAGCCCTTGCTAATAGCTCAAATCTCTAAAAGAGTTTTTCAATCCAGATATCGCTCCCCTTTGCACTCTAGACAGTAATGGTAACCCCAGCTCCAGTCCCTTTTCTTGGGCAGAGGCAGACTAGGGTGGAAAGGTAGCTGGGTATTTAGACCCATGAGTTCATCAATGTCAGGCACTCTTTGTATGGAGCCTGTCTCCACTGCCATAGGTAAGGCTTTCCTATGTCAACTTCATTCTTAGTTTTCCAGAGCACCAGCAAATCAAGTGACTTGTTCAGAATCATGATACTAGTTTATGTCATTGACAGGATTTGAATCCTGGCCCTTCCATCTCCTATGCCATATCTCCTCTGCTCAAGGTCCAGTGTCAGGCTTTCCCCCATCTACCAGGATGAGCTCAGGCTTTCAGGAATAATTCCATCTAACTAGGCATTGTAGGAATTTGAGTTAAGGTGGGAAAGGCAGTAGGCCAGAGAAGAGGAAGAGAAGAGGTCATCTCCAGGCAATCCATGCCATGCCTTCTGATGACCAAGAGGCAAGGCAAGGGTAAGCTCAAGGGAGAGTGAACTCCTGTCCTCCTGGAGAGAAAGCTGCTTTCCTCTTAGGAAAAAGAAGTCCCCTCCCAAATTTTGTGCTGCCATGTCCCACTTGCACCACATTAACTAAGTCTTTGATTAGTGAAAAGTTCAGGATGACCAGAAGGGGAAAATAACAATCAGAAAGATAATTATTTCATCTAGAGGAAGTGTGGTATTTAGAGTTTCTAGCACATAGTAGATGCCTAATAAATGTATGTTGATGGATTGGCAGGGGCCAAAGAGATAGCTACATTCCATATACTAGGCCACTGAGCCTACCTACCCTTCTCCCCACAATAAAGAATATCTAGAAGAGAGGAACTAAATGTTATTCCGATAATCCTAATGATTCTCCCCTACACACTCTTAGCATTAATTAAGCCATTTCTTCCTTTCCAGGCCTGCATGACTTAGAACACCCTGACGTATCATTGGCAGATGAATGGTAAGATTTCAACAATGCCTAAATGTGGTATTTTTTTTTCCTGTTTTGGTTTCATGATGTTTGTGCTCCCTGTGCCCAGTTCTCCAAGTTCAAAGGTACAGAGGGAGGAGGCTGGTAAATATTTACATGCTCATGTTTTTGGCCATGTCGTGTCCTCAGGTCTTATTGCAACACAGACCTCCAGCCTGAACACCGACAGCTGTCTCAATTAGATGCTATTAAGCTCTATCTCAAAGGAAAAGAACCACTACTTCAGTGTGAGTTTGTTTTCCTGCTTATTTGGTGTGTGTTTGGTTGGAGTGGGGGGAGGCGGAGAGGGGAAGTATCCTTCCCCCTACCAATGGGGGATGGTGCTTGATTCTAAAGTTCAATGACTTTGAGTGAACTGAAGTCCATATTTCACATCATCATTTCCAGGCAAGTTTTGCTTTGGCAGAAAAAGGCAGTCATGTGAAATATAGCCAAACTATTTTTTTTCCAGGAATGGGAATGGGAGGAAGAGGCAGTGTGGGTCTTTGAAACCCACAGATAATTAGAGAATTTTACTTAACCCTTTGGTTCCAACATGATTTTTTTTCCAGCTTGATTCCATAGACATTGGTTAATGGCTATGTAGTCATTCCACTACTCTGAAGCACCATGGTGTGATTGAGGCCCTGGGATCTCAAAGGCTCAGTCGATAGCAGACAAGTTTAAGCATGATTTACTCTTCTGGAAAGTCTTCGAGGACCTGTCCAAGGAAAGACCATGTATCTAACACCTGAGAACCAGCCTGACTAGATTTAGAGATCCTTGTGATGACAAATTCAAAAGATTCCACAAGCATCTTTTATGACAACTTTGGGACCCCTTCCAAACTTTAGCGCAAAGCAGCAGAGGGAGGGCAGCACCCCTGAACTCAGAATCAGAAGACTTGATAGAAATACCTAGCTTTGCTCCTTACTGTCAATATCACTCTGGACAAGCCACTTCCTTTATCTGAGCCTCAGTTTCCTCGTGTGCAAAACAGTAGGACCAAATGAGATCTACATTTCTTTCCAGATTTAAAGTTGTGACCCTAAGGTCATTCAGGAAGTTTACAATTAAGTAGGGAAGATAAGTTAGAGAAAAAATAAATGTCAGAAAAGTAGAGAGGATATGGTGAATGAAGTAGAAGGAAAGGAATGATACAAAGTTCTATGAGAGCGCCAAAGAGGGAGGGGGCCCATCTGGTCCTCTTCTCTGGAGCAGCTCTATGAAAAGGCTTGGTACAACTCACCTCCAAAACCCCCAGTATTTGGGATATTGGATAACCTTTTCTTCTAAGATGCTGGTAAAATATCTAGTCTCACTATTTCTTTTGACACGTAAAGAGCCTGAGACCTAATGTCACATGCCTTGCTGAAGGCCACAGAAGTCATTCATGCAGACCCAGGACTAAAATCCCAATGCCCTGCCTAGCAATTGGATATACTTTCCCATAGGACACATTATGTCATGATGTCTCTCTGAAAAGTGACATTTCAATTCTTCCCTTTATTTTCCCCTCCATTCCTTTTTTATTTCCCCAATTAATACATAAGCCCATATATATGGGACTTAGACATGTGACTTCATTTATATAGGACCCCCCAACAGTATGAAAGTCTTGTACCTTCTCTGCAACTTCTCTTAGAGAGACTTAAAGAGGTCATGACCTGTTAAGGGTTAGGTAGCCAGTATGTGTCAGAGGCAGGCTATGAACCCATGCCTTCCTAGCTGTGTGTGTGTACATACATGTATACATGTACATGTATACATATACATATATACATGGATGACTATGTGTAAATATGCTACCCAAAATTGCCTCTAGAAACCTATTTGCCAGTCTGCCTAAAATCCCCACCCCCCTGCCCCGCTTATTAATTCTGATGGTTTAACTGGCTTCCTTCCAAAACACAGAAACATAGCTTGTCAGTCATTGATGGGAATTTTTTCTCCTTAACTTGAATGTGGGTGAGTGAGCAAGCTGGGGGAAGCAGGGCAGTTTGGGAGAATAAGATGCTGTGTATAGGAGACAAGTCTGAATGGAGCATTTGTGGAGGAGGGGGGAAGGGGTCTGGCCTTTGTAACAGAGACCTAAGTGATTGGAAAGAGATTGGGAGAGAAGCTACAGAAATGGAAAGTGGGAGGACTGAGGATAGATTTAGAATAATGGGGGGGGGGGCACTGCTGGGTGTCAAAAGGGTCATTTAGTAGAACCTCTTCATTTTTAATTGAGGAACAAAGGCCTGGGGAAAGGAAATCACTCGTCTCAGGTATAATAGACTTTTGGCAACAAGGTCAAGATTTCTCCTATTTCCCCTACAAGACTCTCCATTGTCATCCCTTCCCATTCCCTCACTTTTCTGCTACCATGAGCCATTTTCCCCAGAGCTCAGTAACCTATCTCCAGGTTTGTGTATCATGATTTGTTGCCTTAGACCTTGAACAGTCATGTTCATAAGAGGAGGCAAGGACTCAGAGACCATTTTCAGACACAGATCAGCCCCTACATCATGCTCCAGTATGTTCAATCCTCTGGTGCTCTATAAGCCAAAGACCTCAAGCATCTCACAGCACAGCTTGATGCGTGTCTTTGCTTAGAGACACAGAGAAACCCAGTTACATATCCAGATGCCACAGATGATCCCATCGGCTTCTCCTACTTTCCTTCCTACCACTATAAAACACAATCTAATAAATCTACCCAGACATAAAGGGGTCTCGGATCTCTGACTTTGTTTACTGGATGCCCCCTTTGAGCTATTGGCAGCAGTTAGTATCCTGCTTTCCTGATCACAGTAACATTTCTCTTGCTGATGCCTTTAAGGGAAAGGCAGATTTAAATCTCTTCTGTGTCTCGACTTTGTTTGCTTCCTTGTGAAGTTTGTGAAACATATTCCTAACCAAGGTAGGGATTGGATAACATCTCCTTTAACACATAAAAAGGGGGACCGGGATGATCTTCTGCTTTGTGACCTCTGTGCGTATTAGATCCATCTTTCTGAGACTCATTCCTTCTTTTATGTCTCAATAGGTGACAAAGAATTAGTACAAGAAGTTCTTTTTGATGCCGTAGTGAGCGCCCCCATCGAGGCTTATTGGACCAGCCTAGCACTCAACAAATCTGAGTAAGTGGTCACATGTATCTGCTCTTTTGGGAATTCTTACAAGAGGTAGAAAGACCATTGCATTTGAAGCTAACTGGGTCCAGAACTCTGATGTTCCATTTCTGTGTTTGTCCCCCAAATTTCCAAACCCCAAGGGGCTGTAGCAAAGCAATGACTCCAGAGTTGCACATTCAGCCCCAGAAGTGGAGGGAGGAACGCCTGTGTTCCGTGAAGTTTGGGATGCAGTGATACGGGGATGGTTCCAAGAGGAGAGAAGGGGCTTTCTTGGCCCTACTTAGACAGCCATGTGTTCACAAAGAAGTAAGAAAAGTCAGGTCCTAGAACAAGAGAGACTGTATGTGATGGGCTAGGAAGACATTAGATTCAGAATGTGGTTAAAACTTAAAAATTTAATAAAGTGTGCCAGGATCCTCAAGAAATTTGGGATTTTTCCCCTCAAGTTTTCCCCTTCTATTACTTTCATCCCCTGTCTCTTCTTCCTTTCTCTCTCTCCTTTCCTCTCCCCTTTTCTTCTTTTTTCTATTTATTATCCTTTTAATATCCTCTTTTACTCTCTTTTTTTTTCTTGAAAGATATTATTTAAGCTATTGTGCAAGACTAGAGAGAGAATTGTTTGTGTTTTCTTGAGCACCTCTGGATTGTGTATATATATACATGAATGAATATCACAGAATCATGAGTCATGGCTTATGGGAAAGGATCTCAGCAGTCATCTAGTCCAACCCATACTGTAAAAGATTCCTCCCTCTAATAAATGGCCATCCAGCCATTGGTTAAAGAAGCTCTCCAAGGTGGAGTAAGACTTCCCCTCTGGAGGGGAGTCCCATCTACTTGTGGATAGTTTGAGTTCTTAGGAAGCATTTATTGGCTATGTTCCCTAGGGGAGGCAAGAATCCATGGAATAAAGCATCCCTGTCCCCAAGGGCTGTCTTTCTTCAGCACTTTCATTTTCCACAATGATCTATATAAACCACATGAGTGCTCATCTGCTGGAGCGTGTGCTAGATGAAGTTCACCATACTGATGACCTACTTCATACTGTCATCCCCTCATTCTAAACAAGGCTGAGCATCTTTGTTGATAAAACACAAAGAATCTGCCTTGGTTACTGGAGGGTTCATCAACACCTTCCTTTGTGAATTGTCTCAGGACTGTTCTTTGTGGAGACAGGGAGCAGGGTGCCTAAGCAGGTGTGCACATCTGTGGGTATATGTTTGTTGATGAGACACGAATAGAGAAAGACTAACTGAGGCAAGGTCCATGAAGTTTATATTTGAATAGCCACTTTTTGCTGCTTTTTTCTTGAGGTATATTTGACTTGGCATCCTTGGCATAGAGGATAGAGTACTGGGCTTGGAGTCAGGAAGGCCTGAGTTCAAATACTGCCACAGTCATATATTAGCTATGTGACTGGGAAGAAATCACTTTACCTCTTTGGGACTAAGTTTCCTCATCTGTGAAATAGATGCCCCTGGACTCTGTGGCCTCTAAGGTCCTTAGCAGTTCTAAATCCATGATGCTTATATTGTGCCACTATATAAGGGCTGAGGACAACAATGTTGAGATCTTAATGAGAAGCTTCCAGATGGGGCCCTTTTTCCTTGCCTCCCTTAAGAGAGTGCTCTCCTCCAGGCACAGAAGGGGTTATACTTCCCTGCAGGCATCAGATTTGGCTTGCCTCTGCCCACTCCCAGGGCAGCCTCTCACATGTGAGTTTTCTCCCCTGCCCAATGTCACCAATGACCTCCCCCACAAAGGAAAATTTGGATACACTCATCCAAGCCCTGACAGTGAGAGTACAAAGGCTGGCCTGGACAAAGACTGCTTTCTCTGAGTACATCCATCATTTCTTGGAGAAGAGGCAGGCTTCGCCTCCATGGCCAGAGCCCCCAAATAAGCTGTTAGTGCTTTTGGCTCCAAGGCTGCCTCTGCAGAGGGGCCATCTTCACATGCCATTCTCATCAGTCTGAAGCTCCCCCGTGATGCCAATCGGCTGATCACCCTGGAAACGCTTCTGGGGGTGAGGGAGGCCTCTTCAGGTTTGGCTACATGTTCATTTCGATGAAAAATGAATGTGTCTCTTGTAACTCCCTTTCCAGCCCCTGGTTCAAAGATGTTATTGCATAAAACTAGCTTGGACTAATAAAAGAGCCATTATCTGTTTATTATCTGCAAACGTTAGATGGCTGACTGGGCTTCTCTTTTTCAGGAACTCTGACAAGGGTGTTGAGGTTGCCTTCCTTGGGACCCGGACTGGCCTTTCCAGAATCAACCTGTTTGTGGGTGCTGAGCAGCTCACGAATCAGTAAGTCCTGCCCAAGAGACAGGTGGGAGCAGGAGAGAGTCATTCAAGGTGGCTGTGGGGTGGGGTGGGGTTGAGTCAGTTCAACAGGCATTTATTAGGAGGGAGATGAATGAACGCTAGCTCTGGAATCAGAGAAGCCAACTTGAATTTGCCCTGTTTTACTTACAACCTGCTATACTTTGGTCAAGTCACCTAATCATGCTTGGTCTCCATTTTCCCATCTGTAAAATGAGGGGATTAGAACAGATATCCTTTGAAGGCCCTTCTAACTCTAAATGAACCTGTGATTTATTATTCTAATGCTATTAAGTGACTGCTATATGCTCATTTCACTAAGCCCTGCAGATGTAGAAACAAAATCAGAAATAGTTCCTGTCCTCAAGGAGCTTACATTCTACCTTAACTCACTTATTAAATAAAAAGAAAAAAAAGAAACAATGAAGCAAATTGTCACACTAGGGGCACTAAAAGTGGGGCCAGGAATGGATTTGTGTAGGAGGGTCACTTGACCTGAGGTTCTAGGGATGGGATATATGGAGGAAAGTGTTGGCAGGGGAACCAGCCTGTGCAAACATATTGAGGGGAAAGGTAGAATGGTTGTGTATAGGGAGAAGTAAGCAGGTAATTTGGCTGGAACAGAGAATACTCACTGGGTGCACCTAAGGGTGCATCTTTTCCCACTTTTATCTTGTCATGGAAAGACAGTGTATAGTTTAATTGAAGAGGCCTGGTCAAATAAACAAGCTTTCATTAAGTACTTAGGCATTGAACTAAGGGGCAGTGATACAAAGAAAAGCCCTAGGAAGTCAGGGGTTTTTAGAGGGGCTCACAGTCCAAAGGAGAGAGATGAATTACAAACAAATGTGTACGAAGATTATCTTCTCTCTCTGTCTTTATCTCTCTCTGTAATTGCATCTATATCTATCATATATATATATCTTTGTTCTTCTCTCTGTCTCTCTCTCTGTCTCTGTCTGTCTCTGTCTCTGTCTCTCTGTCTCTGTCTGTCTCCTTCTCTCTCTCTCTCTCACGAACATACATGTAATTCTATACATACATGTACACATCTATATATGATTACTTGGGGGTAGTCTTAGAGTGAATTCACTAGAATAAAGAGAGATTGGGAACAGTTTTCTCTTGAATGTTGGGTTTTAGCTGGAACTTGAGGAAAGCCAGGAGGTGGAGTTGAGGAGGGAGAGCATTCTAGGCATGGGCTACAGCCAATGAAAATACTCAAAATCTGGAGAACTGTGTAGGAAGGACCAGGAGGCCATTGTCACTGGCTTATTCATTGGCTATGTGGAGGGGAGCAAGTTGTAAGAAGACTGGAAAGTTGAGAGGGAACTAGGTTACAAGGAGCTAGTACACAAAACAGAAGATTTTCTATTTTTTTCTGCAGGTGCTAGGGAACAACTGGAGTGTATCCAACAGGGCCTGACATGGGATTGGGAAGTAAAAACTGTGTTTGACTTTGGAAATGCTGAGGTGTTTGTCCACTTCCAGGTGTCCAATAGGCAGGTGGAGATGCAAGGCCAGAGGTCAGGAGACACCAGGGCTGAGTGAGGAAATCTTATCATCGTGGGCATTAAAGCTAACATTTAGACATGAAATGCTTTACATTTATTATCACATTTGAGCCATAGAACACCCTTTGAAGTAGGCAGGCAGTGAAGATGTGCTTTCACCCCCCTCTTGTTTAGACATGATAAAGCTCTAGACCCAGAGCTGTTATACAAGTCAGGGTAAGACACAGAAAGTCTCAGAGGGTCAGTTTCCTCATCTGGAAGATGGAGGTGCAAATCATTTCATGTTCTACCTTGGGTTGCTGTAAGGAAATCAATAAGCCAACAAAAGTGATTTTTAGGAATTGTGTTGCATAAATTAGGGTTTATTTTTTACTTAATCACTCCATGGAGCCCCTGTGTGAGATTTACCTGTCCCAAATACCCCCACAGACTTTCTCTGTCCCTGGGAAGGCTCTTGGGTCCCACTGGCCTCTTGGATCCCGTCTTCCATCTTGAGGAGGTCTTGCAGAACTTAGGAGATATCTGAATTAGAGGCAGAACAGAAAGAAAGCTGAGAAAGCTTCCACATCTTTTTTTTTTTTTCTGAGCCCATCTCAAAACAAATAGCTCCAGGGCTGGCAGCTGCTCTCCAGCCCTGCTGTGGAATTTTTGCCCTCCCAGGGATCATAATCTAAAGCCTGTTGATGTTTGAAAATCAAAACTCAATCTGGCCTACTTTGCCTTGCAACAGAACGGATCATCCTCCCACATAGGGTGGACAGACTGGGTATCCCTGGGGCAGAGGGATAGCCGCCAAAGCTTCTGGTAAACATGTGGTGGTACCAGTGGTCAGATGGGGTCCTGCTCAGGCCCCCAGCTGGGTCTCTGCTCTGGAGGTGTCTCTTCAGGCCAGCTACGACCCTCTGTTTGCTGTGAGTCACTGATTGAGTCCATTGGACTGTGATCCTGGTGCAAGAAAGTGGTCCTAAACAGAGAAGATGCCCATCTCAGCTCAGTGAATTTAGTCGTAGGATAGGACTGGCCAAACTCTATTGTGACCTTGGGCTACATAGGGAGAGGTCTAAGGCCGGGAATTAAGGAGAAGATGGGCTGGCTGTGCTCAAGGCTAGCCAGGCCAAATCTGCACTGTGAGACTCGATTGTGAGCATTGCCTTTTAAGGAAGAGCATTGGTAGACTTCACACTGCCCAGAGAAGGGCAGCCAGGGTGGAGGTGGGCCTTAGTCCCTTTCTCCCGGCCTGGCTTCTCAGGAAGTTGGTGTTAGGCCATCTTTATCGTTTGTACCTCTTGTTTGCCTGCAGTCTTCCCTCATTAGACTGGGAGTTCCTTGAGGGCAGGGACTGTCTTTTGTCTTTCTTTGAATCCTTTGCACTTAACATCATGCTGGGCACATAGTAGGTATTTAATAAATAGTTTGTGACTTGCCTGGCTGGAGTTGAGAAAGCTTGAGGGAGAGCTAATGGTCCCTGAGCTTCCTTTCACTTCTGCTCTACCATGTGACCAAACATAAGGCCAGAGGTTAGACCATCCCAGCTGACCTCCTCTAGCTGCACAACTCTGTGTTCCATGAATTACACTGAAGCACCTCATTCTTCAGACCTTGTTACTCTAGATTTCAAAAGGAGGCAGCAATACTTACTTCTGGTCTTCTATACAACAATGTCCTTGACTTTGAAGGTGACAATGATGTTTTCAATTTCATGGAGTGTTATCTGGAAGAAGGATTATACTTGCTTCATTTGGCCCTATTGGGAAAACACAGGAACAATTGGTCAAAGTTGCAATATAGCAAATCTAGGTTGCAGGTCAGGAAGTAGGTCCTGACAATTAGCATTGTCCAAGAAAGAAATAGGCTTCCTCCAGCAGCAAGAGAGTTCCCTAGTTGGGGTCTTCAGGCAAAGGCTGGATGAACACTCGACAGGCATATTACAGTTGTTAAGTCTATAAATATTTATTAAGTTCCCACTATGAGTCAGGCAGTGCCAGGGATACAAAGAAAGGCATAAGACAATTCCTATTCAGAAGAAACTCCCACTCTTGCTGGGTATGGTAATTAAACTATATTTTACCTAAGTTCTTTGCAACTCTGAAGTCCTGGAGTTTGAGAATTGCTCTCTTGAAATGAGAGATGCTATTTTGCCAAGAATAAATGGAATGTGGATGTTCAGTTGGTTTGAAAGTTATTCAAAGGATTCAAGATGCTTATCCTTAGGGAGAAATTGTGTCCCTCTCTTCCTTCTAAATGATCCACTTTGGAAAATGCTCTGGGGAAACCCTGGCATGAGCAATGAGCTGGCCGTGGAGTTCTCACCAGCACGTAACTAGCTGAGAGTCTCTGGTGGAAATCATAATGAATCCCACAAATTCCAAAGTTATTAAATGAAGATTCCTCCTGGGCTCAGTCACTAACTAGAGGAGACCAAGTTTTAGACATGGGACAAGGTGGGACAAAGTTAGGGGGAAAGTCCTTTCTGACTTGTAAAATTTTTTTCTATGTTGCCCTTCAGAACTTTTTCATCCTCAATATCACACATATCAAATTGCTCAAAAGTTATGAACTTAATAAATTAGAATTATTTTTTTTCACATTCAAGGAAGTAAACATTGCTCCTTAGGAAGGATTGGTGGTCCAGAAGTAAGTATTCCTGCTTCTTTTTGATATCTAGGTAAATAAAATCAGAAGCAACAAGTGATAGACAGTGCAATGGTGCAAAGAATAGAATATGGGACTTGGAGTCAGGAAGACCTGACTTCATATTTGACCTAGACACTTACTAGTTGTGAGACCCTGGGCCAGTCACTTAGCTTCTGCTTTTCTCAGTGTCCTTATCTGTCAACTGGGAATAATAATAGTATCTACCTTTTAGGATTGATATGAGGGCAAAAATGAAAGAATCATCAATGATTAGTGTAGTGTCTGACACATAGTAAACACCATATAAGTATTTTTAAGTCATTTCTCAGTTATGTTTGACTCTGTGACCCTATTTGGGGTTTTCTTGACAGAGATACTGTAGTTATTTGCCATTTCCTTCCCCATCTCATTTTACAGATGAGGGACCTGAGCTAAACAGGATTAGCTGACTTGACCAGGACCACACATCTAGGAAGTATCTAAGGCCAGATCTGAACTGTGGGAAGATGAGTTTTTTTGACTCTGGGCCCAGCACTCTATCCACTACACCAGCTAGCTGCCCCAGATGTGATCTATTAGTATTAGTATTTGGTGTAATACATGGAATATGAAAATGCTGGAGCTGAATGGAGGTCAGCTGGGATGCTCTGGACTCTGGTCTGGTGTTTATATGGTAAAATAAAACCACAGGACCTAAGGACCACAGAGCTGGAAGGGACCCCAGTTGCTTTCCAGTCCAACCCATCCTTCATTTAGTCAGTTAATAAGTGTTTATTAAACAACTATTATGTGTAAGCACAGTGCTAAGTGCTTACAAAGGATAGAGGGGGATACAAAGAAAGGTTAAAAACACAGAATTTACCTTCAAAGCACCCACATTCTATTGGAAGAAAATGGACAACATGTAAAACACATGAAAAGGGGTCACCAAGCCTTGTGTAGAAGATCAACAATGATGATCCATCTTTTTCCTTTCCAGGCAGCACATTCAGATTTGCGACAGCTCTAATGGTTAAGAAGTTCATCCCTCTGCCCCTAGAATTTAACCCACATCCTCCTCTTTTGAACTTCTCTCAATTGTTCCAATGTATAACCTCTGGGATCAAACAGAATAATTTCCCCAAATATTTTGGAGGAAAAACAATAATAGAAAAAAACACAAAAGTCAAGAGTTTGTTAAGTCCCTACTATATTCCAGACACTCTGCTGGATAATATGCATATGAACAAAGGCAAAAACAATCCCTTGCTTCACAGAGCTCAAAATCTAACACTTCATGATGAAAGGATGCCCAGACAGTTCTATTTGGCCCTTAAGTTGTCTCTAAGCTCAGTTTCCCCAGTTGGTTCAATACACCTCTGTGATAGTGTGATTTTTCTGGTATAGAAAAGGATATGGAGTTGAACAAAAATTTGGAGCCTCACACTGTTACTACGACTCAGCATCTCAGTCTAAAGGGAATCTCCGGGGGGCCCTGAGAGATTTAGTTACTTGTTCAGTAACACACAGAAATATGTGTTGGATGGACCCGAACCCATGCTTTCTCCAGTCCTAGTTCAGCTCTACCTACTACATCACACTCTCTCATTCCTTTCTTTAGCAAAACAATCTAGTTGGGGACCTGGAATGAGATGTTTGTTTCTCTCCAAGGGAGAGTAATCAGTGAATGGAGGGCTTCTCCCTAAATGCTCTGAGAAAATGACAAATGCTTTCTTTTCTCTTTTTGTTTCAAGAGACTTCCTGAAAGCTGGAGATAAGGAGAATATTTTCAATGCCGATCATTTCCCACTCTGGTACCGAAGAGCCGCCGAACAGATCCCGGGAAGCTTTGTCTACTCCATCCCATTCAGTGTTGGTTTGTACCACCATTATGTTTTAAATATTCACCCGTGCAAAGCACAAGGCTGAGCTGAAATGATTCATGATAGAAACTCAGTTATTAGGAATCAACAGAGAAATGTTTAGCCAATGTTTAATTAGTAACCAGGCTCCAGAGTCTTAGGACCCCAAACAAAGCAGTGGTTTGGCCTAAGGCTATTGTGTAACTAAGAGGCCCTTTACAGGCCAGCCATGTGTACAGGGGAGAGCTGCATGGCCATTTTGTGGGGGAAAGCTAAAGAAAAAAGGGACAACATCCGTAATGGCTCTAATGAACAATAACAACAGTAGGTCTGTTCACAGAAATGGAGAACAAAGTCATGCATCCAAACAGACTCCTCTCAGAGGAGGGTCAACTCATTTCAACTTGTTTAAAGGACCATCCTGTTCGATCCTGCTGAACATACATATCCATCCTTGGTTAC
>WOXC01012091.1:0-327074 GCA_011680675.1 Gymnobelideus leadbeateri | reverse complement strand
ATGTGACATCTCCTAATCTTGGTTTCCTTATCTTTATGATGGTGATAACAACACATACTTTCTATCCCACGGTCTTGTTTTAAGGATTCAGTGAGATAATGGGTGAGAAAGGGAATTATGACTGAGTTTACCATATATTATTATTGTTATTACTCATAGCACAAATACAGGTATCCCTTGCTTAATGAAACAGAAAGGTTCGCTGTAAAGTGGATCCTATTTTCCATTGATTATACAGTTGAAGATGCATTGTGATGGGGAAGGGAGGAATGAGTCCATTGTTATAAACATCATAATTTAGTACAACAAAACCCTTAAAATTTAAAGTGACTCCAAGACACAGATTGCAAACCATCCATGCCTAACCATCTTGAGTAACCCATCCCCATGTCCATTTACAGACATTTATCCATGTGAATTATATAGTTCATTTTTAATGTTCTAATTAGCTTCCTGCTTCATCTTGATATACCAAATTTTTATCACTTGGAGGTTTACAAAGATTTACTGCTTGATATGGATTAGTATGAATTTGATTACAACCTAGATTTTCTTTGTTGGGTTTTGCAACAATGTCATAACCTTTCAAGGTTATTGACCTAATAGCAAATTTTCTGTCAACATTTCGCTTGATTTCCTTTATGATCAGTACAATAAAATAGTTTATACAAAATATGATTCATCTTTTCCCTCTTTTTCCTCTGAGTCCCTTACATAATTCATGCCAATGTGTTCCCTGCCCACCCACTAAAGTTTTTGAAACGCTATAAAGGAGGAGAACTTTTCGTATATTAACTCTGAAATTCCACTGTGTTTCCAAACCGTTAGAGGCAATTGGGAATAGGGAAAAAACCACTGGATTCAGAATTAGAAGACCTTGGGTTTATCTTAGCTCTGACGATCAACTTGATTTTTTAACACTTACTAGCTGAGTGACTATGGGCAAATTACCTCTGAACTTCAATGATCTGCAAAATGGGGGCAGAAACACAGGTTTTCACTTAGGAAAGTGCATTGTAAACTGCTGAGTAATTGTGACTATTAGTATTGAAAATAATAAGAATAGTGATGATGATAAAATCTCTTTACACATGCCCTTAATCCTTTCTCTTCCCTTCTCCAATAGACTGCAACCAGTTATCCCCTGCTCCCATATTCAACCTCTTTATCTATACGTTCCTTCCCTATTAGCTAGAAACATTTATAAGTCTTCCTCATCCTTTAAAAAAAAAATCACTAGACTCTACTACCCCCTTAAATCTGGCATCTGTGAACTTTTTCTTTTTTAAATATTTATATGATTCTTTTAATATGTTTGGATTCCTTTGTAATCCTATGTATAGGTTTCAAGAGATTGCCAGAGTGGTTCCAAACACAAATAAGGTTAAGAATCCCTTATTTAAATTATTGAGGTATATCACCTCTGCTTCTTAGTCTGACCTCTAAAAGAGCTGCCTCCACTAACTCTTATTTCGCTCATTTCCAAGGTCTCAGAGGAAGCACATGTCTAGTGCTTTTTTGTATTATACTGCATATTGACTGATTTGGGGCATATGGAAGTAGAAAGGTAGGGGGGTGAGAAATGACGTATAGGAAAATCATTTTTAAAAAAATGTTAGAGCTTTGACCCACCAGATTCTCCCATTAGTTGCATGTCCTTGGACAAGTGACTTCACTGATTTTAACTCCAGTTTTCTCATCTGCAAAATTGGACAGTTCAGCTAGGTGATCTCTACTGCCCTTTTCAGCTTCAATGAAAGGAACTGAGTAAGTTTCACCTGGAGAAGATAAGATTTGAGAATACTAAGGGATAATGATGGCTTAGTACATTAAAGTGCTATACTCCAGGAAAGCTGTTGAGCTTATTTTTCTTGGCCCTAGCAGAAGGGCCAAGAAAGGAAGGTCCTAGCAGAAAGGAAGAAGTTGAGAGGTATATATTGCAGCTCTGTGTAAGAAAAAAACATTCCTTAAGACTATCTCCCAAAAGGAATGGGCTGCTTTGGGAAGCAGGGTCCTCCTCTTTGTCACTGGAGGATTTCAAACAGGCAAAATGATCCCATGTTATGAATGTTGTTCATAACCTGCTTAAATAGGAATTGAATGAGATGCTCTCTAAGATTTTAGCTCTCAGGTTTTAGGATTCTTAATCCTGGCTCTGCTACTTTGCAGGCTACAAGATCCTGAAAAAGTCACTACATGAACTTTGCCTGTTTTCCAAGTCTTCATTCAGTCCTGGGAGGAAGGAGGGGGCAAAAGCAGGTGTGATCTAGAGGGCAAAACTTGATAAAATTCAGGGAAAATAAAGAATTATATTGGGGCGGCTAGGTGGTGCAGTGAATAGAGCACCAGCCCTAGAGTGAGGAGGACCTGAGTTCAAATTCAGCCTCAGACACTTGACACACTTACTAGCTGTGTGACTTTGGGCAAGTCACTTAACCCCAATTGCCCTCCAAAAAAAAAATAAAAAGAATTATAATGGGTTATGATCAGGCATTTAATGGAGTCAAAAAGCCAGTCAACAGGCTGAGATTGGAGCTGGCCAGAAGGGAATAGACTAGGCTCATAGACTGGAATAATTTGTGTTGTTCCATGGAGAGCTCCAGTCTTTGTGCTGGAGGAGTAAGATTGCTGTCTGATGATACAGAGCAGATTGAGTCCTCCTCACCTTTCCCTCTTTGGGAAGGTTCCAGGTCTCGCTCTTGCCTTTTAATCCTAAGAAAAGTGCATTATGGTAAAGAACATTCTGGCTCTGATTTATGCAAATTGTTCTAAGGAAATAGTATCTAGAACTGGCTCTCCCTCTCTCCTGAGAAAACTGGTGGCCACTACTCTGCTCGAGCAAGAGGCCAGGAGGAGGAAAAGGGACAGTTCTTGCTCCCTACTGTGGTTTTCCAGATCATTTCAGTCCCATTGTAACTCCCCAGGTTATCTTTGTATTCCATCAAACTGGCTTACCTATTATTCACAGAAATTGTCATTCCATCTTCCACCTCTTTGTTTTTGCACAGGTGTTCTCCCCCACCCCCCAATATTTCCTTCTTCCTTTTCCCTCTTCAAATCCTAATCTTCTTTCAAGATTCAGCTCCAGTGTCAATTCCAATAGGAAGCCTTTCCAAAGGCTTGTGTTCTCTCCTTCCTCAAATTATCTTGTATTTGCTCTTGTATCTCTCATCTCCAGCACTGCCTCCTGTAAACTCCTTGAGGACAGAAACCATTTTTCAAAGTTTTTGTTGTATTTTAAGAGCCTAAGAGTGTTTTGCATAGGGTAGGTTGTTACTATTTTTATTTGTTGAATGTTGTCCCCTTCCCAGCCCCTTGTGCTGGGGAAGAGTGAAAACAGTGAAATTCTTGATTGAGGAAATTTCTTCCAGCTGCTAACCACTGGGTTGTTCTTTCTTTTTTTCTTTTTCAAAAATAATGATTTATTATAAATAATATCAAGTACAAGCACAATGGATTAAAATGTGCAAATATTTACATTTAAATGCATTTCACTGTGTTAAATGTAACTCTTCAGTCATTCCTTTAAATATTCATTAGGATTCTTGGTTTGTCCATTTACTTCTATTTATGATTCCTCTTTTATAATCATACTTAATCTTTATTTGATCCTTTTGGTTCTGCTTTTTTCATTTTGTACTACTTCATAAAGGTCTTCCCATTTTTCTCTATATTCCTCATACTTATTTATTTAATTCCATTATATTATTTCATTCTATTAGCTTACCACAAAGTATTTAACCATTCTGTTATCACTGGTCACAAAGACATTACTGAAATGATGGAACAACATTGCTCATTGCATTGCTTTGAGTTCTGATGTCTTTCAATATTGTTTTCCTGAGATTCTATTGTTAAATTTTTAGTGTGTGAGTGTTTACACCTCAGAAATCGGTAAACACCGTGAATCTGGGCTTGATTTATTGTTTTGTGGATTGTGTAGACAAGAAAATGGTGGTGAAAATGTTAGTAAAACAGATTTAAACTTTAATATGTATCCTTTTATGGGAGATCTTGTTGTTAAACATTTACCAGCAAACCCTGAGAAGTATTGCAGGAGGGCCCAATAGAGATTAAATACCATAAATTTGTATCCCAGTCTCTTGGCACTGTGCTATATAGATAATAAACTCTAAATAAATGCTTCTGGGGTTAGATGTAGATACATATTTTTGCCATAGTGAGTAAAAGTCTTTCCACTTCTATGCCTTTTTGAATTTTTAACATAATTGAGGAAGTACTGTATTTTGTACAGTGATATAATCCTGTGTTTTTATAAGTAATGAGTTATTATGCAAGTTATTTTCCTAATACTAAACCAATGCTTCATTTCTGGTATAACTACAATGTGGTCATAATGATTTTTAAAAACATATTGTTACATGTATTTTTGTTGTTTAGTCATGACCCCATTTGGCTAGTCTCAAATTCAGTTCAACAATCTATTAAATACTTATCATTTTTAAAATTATAGGTTTCTATTGATGTCTTTTATTTTTATGTTACCTAGATATCCTCCATTCTTTACCCCTCCTTTTTATAGGGAACTTTACAAATAATTTTTTAAAAGTCAGCAAAATCTAGTATTATATGCAATCTTTCACATTCATGGACTCCTTCCCTTCTGCACTGGAACAAAGGGAGGTATCTTTTCATATCCCTTTTTGAGGGTAAGCTTGTTCTTTATAATTTCACAACATTCAATCAGCTGTTGAGTAGTGGTTACAGTGTTATAAATGTTTTCCCCATCTCTGCTTATTTCTCTTTATCAATTCATGTAAGTCTTTCAATGCTTCTCTGTTTATATCATCCTTTCTTACAGCAAGGTAATACTGTATTACATAACATTGATCTTTTGTTATTGTTGTTTAGTTCAGTTGTATCCAACTCTTCATAACCCCATTTGGTGTTTTCTTGGCAAAGATACTGGGATGGTTTGCCAGTTCCTTCTCCAGCTCATTTTACAGATGTGGAACTGAAGCAAACAGGGTTAAAGTAACTTACCCAGGGTCACTGAACTAGTAAGTGACTGAGGCCAGATTTGAGCTTCATGTATAATCTATATCAAATTGCTTGCCTTCTCAAGGAGGGGGGAAGGAAAGAGGGATAGAGAGAATTTGGAACTCAATTTAAAAAAACAAATGTTAAAAATGTTTTTATATATAATTGGAAAAATTAAATTTAAAAATATTTAAAGCATATTACTATAAATTTTTTTTGCCAGAGTTTGATAATTGTTTCATCCTGTTCAGCAGTATTATTGACCAATAATTCCACATTCCCCCACCTTTACTGTGCTCTAGTTTGGGAAGAGGACTAGGTTTGTCTCATTGGTGGTTGAGCCATCTTCTTTTTCTATTTGAAAAAGGTTTCTATGACATAGGGATTTTTTGTACTTTATGTTCTTCTATATAATTCACTTTTGAAGCCATTTGGGACTTAAGCTCTTTTATGATTTCCCAAATTTCTCCTAAGATCAGATTATTCACTATTTTGGCACTTTACATTCCTGTACATATAGATTCATTTCATTAGAGTTTTCACTTTTTTTTTTTTTTGCTTTTTAGAGTGGGGAAGTTAAGGCAATTGGGGTTAAGTGACTTACCCAAGATCACACGCTAGTTTTTTTGTGTGTGTTAAGTGTCTGAGGCAGGATTTGAACTCAGGTCCTCCTGACTCCAGAGCTGTTGCTCTATTCACTGGGCCACCTAACCTCCCCTGAGTTTTCACTTTTATTGACATATAATTCCATACATTAATTTCTGATAATTTTTTTACTTTATTTGTGGTAATTTCGCCCTTTTCTTTCTGTATTTTATAAAAATGAAGAGCTGATCAAGAAAACCTGGGTTGAGTCTCACTTTTGTTTTTATTTCTTTATTTCTTTATTTTGCTTTTTGGAGGGCAATTGGGAGCTGGGAACTCAGGTCCGCTTGACTCCAGGGTGGGTGCTCTATTCACTTCACCACCTAGCCTCAGCAGTCTCACCTTTGACATATTCAGACCACATGATGTTGGGCAAGTCATTTAACCTCTTAAGTACCTAAGGGAGCTCTCTAAGACAGTAACATGGAAAGTGCTGTTCTACTTTGATGAGTGGTCCTCCTCTCCAGTATTTTATTTTTTCCAATTGCATGTAAAAAGTTTTCAACATTTGAGTTTCAAATTTTTTCTCCCTCCCTCCCTTCCATCCCCTCTCCCCAAAACAGCAAACAATATGATATAGGTTGAAACGTGCAATCATGTAAACATATTTCCACATTAATCATTTTGTGAAAGAAGAAAGAAAATAAAAGGGAAAAGCCACACAAAAAAAGTGAAAATAGTATGCTTTGGTCTGCATTCAGACTCCATAATTTTTTCTCTGGATGTGGATACCATTTTCTGTTATGAGCCTTTTATTTTATGAATTATCTTGCATCATTATATTGTTGAGAGGAGCTAAGTCAATCATAGTTGATCTTCACACATTGTTGCTCTTATTGTGTATAATGTTCTCCTGGTTCTGCTTACTTCACTCAGTATTACTTCATGTAAATCTGTACAGGTTTTTCTGAAATCTGCTTGCTAAGCATTTCTTGTGGCACAATAATATTCAATTATATTCATATACCATAACTTGTTAAGCCATTCCCCAATTGATGGGCATCCCCTCAATTTCCAGTTTTTAAAGTGCTTCCCCTTTGTTTGGGAACTTCTGCTAGTACTTCTATTAGTATGCTACATCTTGAGTACTGTTTAGGTTCCTGGGGTGAGGTGGGTGGGGCTTATTGAGAGTGAATTACTTTTCTCTCTGGCAAGGCCAAATGAGTTTCTCTTTATGGGGGGAAAGCACTACTGAAAGTAGCACTACATTTCTGTCCTTTGACATTTTGTTAGCCCGAGTGCTTACATGGGAGTTGAGAGTATGTTTCCGTTCTGTAAAGATCTATTCATAAGTTTAAATTCTGATGGTCCAAAGGGACATCCTGAGTGGGGGAATAAGCCAAAGAAGTATTTGTAAAGCATGACTACAAGATTGAGCCCAGCCTATAAAGACTTTAAATTCTGGACCAAGGATTACCGTCATTATTCCCCTTTACATATTTTGTTTTACAGGAAGACTACTAGATTCTTCCTCATTTCTACCTGTCACAATTTCTCAGGGCTCAGCTCAGGTGCCACCTTCCCCATGAAGTTTTCCTTAACCCTAGCTCTCATATCTCCCAACTCTCATCCCAGTGGAAAGGGCCCTTTCCCACCTCCTATTTTCCTAGAGCACTATCTTGATCTTGTCTCCTCCTCTTCTCCATGGCATCTTAGATTTTGTGCATCTGTATTTCTCTCCAAGTAGACTGCAGGCTCCTTGAGGGCAGGAGAGTTTGTCATTTTTTTCATCTGTATTCTTGCCTATTAGTACAGTGCCTTGTTCATTGCCGGACTTTAATGCATCTTTGTTAAGTGTAATTAAAATAAATTTCTCTCTATAGCAGTTACAATTCCAGCATGTTGATATTTCAGGGTATTTTTTTCAATGTAATTTCAGAGGAACCCTTTAGCACTCAGAAAAGTCTGAGTTCTTTTGGGGGTAAAATTATTGTCTTTTGGTGTTCTCAGTGATATGTGGTTGGTAGATTAAGATCCAGGTCTAAGGGAGTTAATAAGGGAATGTTAATAGCTCTTTCCAAATAAGTTAACACAGGGTAGAAAGTCAGTGAGCTGGCCCATAGGTGACTTAATTCAATATAATCTGTTTTGGGAGAAGGAATTTTGTTTTGCTTTTCTGAGAGAAGCCTTGCCAGGCCAGAGAATGTAACAGGAAAAATGCCAAGATTGTTCTGACTCCATTTGTCTGCATTAGAAATCAGGGACTGAATTAGTGAAATATTGAATGAATGTCTTAATCCCTTACACTGTTTAAAGAACTTAACAATTTATCCAGTGTATTTTCATATACTTTATCTATTCATGCTCACAACAGTCATGTTGTAGCAAGACAAGACATCGGGCACAACTGGGCTCACGGTTTTAGAAGGACATTGATAAGCTTGAGAGAGAATCCAGAGGAGGGTAGCCAGGATGGTGAAAGGCCTTAATCTGTGCCATATGAGGATCTGATGAACAAACTGGGGAAGTTTAGCCTGGAGAAGAGAAAACAGGGGCATAAAAAGGGGAAGGAAGAACATGATAGCTGTGCTCAAGTTTGAGAGGCTGTCATATGGAAAAGGGGTGAAACTTGTTCTGTTTGGTCCCAAAGGGCAGAGCCAGTGGGAACAATGGGTGGAAACCACAAAGAAGCCAATTTAGACCAAATGTCAGGAATAACTTCTTAACAATTAGATTTGTCCAAAAGTTGAGAAGGATACCTCTATAGGAAGTGGGCTTTCCTTCCTTGGAAATTTTCAAACAAAAGCTAGATGACTTATCAGATATTTTATAGTGGGGATTACAAATATCATCTCATTTCATTCTTACAACAACCCTGGCAGGCAGGGGTTATTATTACGTCTTTAAAAAAAAGTATTATTATGCCCAGATGAGGGAACTGAGGCAGACAGAGGTTAAGTGACTTGCCTAGGGTCACATAGCTGGGAAATGTCTAAGACTAGATTTGAACTGGTATCTTCCTGATTCCAGGTCCTGAATCACTAGATCACTGAGCCACCTTGCTGCCTTATGAGTGAAACTAGGTGGTTACTGAGATCCCTTCTGCCTTTCAATTTCTATGACTTTTCAGAGGAAGAAATTGAGATTCTTCAAGAAATCAAAATGACTTGTCCTAGGTCAGAAGACTGTGATGTACTTGATGTACTTGATGTACCTTCTGAGGACTATGCTTCTCAAGTCTTAGTCATGCTGTGGCAGGTGAACTCAGGCCTTAGTAAATATTTGTTGACCTTGAGGACAGAAGCTGTGTCTTATTTTGTCCTGGTATATGACCTAGTTCAAAGCATTATGCTCTTTGTAGAGAGTAGGTGCTTTATAAAAATTCTTTTTATTTATTAAATTGAATGAATGGGACTTGAAAAGTGAATGACAGAGACTTGCAGTTCCTTTCTGTTTTTACCATATATATGAAAGTGTTTGTTTTAGTTGATGCTCGTTAAGTTCTCAATTTTAAAAATGAAAAAAAATCTTAAATGAATTGAATGGATATAATTTAATTACTTCCATATTCTTAAGACTAATGACTAAGTTTTATTGATTCAGGCTTTCCCTTACTTGCTTTCAGGAAGAAAACAAACTTTGTTTTATATCAGCTATTTGGATATAAAAAAGCATATATCTTACTAATTGGAATTGAATTTTGTCTAATTTATAAAATTGAGAGATAGGTTAAATCATCATAAATTCTAATTAGGTGGGATCCAACTCTCAGGTAATAAATAGGCAGGCAAACTTTTGCTACCAACTCAGGGTAGGGCCACATACCAGAAATAGGGAGGCATCTGTAGTCAAATCCCAGGCAGGATTCAGGAATTGGGGTGTGGGGCTGCATAAGGAATCAAATAGGACCAGACTGACTGGTTGTGACAGTCTATGTGGGCATTGTTTCTCTCTTTACCAAGTTCATAGGATCATAGATGTAGAACTCAAAGGAACACCAATCCCCTCATTTTACACATGAAGAAACAAGGCCCATTAAGACTAAGTTGCCTGGGGTCCTGCAGGTAACACATGTCAGAGGTGGTATTTGAAACCAGATCTTCTTGACGCCAAAGCCTGTATTTATTCCACTGTATCACCCCACTTCTTTTGCTGCCCTATTTTCTGCTGTACCTATTTTGGTACCCTATTTTCAAGATGTGGCAAAGGCAGTTTCCACTTTCCCACAATGGCATGGAGGTAATACCTTGGGTTCTAAAACAATGCCAGTGGATCTGAGCAGAGGCTCTGGTAGGGTCCTCACAAGCTGGAAAGGCTTTGATGAACTAAGGGTTAGGACAATCATTTAAAGATTTAACAAGTAGAGAGGATCATCCCCAATTTTTTGGTCAAAGTAATGTACAAAACTGTTCACTAGGGAAACGGAAGCAGGGGTTGAGTTCTGTGTCAGTCATGGTGAGAACCTCCCTCCACTTGTGGAACTAGGAATCTTTGGAAGGTAAGGAGGAAGGTAAGAGCAGGGGGTCTCTGTGGACTAGAACAAACAACCGTGGTTGGTCTAGGGAACAGAAACTGGGGCTGAAACTTCATCTACTCCTGGTCCAGGCAAAGATCAGAGGATAGAATCTGGGTCTCAGCTAAGGAAATCCTGCTATTGTCTATTGATCATAGCTTGGATGCAAGCTGAAAAATCCTTTTGGTTGTCTGAAGGGTTTTACAATCTGTTAAAGTTCAGTAGTTTTTGTTACAAATAAAACAGTTCAACATCTTTTGATAAGAGGGATGGGAACTTGCTAGGGATCTTGTAGAAAGGATTCATATGGTCAGAGTTTGGACTAAGCACCCTCAAAGGTACCTTTTAGACCTGAGATTCCATGATTCCTTGAGATATCTGAAACCATCAAGATATTATTTATACTCAGTCATTCAACAAGCATTTATTCTCACTATGTCCCAGGTACTATTTTAAATTCTGGGGATTAAAAAGAAAAAATGAAGAAAGCCCCTGCTCTCAAGGAGCCTATATTATAATGGGGAAGACAGTATGTACAAATGCAAACACACACACACACACACTAATTATGAGATACATAGAAAGTAGATATATAAGGTAACTTTAGAGAGGAAAGAGTTAGCAACTGGGGGACCAGGAAAAGCCCAATGGAGATGGTGGCACTTGTAAAAATTGTATTTTTAATTTATGGACTAAAACAAGCATTTCTGTAACATAACATAATAAAAAAGATGATTACACATGAAACTGCAAATCTATTCTATACAACTTGCTATTCCTTTTAAATATATAATAAAGTTACCATATAAATTTATTTTTTCCCCTTTTTTTCTTCCTCTCTCCCCTGCCCAAGAGATAGTTACCATTAGACACACACACACACACACACACACACACACACACACACACGTAAAACCATTCTATATATACTTCTACGTATCAGTTTTTTCTCTGGATGCAGACAGTATCTTCCTTCATATATTCTTTGTACTTAATTTGGGTATTTATAATACCCCAAATGACTTGTTCACTCAAAGTTATTCTTAAAACAATATTGCTGTTACTGTATACAATATTCTTTTGGTTCTGTTCATTTCACTCTTCATTATTTCATTCAAGTCTATCCATGATTTTCTAAGATTATTGAGTTCATATTTTCTTATAGCACAGTATTACAGATGTAATACATCACAGTCATATACCACAACTTGTTCAGCCATTCCCCAATTGACAGGCATCCCCTTAATGTCCAGTTCTTTGTCACCACAAAGAGAACTGCTGTAAATATTTTAGAACATATAGATTCTTTTCCTTTGTCCTTAGTCATTCTTGGAAATAGACCTAGCAGTTATTGCTGGGTCAAAGGGCATAGGCAGTTTAATAACTCTTTGGGCATAATTCCAGATTTCTCTCCAAAATGAACTTCAATCTTAAAGAAAATCATGGATTCCAAGAGGCAGAGGTGAGGAGGGAGAACATTCCAAGCACAGAGGATAATCAATGCAAAGGCCCAGAGCCAGGATATGTTAAAGTCCTATATGAGGAACTGCAAGTGGGTCAGTGGGGCTGGACCAGAAAGCGGGTGGAAGGTAGTAGTGGATGAGAAGACTAGAAATATAGGAAGCCCCCGTATGCTTCAAATGCTCAACAGAAAACTTCATATTTAATCTTAGAGATAACAGTGAATCACAGAAACTTAATGAAAATGATAATAATGTCATGTTCAGACCTGTGCTGCAGTAAAGATCACCTTGGCAGCTAGTAGGGGATGGATTGGAGGGAGAAGAAATGAGGCAGGGAGATCAATCAAGAGGCTTTTGTAATAGTCAATTCAAGAGGTGATGATGACCTGTATTTAGTAAGTGTGAAGGGAGAAAAGGGACCTATGCTAGAGATGTTGTGTAATTAGAAATCACAGGATTTAGCCACCAATTGACTATGTGGGGTGAGGATGGAGCTGAAGATGGGTAAGGTGCAATATTAATTGCTGCAAGGGTAGTAGAATCTGAATCAGCAATGGGGAAGTTCAGAAAAAGAGATGGGTTATTTGGGAAAGATGATGAATTCTCTTTTGGGCATGTGGATTTGAGATGCCCTCAAGGATGTGTAATGTCCAACAGTAGCTCATGATATGGGGCTGTAGCGTAAGAGAATGAGGAAGGCTGGATATATAGATAATAATTTGTGTTAAGATAATTGAACCCATAGGAGTGGAAGAGATCACCAAGTGAGA
Organism: Gymnobelideus leadbeateri; assembly: GCA_011680675.1. Lineage (NCBI taxonomy): Eukaryota > Metazoa > Chordata > Mammalia > Diprotodontia > Petauridae > Gymnobelideus > Gymnobelideus leadbeateri. Next base: position 314,742 of record WOXC01012091.1, on the reverse strand, counting down.
ACGTGAAGGGAAAAGAGAACATTGAACTGAACCCTTGGGTATACTCACAGTTGAGAGAGGAGCACAAATGATGATTCAGCAGAGGGAACTCCTACAGACAAGAGGAGAACCAAGAGAAAGCAGTGTTGGGAAAGCTTAGAGGATGGAGTATTTGGGGGCAAAGGGTGGTTTGGAGCTATACAAATGATGAAAATTTAGAAAAGATAATGTTATACAATAAATCCCTGATGACATTGGAATGAATAGTTTCAATTGAGTCATGAGATCACCAATGATTTCTTAATTGCCAAATCTAACAATCTGATTAATGTTAACTAATGCTAATTGAGTCATACCAGATTGCATAGGTTAAGAAGAGAATGAGAATCTAATGATTCCCTCTCAGGTGTTGGGCTCCAACTCTTTAATCTCTAGCTTAGAAATGACCTCTACAACCTCTACAACCTCTATAACATATATGCCTGGCAGTGTGTCTCAATCTTTCAACCAATCAAATGTTTCCTATATGCTGTCATATTTCTTCATCCAGTGACCCAAACTTTACAATCCTCTTAAATTCATTCACCTATTCATACGTTATGCTGGAACATGATGAAGACTCTTGAATAGCTAGTTTACATTGTTCATTGATTCAATTTTAGGGTATCTGGGCCTTCTATGATTATATTAATTGAAAAAGGGGTAGAATTCCAATACTTATTATTTATTGAGAAAATAGAGGCCATTAATCCAGTGCTTCTTCTTTCCCCCCCTCTTTATGTCTCAAAACCCCTTGACATCACTCCCCCTAACCATTCTCTCCTCCTTTACTTCAGTGCTTGATGAAGAGGTGGCTCTTTTCACCAAGGCCTACTGTCCTACTTCTACCTTTGATCCTATCCCCTCCTACTTCCTCTTTAGCATATTTCTCTGACATGTGTTTCCTTCTTTCCAGTGTTCAGTATCTACACATATAGGCTCATTCCCTGCTTCCTATAAACATGCTCAGGTTTCCCTGGCTAAACCTTAGGTACCTTTACTTGATTCTTCAGTACTCTCAAGCTGTTACCCTATATCTTTCCATCCTCCACAACCTCCACAGTGATGACCCTAAAGCACAGGTCTGACCATGTCACTGCCCTGATCAATAAACTTCAGTGGTTCCCTATTACCTCTACTGTCAAATATATAGTCTTCTATTTGGCATAAGTCCTTTACAATTTGGCTCCAAATTACTTTTCTAGCCTTACTGGAAAAATACCCTACTCTCCTTCTGTAGGTAGCTAGGTGGTGTGGTGGCTAGAGCTCTGGACCTGGAGTCAGGAACACCTGAGCTAAAATCCGACCTCACATACTTACCTGGGCAAGTCACTTAACCCTATTTGCCTCAGTTTCCTCATCTGTAAAATGAGCAGGAGAAGGAAATGACAAACCATTCCAGTATCTTTGCCAAAACCCCAAATGGGGTCATTGGGAGTTAGACACTACTAAAAAAACTGAATTTTTACACCCTTTGGTCCAGCCCAAACTGGCCATGAATATTCTTTATAACATTCTACCTCCCATCTTTCTGCTTTCGTACCAGCTGTCTCCATGCCTTAGAATGTATTCTCCTTATTTCTGACTTTTATATTGCTTGAGACTCCTCCAAGAGTCACCTACATGTGTGGGTCTTTCTTCTATGCCCCCTCAAAAATTGCCTTGAATTTATTTTGTTTGTATCTTATGTATCTATGTGTCATTTCACCTGATAGAATATAATCCTTCAGGCAGGGATTGTTTCGTTTTTGTCTGGGTATCCTCAGTGTAGGATTAAGCGGATACTTAATAAGTGTTTGTGGCTTGATTAACTGAAGAATATGCTTGACTTTTTCATTTCTTAGGTTCTCCTGCAATGGCCAGTTATCAGGAAGGTGAGCCTCACTCTCCTGGGGAAAGCTCAGGGGATGAAAGTCAAGGGGATGAGGCACTCAGGATCCTTGAAAAAATGAAGCAGAATCAGAGACTTGCCGCAAAGGAGTTGGTCAGCACAGAGGCCAAGTATGTGCAGCATCTCCAGCTCTGTGCCTCTGACCTCCGGAGCCAGCTACATGAGGTAATGTGCATGTGGGAATGGACAGAAGATGGCCATTTCTGCTGGGAGACGCAGGGATCACAGTACCCAGATCAGTATTTGATCCTCTTGGTCACGTTGAGCGGTGACACTACAGCCCTTGGTGACCTTCGAAGAATGAAGGAAATGAGGTCTTCATGCCCTGAGAAGGGACCATCAACTACTTCTAAGCTCCAATTCTATCCTCACATATAGAACAGGGAAATTAGGTAGATCCTGGGAGCAACTGAGTATTGTCCTTATTCCACTGAGTCATGGGGTCCCTGCTTTCCTTCTTGGCTTTGGGATTTATAACTTGTGTAATTATGGGCAAATTGCACCTGCTGTCTGGGTCTCATCTAGAAGTACTTCGAGCAAGAGAACTTATGACTGTGACTACATCCAAGGAGGTTGTTTGGCAGTAAGATAATCATCGGAACAATTTACATTTCTATAGCCCTTTACCTTGTATAAAGTGCTTCACAAGCATTGTTTCATTTGAATAACGAAATAACCTCAAAATAACCCCGTGAACAAGAGACTATAGGTTACCCTCATTTTACAGATGAAGAAACAGGTTCAGAGAGGTTTAGCACTCAAGGTCACCCAGCCAGGAATCCCATATGAGGTGGGATTTGAAGTCAGTTCTTCCTGATTCTAAGGTTAATGTTTTATCTATCATGCCATGTTGTCTCTGCTGGGGGGAAAGGACCATATTGAACAAAATGTTCAAAACAGCATTATCTATGATTGCAAGAAGCTGGGAGTGAAGGGAGAAAGTGTGACAAACAATTGGGGAATAACTGAACAAATTGTGGCATATGAATGTAACAGAATATTGCTGTGGATATTAAGAATTCAGAGAAGCATAGGAGGTCAAAGTAAATCAAAAGAACATGCAAAAGGACAACAAAATGTAAATTTTGCATTTTGAGCAAGAGAATTTATGACTGTTAGTCATTAAGTACATCAGTCAATTAGTATTTATGAAGTGCCTATTTTGTGCTGGACACTGTTAAGAGCTAGGCTTACAAAGAAAGCAACCAAACTGTGGTCAATACAATGGTCTGTGTTAACATCATGCTATCACAACCCTAATGCTAACACATTCCCTTTTGTTAACAATTTATAAACAAATTGTTTAGGGGAGATGTACTTTGTAGGGGGATTTGTTTGGGTTTTTGTTTTGTTGGGAAGTTATATCAAAACATTTTCAGTAAATTTTTGTTTAATTTTTTTTTAAAAAGGAAAATAATGTCAAAGTAAAAAAGGAAAACAAAATGAGGAAATTAATCTAAATGATCTCTGAGATTCCTTGTAGTTCTTAATTTTATGATTTTTTAGGGGTTGTGGCTCACTCCATCTTCCTAGAAGGGCAGGAACTCTTGCCTACTCCAGGCCAAAAGATAATTTGACCTTTTTTGGTTCCTGATCCATTCTGTACTTTACTGCCTGAATCTTGCTTTATGATTATGCGATGATGAAGTGAGATTTTTCTGATAAAATAAAATGTCCATCATTACCCCTAGCTTTAGGAAAAAGACTCTGATCCTTACTGACTGCCATAGAAACTTGGAGTTGGAGATCTAGTCTAACCTCTGTTCTAAGGCAGGAACCCCCTCTCTGTCATCTCTTATTTGGGGAGAAGTACAGGCTGGGAGAGATGCTTCTGTTTCAGATTTCCCAGTGACAAGGAACTTACTACTGCTAGCAACACCATTTAGTTTGGTGAAATCTAGGTGTATATCCTGCCTCTGATACTTATTAGTTATGTGATGATGGGCAAGCCAATTAACCTCCCTGAACTTTAATTTTCTCATCTGTCACATGGGGATAATAATACCTTTAGTAGTTACCCCACAAGATTGTTGTGAGGAGTGTTCCAATGAGAACAGTTTATAAATGTGCTTTGTAGATCTTAAAGTATTATGTGAAATGTTAGTTATTATTATTATTTGCTATTATCTTCTGTGGTGGCCTATTCTTCAAAATCACAGAATTTAGCAACCACCCAGTCTAACCTATGTATGAGAGGAATTCCAACTATAATCTACCTGACAACTGGTCATCCAACTTCTGCTTGAAGACTCTCTTGGGAGGGAGAACTTGTCACCTCTCAAGGCCCAACCCATCCACTTTTGGAGAGCTCTGATTATTAGGAAGTTTATCTTGACCTCAGATTTAAATTTGCCTCTTTGTACCTTCCACTTGTTTCTGGCTCTGTGGTTGAGCCAAATGGAGCAAGTCTAGTCCTTCCTCCACATGATGATCCTTCAAATACTTGAAGACAGCCATCATGGCTCCCCTCTCCCCTCCAAGCCTTCTATTCTCCGAGGTAAACACACTTCGCTCTTTTAATTGATGCCCATGAAATGTAGACTAAAGCCTTTCTCTATCCTTTTTGCAATCCTACAGACACTACAGTTTTTTAATCTCCTTCTTAAACTGTAACTCTCCAAAGACCATTGGACAATTGTCATTTTGCTTTTTTGGTCACCTTTTTCAGTCTGAAGAATGTGAGGGAAAAACTCAGAGTTGTTTAATTTTTATTTCTCTAATTGTTACTTATTTGTAGCATTTTTTTTTTTTGCTAGTAGGTGGCTTTGATTTCTGCCTTTAAAAACTACCTTTTTATATCCTTTGACCATTTATCTGTTGGGGGAATAGCTCTTGTTATAGCTTTTTATTATAAGTCTGAATCAGTTCCTGATATATGTATCTTGGATACAAGACCATTATCAACAAAACTTTCTGTAAAAGATTTTCATTTTCCTCTTTAGCTGTTTTCCTTCTAACTTTAACTGCATTGGTTTTGTTTATGCAAGAATTATTAAGCTGCTTTTGAGTCCTGACTCTGCCATCTGATGCATTAGTTACCCCTCCAGCTTTGTGCCATCTGAAAAATGAGCGTGTGTCATCTATGTCTTTGTTTGAATCATTGATAAAAATGTTAAACAGTACAGATCATTGGGGTATTCCACTGGAAACCTCCTGCCACTATGACATTGAATCATTAACAGCTACTCTTAGAGTCTAAACTTCCAACCAGTTCTGAATCTAGGCAATTACTTTATTGACTAATTTGTGTCTTTCCATCTTCTCCACAATAATAGTATGATATACTTGATCAAAACTTTGGCAAAATCTAGGTAAACTATATCCATAGCATTCCCTTCATCTACTTGTCTATTAAAAAAAAAAAAGAAAATGAGGTTAGTTTGGTATGGCCTGTTCTTGATGAAACCATAATGGTTCATTGTAATCACTACTTCCTTTTCTAAGTGTCTGCCAACCATCTCTTTAATGGTCCATTCTATAATTCTCCCAAAAATTAAAGTTAGATTCACTGGCCTATAGTTTACATGCTCTATTCTCTCCCCTTTTTGAAAATTGTGACATTTACCCTTCTCCAATCTTGGGGCACCTCTCCCATTTTCTATGTTCTTTCAGATATCACTGACAATTCATGTAGAATCTGAAGATGTAGCTCATTTTAACCAGATGAGTTTAATTCATCAAGGGTAACTGGGTACTTTCTTACTATATTCTAATGGAAAAAAATCACTTCTGTTTCTCACTCAATTGATCTTAATTTAAATTTAAATATTCTCCATTATGCTTTCTCCCTCTGGCTTCTATATTTTCTCACATGAGTATACCTTCTTAATATACAATACTACCCTTCTTTCCAACCCCTCCATAAACACTTATCTATCTTGTTTGTTATGAATAAGATATATCCATCCAAAGCCATGGCTTATTTATGGGTTTCATTTCACCAAGTCTTAAGAACACTAGTGAGATCTAGTTTATATCCTTGTGGATCTTCTTTTTATTTGTTGCTTCAGCTCTGGGAACTTGTCGGCCATATATTTGACACCTCAGACACCTGGCTTCTTTCTTGAATTTTGTCTCAGTTACTATTCTTCATTTGCAGGGGAGGGGGCGCGGCACAAAAAAGTTTGTTCCTCCTTAGAATATCCAGCTCCTTCCTCTTCAGGAAGTGCCTCAAATTTGTTTTTGTTTTTTTTAACTTGAATTGTGCTTTTCCTTCCCTTTCTCTGTTGTGGAATACTCTTCCCCTTTCCGACATCATGACAGGGTCAAGTCTCTCTTCTCTGACTTCAGATCCCTTTCCTCCAGCCCCATTAATGCCTTGCTTCTGTTTGTTTAAGGAATACTTCATTCTTCCTAACAAGTTAAAACTTAGATAGGTATTTTTGAGTCCTGTTGCCTTCTTCTCTTGGAGGGAAATCAACCTACACTTGGAACACAGATAATAGTTATCCAGCTGTGAAAGAGATACAGACATTGCACAGTTTATTTAAGTTACTACACAATTTCCCCTATTCTTTGAAATGTTTGAGATTCTCAGCCTTTTTCTTTGTTTCTTCCTTTCTCCTTTCTTTCCTTCCTTCCTTCCTTCCTTCCTTCCTTCCTTCCTTCCTTCCTTCCTTCCTTCCTTCCTCTCCCTCTCTCCTTCTTTCCTTCTCTCTCTCTCTCTCTCTCTCTCTCTCTCTCTCTCTCTCTCTCTCTCTCTCTTTCAGAGTACTTTCAAGGGCTTATATCTCAACCCTAAGTATCTCATTAAAACTTTTAGGCTAGTTATCACCTCTTAAGTACTTGATATCCCCACTCAAATTCATTTCCTTAGTCTCATTATCAACTATTGTAGTATCTGCTACCCTTCAGCCTAATACCAACCTTCAATTTGTTTTTACTAGTTTTCTCCACCTACCAATCCACTCTCTCAATTTGCTTTACCCTCTAATTACTTCACTTACATGTTCTTACTTACATTGTCTTCCCACTTTCCTTCTTTTCCTTCTTGAGTCTTCTATTCCTTCTATAACTTTCTCTCACAGAAGCTCAAAGAATTTGGTTGTTGTTCAGCTCTCATTTTTAGGAAGTTTTTCCTTATGTTGAATTGAAGTCTGCTTCTTTCCACTGGTCCTAATTATGTCCTCTGGGGCCAAGCTGAGCAAGCCCAATCTATTTTCCATTTGACAACACTTTATATGCTTGAAGATACCTATTATGTCTCTTTCCCTCACTTGCAAATCTTCCCTCACCTAGATTAAATAGCCTTAGTTCTTCCACCCTATATTTATTTAACTACCAGGGGGAACTCATGACAGAGGGCAGGAGCCCTAAAGCTCCAGGCACTGATAAGTGCATATCTTCATGATCCTACTCACACCAGTGACACATGGCCAGTGTCTTTACCCTTTCCCTCTCAGGACTAGGCTGGAAAGGGAACTGCCACTCAAGGCCTCACAGACTAAAAGTGGTTGTTCTTTCCAGGTCACAGACTTTCTGACTCATGTGTTCTGGGGATATTTTTGTTGGTCTCAGGTAGCTAATAAGGTTCATGTGTACCCCTGAATGACAAGGATAATAACATCAGGATTCATTCTCTTTGGCTCTACACCCCCATCTCAACTTTTCTGAGCAAAACATATTCTTTCTCTTCTGTCTTCAGCCCTTTGTGCATCCAATAACCTGAGCAAATTGCTAAGATTTGTTGGTCAGCAAGTTCTTCAGGAGGACCTGAGTTCAAATCCAACCTCAGACACAACACTTGAGCAAGTCACTTAACCTCAATTGCCCTGCCTTCCACCCTCCAAAAAGCAAGCAACAAACAAACAAATAAATAACAAGAATTACTGATTAAATGACATAAACATAAAATGAAGTGGGGTGGGGAATCAATATTTTCAGTATTGACTGAAACATCTGGAAAAGGAGAATGAGATATAGGAGGTGAAGAAATTGACTAGCAAGCAGGAAAACTTAGCCCCTCTCTGGAGTGAGGATAGGAGAGAGGTTACTGTCTTATCCTTCCAATCTGTATCTGGGTCAGCAATACACGTCCCATATAGGACCTCAAAATCCTAATACATTCACTGTCTTCTATTTCAGTCCTTGTCCTCTTCCATACTTATCTGTTCCATTCTGACCCTCTGTTTGCTGTTCCTGCTGACTCCCCTGAAGTTGACTGTGATGGTTTCTTCCTTTTTTCCCCAAGAGCCCTTTTAAAGTATAGGGTCAGGGTACCTGAAAATTCTAGTTAGTCCCAGATAAAGTCAAGACCACATGAACTGGGAAATTCTGGCTAGTGTCTCCACTATCAAGGTCCCCCAAGGTTTCCATGGACATGGCAAAAGTAGGGTATGGTTTTGTATCTCTTTATCAACCTTCTCTGTCTCTCTGTCTCTTTCTCTCTATCTCTGTCTCTCTCTGTCTCTCTGTCTCTCTGTCTCTCTCTCTCTCTGTGTCTCTGTCTTTCTTTCTCTTATAAACTCAGGCCTGCCAATGTCTTTCTAAAATATGGAACCTAGAACTGTCCTAATACTCCATGTCTGATCTGATCAGAGGACAGCAGAACTATCAACAACCTGATGTTGGAAACTAGACTTCTCTATTATCATTAGAAGCTGCCAAACTAGATGAACAGGAAATCTGTAGAAGTGAGAATAGGTGCTAACAGGGGCAGGAGGCTTTTTTTAGATGCTCTTTAGAGAAGAGTATATAAATACTCATTAACAATCTTTGGATCAAGCTGAGAAATGTCTTGGTTTGCTCTGGACGGCTAATACTGACAAGCTGCTAGCTTTGAGGTTAACTGGGCGCTGTAGAGACATGTAAACCCCTTAGACCTTGGTGTCTCGTGCCCCAAGTGAATATCTAACCATGTTGCTTGAGAAGCTAAACCTGTTTTGTGAGACTGAAATAAACCAAAGCATCAAAGCACCTACAATTGGTCAGCAACATTTCTTGGTTTCATTCAACTGTTTTTGTTTTTTTGTTTGTGTTTTCCTTTGACAAGGGAGGGATCAGTGAGGGGGTAGGGAAAGTGATATAGCTTGGAAATGAATGTGATATAGAAAAAAAAAAGATATAAAAAAATTTTTAAAAAGCAACCTCAGCATGGGAAGGGATTGTCTAGTCCCACCTTCTATATAGAATGCTATATGAATAGGGATTGTCTTTAGATCTCTTGGGTCCTGGGTTCAGTTCTATATCCTATAAAGTTACTCCAGGTAGTGAGCCAAGGTAGTCGTCATTCCTGTTCTCCTTGTCCCCTGCATTGTTCTTTGTGTTTGAGGCTTGGTATCAAACAGAACAAGAGCTTGCCTATTCTGGGTAAGTTTTTTTTTTCCCCAAACCAATAACGATTAGTCTATACTCTAGAGAAAGGGTAGGGAGGTGGGTTGATTTTCCTGAGGGTAATCCAACCTTTTTAAGATGTTTAGTCACTGTAGCTAAGTAGCTCCTACAACTGAACTCAGCATTTACATGTATAAATTGACCATCTAAGACTCAGATGACAAGGCTCTTTTTCTCTTCTCCATTTTTTAAAATCAGGGATCAGCAGTCATAAATTAATCTTTAGAGATCAGTCTTCTAATTTTGCAAAAAGAGCTTTAAATTTGAAGTTGGGGGACTTCTTGAATTCTGGTTCTGCCACTTATTATTTGTGAAACCTTTATAAAATTAAAAGACAGGAGTCTCTGGGCCTCAATTTCCTCATCTACAAAATGAGAGGGCTGGCCTATATGATTTCCAAAATGTAAGTTGTTATAATTGTCAAAGAATTGGAAAATTGCAGGTTGCCATAGGATTTAGTGATGGAAGGGACCCAGAAATGGGCCAGAAACACATGTGGCCTGCAAGGCTTTTTAACTAAAGGGAGTAAGGATAAAAGGCTCCCCCTAGAAAACCCCAGGATAATGAAGGAAGCTACACAAACCCTATCCCAGGGTGGGGTCCTTAGAAGTGCCAGGGAGTAGCTCTAGGTAGTGACCAGCACAGAACCCCAAGGCAAGACCAAGTAGGGCTGCCCACACCTCCCAAAAGTGTAGCAAGCGTAGAGCCTGGCTCCATCACAAAGCTTTATCTCAGGAACAAAAGCTATCGAGGCAAGTGAGTCAAAGAAAACACTGACTAGTATAAAAAATTATTGTAAATCTAAAGATTCTCTCCAAAGAAGGGTTGAGTAGCTCCACAACAACTGCAAACAGAGACTCAAAGGGAAAAATGGACTTTCTACAAGGATTGCATGAATACCCAGAAGATAATAAAGTAGGGGTTAAAAATGAAATAAAGGCTCTTAAGGAAATGATTGGAAAGAGAAGAAATAACAGCACAGAAAGTGATAAAGCTTAACAGATTTCCTAAAAACAAAATCAACATTATCTTTATTTTTCTTTGAAGGTGGTGACAATCAGTTGCCATATGGCCCTACTGAGAATGCTGTCTTAGACTGCCCAAATTCCTTACTCCCTCATATCTATCCATGCCAGACTTATCCTCTCCCTCCTACTCTACCCTATCCTTTTATTGTGCCCTCTGTGATCCCTGTTCTGCTGATTACAAACAGCCTTTCATTTTCAATATTCATCTTCCCCATGTAAATTACTTTGCATTTTGTATTTAATTTTCTATATACATGTTGTCCTTCCCTCCCAATATTAATGTAAAACTCTCTTAGGGGAGGGGTTATTTCAGTTTTTTTTTTTGTCTTCATGTCCCCTGGATCTAGCAGTGTCCCAGGTACAAAGTAGGTATTTAATAAATATTTGAATTGAATTGAATTTTCTTCTTTTTAAAATACTAGTTCTTCATTGGTATTCTTGTTTGTTCCTCCCCATAAATTCTAATTTCTCACCATAGCATGCAGTGGACTCTGAGTTTATGACTATACTAATGGAGTTTAAATTCTGCCAATTCCACTAACCTGGAAAAACCTTGAGTGTGGTATTGGTGATAAATTGTCTCTGCTATCTGAGGACCAATCTAGCTAAGTGTGAAGAAGTTCATTAGCAGCTATTTAGTCAAGAGGTGATTAATTCCATGTCAAAAGAAAGCCAGGAAACCCAGAAAAATTAAAAATGATCCTTAGTCTTGAATAACCCTTTTTCATTTATATAGTGATAGTAACAAAGGGGGAAGTTGAGTAGAGGGTACTAATGTGACTGTTGTTAGATCGTCCAAGTACATTAATTTAACTATTAGTTTTTTACATATGAGACCTTTGTCTGCTACCCCAAAATTGATATATTTTTGGAGTGACTGAATCACATCAATATTTTTTTGCCTTTTTTTTCCTTTTTGGAGGGCAATTGGAGTTAAGTGACTTGCCCAAAGTCACACAGCTAGTTTGTGTTGTGTCTGAGGCCAGATTTGAACTCAGGTCCTCCTGACTCCAGGGCCGACGCTCCACTCACTGCCCCACCTAGCTGCCCCTTTGCCTCCTTTTTTTTTTTTTTTGGAGGGCAATTGGGGTTAAATAACTTGCCCAAGGACACGCGGCTAGGTTTTTGTGTGTGCATTAAGTGTCTGAGGTTGGATCCGAACTCAGATCCTTCTGATTCAGGGCCAATGCTCTACTCACTGTGCCACCTAGCCGCCCCTGCCTCCTTTTTTTTTTTTTAAAAAAATTAATTTCCCCCAATTAGGTATAAAAACAATTTTTAGCATTCATTTTTAAAACTTTTGAGTTCCAAGTTCTCTCCCTCCCCTCCCTTTTCCTTGAGAAATTAAGCAATTTAATATAGGTTATAAATGTGTCGTCATGCAAAACATATTTCCACATTAGTCATGTTTTGAAAGAAAAATTTTAAACATAAGCTTCAATCTTCATTCAGATTCTATCACTTCTTTCACTGGCAGTGGATAGCATTTTTCATCATAAGCCTTTTGGAGTTGTCTTAGATCATTGTATTGCTGAGAAGAACTAAGTCAGTCGCAGTTGATCTTTGTACAGTATTGCTTTTATTGTGTACAATGCTCTCCTGGTTCTGCTTACTTCACTTTGTGTCAGTGTATATAAGACTTTCCAGGTTTTTCTGCTTGTCATTTCTTATAGCACAATAATATTCCATCACAATCCCATGCCACAACTTTTTCAGTCATTTCCCAGTTAATGGGCATCCCCTCAATTTCTGGTTCTTGGCCACAAAAAGAGTTGCTATAAATATTTTTGTAGATGTAGGTCCTTTTCTATTTTTTGTGATCTCTGAGATAAAAGATGTAGTAGTAGTAGTATTACTGGGTCAAGGTTTACACGATTTTATAGCCCTCTGGACATAGCGCCAAATTGCTTTCCAGAATGGTTGAATCAGTTCACAACTCCACCAACAGTACATTAGTGTCTGAGTTTTCCCACATCCACTCCAACATTTGTCATTTTCCTTTTCTGTCATACTGGCCAATCTGATAGGTGTGAAGTAGTACCTCGGACTTCTTTAATTTTTATTATTAATAAAGTTGAGTGCTTTTTTAAAGTGATGATTTACAATTTGTGTTTCTTCTTTTGTAAACTGTGCTAAATATATAATTAATTTATGCATTTTGGGTTTGCCCTTGAATATTTTCATCAATTTCTTTAAAATTTTAGACATTAAGGTGGTTGTTAAATTTTTTCCATTTTTTGTTATATTTTCCATAAACATTTCCCTAGTTTTTTTTCCTTTTTAGTCATATATTTATTATATATGTATGTTGGAAACTTTTCATTGTTATGAATATGAATATTATAAATGTTGTTATGAATATCTCTACCTTGTTCCTAATAATTTATTTGCTTTTGTGTAGAAATGTATTTGCCTTTTAGAGCTGAAGTAAACATATTTTTCCCTTCAATCTTTTTAACATGTTTTAATAGTTTTTATGCTTGCATATAATCCAACTGAGGTTGTGAGGATTTTTGTTGTTGGTTTTTTTTTTTTGACATATTGCTAAGCTCCTTTGCCAACTGTAATTATTAAATGATTCAAACTTGTTCACCCTGAGATTGTCTCCTTCCTTCACTTTTTCCATCTTCTGCCATCTTACTGCTTTTTCTTTCAAAATACTTAACTCTGATACCTAAGTTTGACCCTAAGTCTCTGTGTTTTTCAGGTTCTATAAATCAAAATCTCTTTTAAGGTTGGCCCTTTCCTCTATAAATTTCTCAAGTGCACATAGCTTTAAAAATTGTTACCTTAAAAAAAAAAGGGGGTGGCTGGGTGGCACAATGAGTAGAGCATTGGCCCTGGAGTCAGAAGGACATGAGTTCAAATCCGGCCTCAAACACTTAACACACACATAAACAAAAACCTAGCCATGTGACCTCAGGCAAGTTACTTAACCCCAATTGCCCTGAAAAAAAATTGTTACCTTTCATCTTTTAAGAAAGTTTTATTGATGCTTTAAAAAGCATATTGACTCATTTCCCAATAACCCTTCTCCCTAAAATATGCCTAGTCCTCCCTTGTTAGGAAAAAAAGCATAATTAAATCAAACCAACATATTGGCCATATCTGATAACATATGCCTCATTCTACAGTTTATCAGCTACCACCTCTCTGTGGGGAAAAGATATGTGAAGATTTTTCAGTGCCTTGATCAGAGTTCTGATGTCTTTTAATATTTTTTCTTTCTTATATTGATCATGGTGCAAAATATTCTCTCCTTTCTGCTTACATTATTATGTATTAGTTCATATACGTTTTCCCAAGTTTCCCTGAATTCTTTTTATCTATCATTCCTTGTGGTACATTACATTCATATAACACAATTTGTTTCACCATCTCCCATTTGATGAACGATTACTTTGTTTCCGTTTTTTTTTTTGCAATCACAAAAAGTACTGCTCTAAATATTTTGTAAATATGGTACCATTCACTTTATCTAGACATTTATCCACTTGGGGTGTATTCCTAGCAATGGTTCAAAATTTTGTCACAAATTAGTGGTCTCTCATTTTCTTAGACATTTCCTCCTTTCACTCTTTTTAGACTTCTTTGCCTTCTCTGCTAGCCCTGCCTGGTACCTGCTTTTCAGTTTTCTTTTTTTTTGTATTGTCTTTCTCCTATTAGACTGTAAACCCCTTGAAGGTAGAGGCTGTCTTTCTTTTTCATAGCACAACTTGTTCAGTCATTTCAGTCATGTCCTACTCTTTGTGACCCCATTTGGGATTTTCTTGGCAAATAAACTAGAATGGTCTGCCATTTCCTTCTCCAGCTCATTTTGCAAATGAGGAAACTGAGGCAAACAGGTTTAGGTGACTTGCCCAGGGTCACATAGCTAGTGTTTGAAGTCAAATTTGAACTCTGGTCTTGCCCAACTCATAGGATAACTCCTGGCACATAGCAGGCATTTAATAAATGTTTATTGACTGGTGAATAGTATCTAGTGACTTTTCTAGAATAATTCCAAATTATTTTTCAGACTAATTCATAGCACCATCAACAGAATTAGTATGCTTATCTTCACATTATCCTTCAAACATGTACTGTTTAGTTTTTTTGTCTTGGCCAATCTGATATCTATGGAGTGCCTAATATATTATTATTAATGATTTAGAACATTGTTTCATATCATTGTTGTTAACTTCAATTTCTTCTTTTGAAAACTGCCTGTTCTTATGCTTTTAACTACTTGGTGAACCACCTTCATTCTCCAAAAAGAATGCTTATCTTTGCTGAGAAATTGATTTTAAATGAACATTTAAACATTAAACTAAACATTAAATATTAAGCATATCACATTTCTGCTTTTGTCATTTTTTTAATGGTAGAGGAATCTTGAACAATTAGAATTGGTGTTTTTTAATATATGTTTCTTGATTGCTTATGAAATAATTTCCTTGTAATTTGAGTCTTGAAGTTTAACAATAATGTGTCTAGATGAATTAAATTTGGGGTTAACATTCTGATATCATGTGAATTTTAGGTTTAGAATTTGAAGGAACCTTATAGCTTGTATATTTCAACTCACTCATTTTACAGTTGAGGCTACTAAAGAAGGCCAAGAAAATTTAACTGACTTGCCTGGGACCATGACTGATAAATGGCAGATACATAATTCAAATCCAAGTCTTCTGACTCTAAATCTACTGCATCAGGCTTCTGCCCAATCTATCCTTTGTTTTCAATATTTATGGTAAATTTTCTTGTATAATTTAATGTAACATGGTGGTCAGATTATCTTCTTATACACAGTCTTTGGGAATCTTGACACTTAAGTTTTCACACTTTATTCTCTCTGTCTTCCGTATCAATGACTACTATCTACATTGATTTAAAAACCTTAAAATTTTTTTTCTAAAAAAATTTTTTTTATTTCCTCCATTCATTGTTATTATTTTAATATTTAATAAAATATTCTCATTTGTCACCAAATCTATAGCTTTTATTATGTTATCAATAGATTTTGTCAAACTGTTGAGTTTTATCATCTTTTCCAGAGTTCATTAGTTTAGTTCCATCTTTATTTTGAAATCTGATTTTTCTAATTATATTTAATAGTACCGTACATTTATTATCTGTTTTATTGTATCTTGAGAAATTTCTGCTTTGATGTGATTCTTGTTGGTGATGTTTTGTTATCTTTTCTTCTGAAGGTTTTGGTAGTTTTGTAGGAGTCTTGGACCTAGATCTCAATAAAAAAGACCTTGACTGATTTCATATCTATGCTTTTGACCTCCTGTTGTGATCTCTATGCCTTTTAGCTGCCAGAGGGAGACTTGGACGTGATTTTCTCAAACATTGATGATATTATCAAGATCAATAGCCGTTTCCTCAAAGGCCTAGAAGAAGCAGAGTCTGATGAACAGCAGCTATGCTTACTTGGTAAGTACATAAACACTCAGCAGAATGTCACTGAGTTAGCTGGCTTGAGCATCTGGCCCCAGGTGAAATTCAGCTACTTATTCAACACATATTTATGAAGGGATTTCTATGTATAAAGCCCTATGGGAGACACTTTAGATGGAAAGTTGTGATGGAGTATGTGACAGGTCCTACACTCTACCAAATTGCTCCCTATATGGGGGGATATGGGAATCGTGGGCTTAGAGAAAAGTCTAGCTTAAAAGCCAGTTCTTAATACTGCCTCCAGGTCCCTAGTAACTTGACCAACTCAAGACCTGTTTTTAAATACTCCTAGCAAAACATAGTGACACTCTATCAGCTCAGCACAACTAGGTTAGTGGACATTACAAGAGGGCAGATGATCTTACAAAGTAAAAAATAAATTCCTAACAACATGGGATGGGCCACTTGAATCCCTGATGCTAGAGTTATTATCAAGTGAATTTTTCTGTTAATATTGTTGGACTTCTGAAGTATCTCCCAGCTCTGAGATTCTATGATTTTCTAATTCAATTCTGATTCTTCATTTCCTTTTTCCTATTTCCATGCAGCCTCCTGCCCCTCTCTTTATAACAGTATTAGTTCAGTGTAGGTACTTAATAGATGTTTGTTACCTTGACTTGTTATTAACAGCAACAATAATAATAATACCTTATGTTTTATAGTCTGTTCCAAAGTATACTATATATTATCACATTTGATCTTAATAACATTATGAAGTAGGTAGTATAAGCAAGTTTTTTTTTCTTTATATTTTTCATATGAGAAAAAAAGACTTAGAGAAATTAAGTCTTGCCTGTGATTTCATAACTAGCCAATCACACTCTGACTCCCAGTCCAATGTTCTTTCCACTGCCAAGTAGTTAAAGTTTATTTTATGTTAATTTCAATTGTCTCAATAATGACATTTGGGAGACAGTCCAGTTTCATTGGAACATCAACAGTGTGTATTTTGGAGGGGTGAAGTAGGCATTATCTCTTTTTGAGCAGTGATTTATTTTTTTACTTATCAATAAGCATTTATTTTCTCTTCCTTCTCCCTTCCCACACCCATCCCATTGGAAAAGAAAAGGAAAACAAAACCCTTATAACCAATATTTATGGTCAAGCAAAACAAATTGGTCATGTTAAAAAAATTATGTCTCATTCTGCTTCTTGAGTATATCACTTCTCTCTCAAGAGAGAGGTAGCATGTTTCATCATTGGTCCCTGAACTGTGGTTGTTCAAGCAATGCATAGATCAGTTCTTTTAAGTCTTTCAAAATTGTTTGTCTTTACATTCATGTTATTATATAAATTGTTATTGTGCTTTTGCTTACTTCATTCTATGTCAGTTCCATTCTTCAGTAGATGACAGATATGAATAACCAGTTTTCTAAGGAAGAGAGTCAAGCTATCAATAGCTATGTGGGGGGAAAAGTGTTTCAAGTCACTTAATAATTAGAAAAATGCAAGTTAAAGAAACAGAGATTCCATCTCACAATCATCAGATTCACAATGATGATGAAATGGAAAATGATATGTAGCAGGAAGAGCTGTGGGAAAACAAGCACATTAATGTTCTAATGGTAGAGCTATGAACTGCTCCAGTCATTCTCCAGAGCAATTTGGAGCTATGCCCAGAAAGTGACTAAACTGAGCCTGCTCTTTGACCCATTGAAACGACTACTAGGTTTATACTCCAGAGACAGGAAAAGGAAGAAAAAGACCCATATGTACAAAAAATATTTACAACAATGTTTTGTAGTAGCAAAGTTCTAGAAACTGAGACAGTGTCCATCAATTGAGGAATATCTGAACAAATTATAATGTATGAAAGTAATGGAATGTTATTGTACCTCAAGAAATGGTGAAATGAATGGTTTCAGAGACCTGGCAAGTCTTATATGAACTGATGCAGAGTTAAGTGAGCAGAACTAGTAGAAAAAATTATACAACAAGGACAGCTTGAGGAAACAAACAGCTTTGAAAGACTTAAAAACAATGCAATGATCAACCATGATTCCAGAGGAACAGTGATAAAGCATGCCACTTACTTCCTGATAGAAAGGCAATAAATTCTGGATGTAAAATGAAATCTATATTTTTAAAAGTAATTCATGTGAGAATTCATTTTGCTTGACTAGGAAGATTGGTTACAAGAGTTTAGTTTTTCTTTTCACCCCTTTTTCTTTTTCCATAGAGGGAGTGGGAAGGAGAGAAAATAAGATTTTTGTTAATTAAAAAAATAAATAAAATTAAAAAAAATCCATCTGTATCAATTCATACAAGTTTCCCCAGATTTCTCTGAAATTGTCCTTTTTCCACTTCTCATAATAGTATTGCATTTATATACCATAATTTGTTCTGTCACTTCCCAATTTTTGGGCACCCCCTTAATTTCCAGTTCTTTGACATTACAAAAAGAGCTACAATAAATGTTTTTGTACACGTGGACCTTTTCCCCTCTTTCTTTGCTTTCTTTTTTTCTTTTTAAAGGGGGAGAGGGAAATTGGGGTTAAGTAACTTGCCCAAGGTCACAGGGCAAGTAAGTGTTAAGTGTCTGAGGCTGCATTTGAACTCAGGCCCTCCTGACTCCAGGGCCAGTGCTCTATTCACTGCGTCACCTAGTAGCCCCCTTTCTTTGCTTTCTTTGAGGTGTAGCCTTAGTAACAGTATCACTGGACCCAAGGGTAGGTACAGTTTAATATTTGGGAGGTCGGGTCAGGGAAATAGTTCCAAATTGCTTTTCCAGATTGGCTAAATTAATTCATAACTCTACCAAAAGTGCCGTAACGTGCTTGATTTTCTACAGGCCTCCCCAAGATTTGTCATTTTCCTTTTTTTGTCAATTCTGCCAATTGTGACAGGTATGGGGTACCAAGTTGTTTGTCTTTACAATGCTGTTGTATAAATTGTTCTAGTTTTGTTTACTTCACATTACATCAATTCATACAATCCTTCCCAGGTTTCTCTGAAACTATCTCTTTTGTCATTTCTTACAACACAGTAGTATTCTATTACACTCACTTTGTTTAGCTGTTCCGAAATTGATGGGTACCCCCTTAGATTTCAGTTCTTTGCTATAATAAAAATAGCTGCTATAAATATTTTTGTATTTATGGAAATATTTGATCTATTAGTGCTACCTTGTTGGAAGAAAGTCTTTAAGGGAGTTATTTTGCTTTGCTGAATCAAATGCTTTAAAAATAACTAAATAGCAAATGTAAGATCTTTTATTCTCTTGACTTTTCATTCTGTTTTGGACACACTTATTCTTACAGATTCATTGAGCATCTCCACCACCACACTAATAAAATACCCCCTTTTCCTGTGAGACAACTACAAGGGGCTCAGAATATTTTTTTGGACAATTTACATGAAAGTAAATCTGATTAATTTTTACTCATCACTGCTCCCAAAAAATTGTTTTACTGCTTGGAAGATCACTAGGACCCAGAACTCCACAGTTCTCTCAGGGCTAAAGCACAGGAACTGTGTCAGTCTAATCCTAAAATCCCTTCATATTAAAGCTTCCTCCCTTTCACCTCAATAGACTCTTTTCTTCAACCCTAAACTTATATAATTCCTGGGGTTCCTGTATACTTCAGTTTCAACTGGGTCAAATTCAACAAA
The DNA here is from genome assembly GCA_011680675.1 of Gymnobelideus leadbeateri. Classification (NCBI taxonomy): domain Eukaryota; kingdom Metazoa; phylum Chordata; class Mammalia; order Diprotodontia; family Petauridae; genus Gymnobelideus; species Gymnobelideus leadbeateri. Next base: position 295,416 of record WOXC01012091.1, on the reverse strand, counting down.
CTTAAATATTTACTATGTTCAAGGCCCTATCCTAAGTATTTCTGTCACAAAGGTTAAAAACAATATAATCTTTGCCTTCAAGTATCAAGCACCATTCTACTGACAGAATCCTCTCTCCCTACCTTTTCCCCTTCTTGATTTCCCACTTACAGGGTCCTTACTCTTTTTACTCCCTTTCCTCTCTCAACTACGCTCTCCTTCCCAAATATCCTTGCATACTTCGCACACAAATTGACATTTGTGTCAATCACCACAAATACTCTAACATCAGTTTTATGAGTATGTCTTGATGCTCTTAAATCACCTTAAGCCATGATGGGCATCTGTGTATGCTTTTTCCCCTTCCCCTTGTATACTTCTCTCCCCTTGAGGCTCTGTTATAAGAAATTGCTTGAGTAAGCAGAATTCATCTGCTATGGGATATCATTTGTGAAAATATACCTATTCCCTTATCATATTTTTATCATGGATATTCTTTATAAAAATATCTATACATATACACATATATAATCCTCATAAGAATTTTTTATTTTTTAAAAAGTAGCCATTCTGGTAAAATGCAAGTACTTTGAGGGCAAAAAGAGTTCTATTCTCATCTTTGTCTCCTTAGCACTTGGCACTCATATAGTGCATTGGATACTAGGGTTTTTTGTCTAAATGTGATGTTTCCACTGTCATTGATGATGAGAATGGATCACTTTTTAAATGCCTGTGAAACTGCATTTACCATTTCTTTGTTGCCCTCTTTCCTGTTGAATCATCTTAGGATGAATTGAGTTATTTGGTTTAATTGAACCTCCTGCCAAGTTTTTTTCAGTCTCCTTCTCCTCTCTGTTGCTTTTATGTTTTATGAGTTAATAAAGCTCATATCTTTCATCATTCTGCACCATAATGTTTTACAAATGAATTTATGTTCTTAACCAGAGTTTAGGAGCTGCCATGTTTTTCTGCTTCACATGGTGATCAAGTAGTTACTAAATGAGGTCGTTTCTCTCTTGGCCTCTTTATTATGGCAACTCCTGTATGCTGATGAAATATTTGGAAGTATTAGGGAAGATCAGAGTTAGAATTGTTAGCCTCTTCCCATTTTTTATACCAAGAGCTTATTTGAACAAGCCAATTTATAGCTTTTAAAGTTGCATGAACTGTTGTCTTCACATATTGTTTTAAGTTAAACTTTAACACCTTAATGTTTTGTCACTAACCATAGTGAGAATATCTATCCACTTGTAGTGGCAATCACACCAGCATACCCAGGATGATTGCTAGCACAGGTTCTTAGATCTGCTTTACTAGGAAAGACAGCTCTTTAAGGAGTCAAGAATCTTTTTTTTTTTTTTGTAAAGCAATTGGGGTTAAGTAACTTGCTCAAGGTTACACGGCTAGTCATTATTTATGTGTGGTTGCTCATTTTCTGAGGCTGGATTTGATCTCGGGTCATCCCAACTCCGAGGCCGGCACTCTTACTCACTGCGCCACCTAGCCGCCCCTTTAGGGCAATTGGGGTTAAGTAACTTGCCCAAGGTTACACGGCTAGGTTTTTGTTTGTGTGGGTTAAGTGTCTGAGGCCGCCTCCGAACTCAGGTCCTTCTGACTCCAGGGCCGGCGCTCTATTCACTGCGCCACCTAGCCGCCCCCTCAAGAATCTTTTTAATTGCATTCGCTAGTTAGTACCCTGAACCTCAGAGAAAATACAAGCAGAGAAATAAAGACCAAAGGATAGGTTTCTGACTGCCTGAATCAACTATACACTTTTTATACCTCCCTGGATCAAGAGAGCTTTTATATCCAAGCAGTCAGGGAGCTCTGAATATATGGCCACTCAGAATCTCCACCAGAGAATCACAAGATCCTTCTTATGAGTGAGCCTACGAAGCAAAATACCAACTCAGAGTATATATACACTTCTTAGATCCAGAAGGCATCACAACCCTTATGACTCAGTGACTAATTAGATATTAGCAAAAGGTGTGAAAGCCTTCCTACTAGCAAGCCTCCCCTAAGCAAGCTTCCCTTAATGGGCTCCATGTGGCCTATTAATGGGCCGTGAAGATCTTATGTCTCATTAACATTACACCACTGAAAACCAAAACATCTAGTCCTAGATTCACTATTTCCATCTTTGTCCAAATAGCTGGATCGATGGTTTGCTTGAATAAATTTTTATCCTCCAATTGGCTGTGTTCCAATTTATTAGGTAGTATTATTGACAACAACAGTTTCCTCATCTGTAAAACGAACTGGAGAAGGAAATGGCAAACCTCTCCAGTGTCTTTGCCAAGCAAACCCCAAATAGGGTCACAAAGAGTTGGACACAGTTGAAAAATGACTAACAACAGCAACCACAAATTATTGATAACAAAGAACCAGCACCACTGAATGAGTTCTTAGATCTTTTCTTAGTAGGAGGATTTTTTTTTGTGTGCCTTTTAAGATTTCTACTTTTGCAGCCTGAGCTATGATAGGATTAAAGGGGCAGAAAGCCATGGCTTTGCCTGATGAGAAGACAAGGGTGAAGGCTATTGGACTATGTCTAGGGGAAACTAACTAGACCAAGTTCATAGTCTAAGCTTGTGAGATGTCCAGTTATAACTTGGGAAAGTAAGTTTATTTGCATGTTAATAATCCCTGAACCAGTGAGACTAGAGTTTTCTTACTTGTGACCATACATTCTTTACCCTGTAAATAATAGATTATATACTTATAAGTCTTTAAGCTCCTTTAGGGCATAGGCTATATCTTATCTAAATTTGTATTTCCTCCAGCACTAAGCACAGTACTCTGCACATAGTAGGTATATAATATTAATAATGTTGTTGTTATTCTTCTGTTTCATTTGTGATTGATTCTTCATGACTCCATTGAGGGGTTTTCTTGGCAAAGATACTGGAGTGGTTTACCATTTCCTTTTCTAGGTCATTTTACAGATGAGGAAACTGGGACAAATAGGGTTAAGTGATTTGCGAAGGGTCACATGGCTAGTGTCTGAGATCAGATTTGAACTCAGGTTTCCCTGATTCCAGGCCTAGTGCTTTGTCCACTAAGCAACCTAACTGCCTCCAGATATTTGACATATACACACGCATACATATATGTATATACATGTATGTGTATATATATACACATGTATTTCTATATCCAAATGGAATAAAAGCATGTGTATAAAACACACACATGTACACATATGTATGCACATATGTGAGTACACACATATGCACATGTAATCCATATAATAGAAATGGCTCAGGGTTGGTAAAGGTTAAGAAAGGGATTCAGAGTCATAAACACTTGATTCTGGCAATAGAAATGTTGTGATATACAGATTAGTTTGGGGAATTTAGAGTTAAAATATCTCAGAGCAGAAAGGGACCCCACAGGGCACAATCCAACCTATACTTGATTGAGAATCTCTTCTATACATTCCCTGCCAACTAGTCATTCTATCTCTCCTTGACAATTTCAAATGAAAAGAGTCCTATTATGTCCCAGTGCAGCCCATGCCAACTTTAATTATTAGGAGTGAATGAACAAGCATATTGTTTTTTGGTTTGGTTTTGTTTTTTTGGTTTTATCTTCTGGCATTTCCTATTATGTTCCAGGCACTGTGTTAGGTACTTGGTATACAAATACAAAAATGAGAAAGCCATTGCTTTCAAAGGAACTTAAATTCTATTGTGAACAACATGTTCACAGAACAACTGTTTGCAATGGATAAATACAGGAGATGTACAAAATGAATACAAAGTCATTGGAAGGGGTGGCACTAATAATTGAGGGAATCAAAAAAGACCTCTTAAAGGAGGTGGCTTTTAAACTTAAAAGGAAACTAGAGGTAGCCGGAGGTAGAGGTGAGGAGAGAGAGCCTTCCAGGTAGAGGGGACAACCTATACAAAGGCATGGGGACATAAGATAGAATGGCTGTACAGGGAATATTAAATAAACCAGTGTATGAGGGCAAATCATATGTAAGCAGACTGAAAAAAGCTGATAAGAGCCAGAATATAGACAACCTTAGACATTAAATAAAGAAACTTGTATATTATCTTAGAAAAATGGGAGCCATTGAAGTTTTTTGATCAAGTAGTTGTCTGAGAAAGGGGAGACAAGGGTCTGGACTAGGGTGGTTGTGGTATGAGTAGAAAGAAGGGATGGATACAATTAATACTGTGGAGATAAAATTGACAAGATTGGCAGCTGATTAGATGTGGTGATTGAGTGAGGATGAAGAGCTGATGACAACTCTTAAGTTGTTGTAAGAGCAAGCACCCTAGCATATCCAGGATGGCGGCTAGCACAAGTTCTTTGATCTGCTTTTCTAAAGGAAAGCAACTCAAACAGGGTTAAACAATCTTTCTTTAATTAAACATATATATCATTCACTTAGTTCAGGGGAAAAGTCAACACCCTAAACTTCAGAAAATACAAGTAGAAATTACAAGCAGACAAAAAATACAGACAGAGAAAATAACACAATTCAACAGACCAACAGACAGGGCTTCTAGCTATCTGACCATTACATACCTACATAGTTACTAGGGAGAGAATCTAACATCTGGGTTTTCAAAGCCGGGGGCTCAATGGCTACCCAGAGTGTCGTCTGGCCAAATCACACAACTCTTCCCATAAGTGAGCCTCAAAGCAAAACCTCACCTCAGAGTGTATATATATATATATATATATATACCCTTCTTCAGGGTCAGAGCACTGTTGTAAAGCTGGATGACTAGAGAGAATTGCGCTAGATAGAAAAAGGGATATAGAGGTGGCTAGGTGGCACAGTGAATAGAGCACCAGCCCTGAAAACAACAACAGCCCCCTTCCACTTAGCACAGTGCCTGGTACATAGTCGGTATTTATATAAATGCTTATTCCCTTTCTGTCTCCCTGCTCATACAAAGGAGATGGAGAAGAATCCGTCACATGGGTAGAAAGAGAAACATAACCGTGTTGTGTCCCCAAAACCCAGGGCAGAGATTCCAGAGGTAGGTGTTGTTCAACAGTGTCAAATGATGAGGCTTTTCAACTTTCTCCTAAAGCAGTAATGAAAGGCTGTAGTTTCTATTGTGTGATCACTGAATAATTTTGGCTAGAATTCCTCTGTGTATTTCTATAGAGAATTGCTGCCCAAGTGTGAGTGCTTAATAACTATGCTGTTTGATAGTGACAGTACCTCACTGTACTGGAAAGCATGCTTTATGGTACTGAAGAAGTGTAGTTCAGTTAACCTTTCTGAATGTATCTTTTATCCCTTTGGATTCTCTCCAAGACTTATTTGTGATTTTTCAAATGTCATAACAAAACTAAATATACCTTTTTTGCTCTAAATTGCTTCCAGAGAAAGAAATAATCCATTACTCCTATTTTTCTGGGTCCCTTAATTGTTATTAACCATTTAATCATTCTTTTCTTTGTAAGGGAATTCTGCAATTAAGACATAGTCACCTTGCAAACTAGGACAGGCCTAACAGTGTGACATATCAGCCAAAAAGGGTAAAATTGCTTGGTAGTACAAGTTTACTGGCCATGAAATTCACTGCTGAATGCTTTTGCAACAATACTAGTTTTCTTTATGGACAGTACAGCTTAGGCTTTGTTAAGAGAATCATAATAGGGAAGCTAGGTGGCGAAGTGGATAGAGCTCTGGGCATGGAATCAGAAAGACTCATCTTCCTGAGGATATTTTCTCTTACATCAAGATTTTTTTTTGGCTTATTTTTTGGAAGGGGGAAGGTAGGGTAGTTGGGGTTAAGTGACTTGCCCGAGGTTACACGGCTAGTTTTGTGATATGTGTCTGAGGTCAGATTTGAACTCAGGTCCTCCTGACTCCAGGGCTAGTGCTCTCTTCACTGCACCACCTAGCTGCCCCTTTACATCAAGTTTAAATCTGGCTACAGATACTTATTAGCTGTGTGACCCTGGGCAAGTCATATAAGCCTGTTGGTCTCAATTTCCTCATCTGTAAAATGAAGTGGAGAAGAAAATGGGACACCACTTCAGTATCTTTGCCAAGAAAACCACAGATGGGGTCATGAAGAATGGAACATGACTGAAAAGACTCAATAGCAACAGCAAATGTCAAAGAATGAGATGATGGGTTCACTCTGCTCTGCCCTGGTCAGAACATATCAGGAGTATTATGATTCATTCTGGGTACCACATTTTAGGAAGGACGTTGATAAACCAAGTTGATGAAAGACCTCAAGGTCATGCCACATGAGGACCAAAGGACCTTGGAGTGTTAAACCTGGAGAAGGCTTAAGGATTTGGGGACATGAAAACTATCTTGAAGTGTCTGAGAAGCTGTCATGTGAAAGAGGGGTTATGTTTATTCTACTTGAACCCAGACGGTAGAACAGAACAGCAAGTTTCAAATACATAGATTTAGGCTTGATACAAGAGAAAATATCCTCAGAACTAGAGCACTCCAAAAAAGGAGAATGGGTTGCCAGATTACACCTTCAGAAGGCTGGATGTTGTAGAGAGCGCTCTTGGCCAGGTATTGGCTGGTCTAGATGGTCCCTTAAAACTCTGAGATCCTTTAGCTCTGTGAGAGGCCCAGAAGGATAAGTGCTGAGAAAAGGCCATTGCATTTAACAACATGGAAATTATTACTGACCTTGGAAAAACTGTTTCAGTGGTGACGGAAGCCAAATTCTAAGAGGCTGAAAATCAAGTAGGAGAAGAGAGAGTAGAAGCCTTAGTATAGACACACCTCTTTCTAGGAATTTGGGTGTTCAAGGGAGGAGAGTACAACATTAGCTTGGGGAGGGGAATAACTGAATCAAGTGAATATAATTTAAGGATTAGAATATTTAAACATATTTTCACACTGCAGGGAATGAGCCAGTGGGTAAAGAGAGTGTGAAAACTAGGGAGGGAATGAGAGAATGATTGAAGGGACAAACTCCTAGAAGAGATGGAAAAAAATGAGATCAAGGGCATCAGTAGAGGGGGTTAACATAACAAGAATCAAAGGACGAGAGAATGGGTGATATCAAGGTGATTTGAAGTGTGGAATTGAGGCCTAAAGCAAGCTTTGTGACAGATGGCTGCCATTTTTTCAGTGAAGCATGAAGCAAAGCCTTCTGCTGAGGAGGATGGAGGGAGGTATAATCATAGGTGGCTTAAGAAGAAAAGATTTGGAACAGACTCTGTAGGGAGTGGGTGAGAGAAGCAATTAGTAGGACCTAGGAGAGAGTACAGAGCATACAGAAGAGAGGACCCAGTCAGCAGGATTCTGTGTCTCCCTCCAGTGTCATTCAAGTAACACAGACAGGAGTAGGTAGGATGATAATGGAAGAAGTCCATGGTTGGAATCTTGAAAGGGATGAGCATTGATAAGACAATGGGGCAAGGAATTCAAGAGCATGGAATGGTTTAAAGTTGAACTGCAGACCTAATGGATAAAGATTTTGAAGGGAAGAAAGTAAGGATGGAACAGGGAGTCATGGGCTGAAATTAAGGAAGGGTTGAATGATGAGAGACTGGCAAGGACAGAGCATAGATTTAGGGAGGGTAGAGATACAGGTAGAAATGGAAGGTCAGGAGCTATGATCAGATAGAGGAATTTTTTAGAATTATGGATTGTGGAGGTGCCATCCTTGTGTGTGATGACCATCAAGGGTATGACCATCCCTATGTGTAGCTGAGATGGAAGGGAAGGAGAAAGAAATAAAGATTTATTAAATGTCTGCCATGTGCCAGGCACTGCCCTAAATATTTTACAAATATTATCTCAACAACCCTGGGAGGTAGGTGCTATTATTATCCTCATTCTACAGTTGAAGAAACTGAGGTAGAGAGTGGTTATATGACTTGCCCAGGGTCACACAGTTAGTAAGTGTCTGAGGCCAGATTTGAACTCAGGAAGATGTGTGTTCCTGACTCTAGGCCTGGCATTCTATCCACTGTATCATCTAGCTGCCCCAAACTATCACAAAAGCTTCCTAATTCATCATGCTATCTGAAGTATCTTCCCTCTCCAATTCATCCTCCAAGCCAAAGCCATCTTTCCAAAACCATAGTTCTGACCACATCAGTTCCCTGCTTGAGAAACTCTACTGGCTCCTTGTTATCTCCAGGATCAAATATGGATCTCCTTTGTCACTTAAAGTTCTTCACAACCTGTGTACAGCCTATTTTTCTAATCTCATTATAGATGATTTCCTTTTGTGTACTCTTTTGTCCAGCCAAACCTGCCTCATATGTAATATTCCTTGTATATGCCATTCTATCACCCTTGTCCAGGTTGTCCTAGGTCCTATCACGCTTTCTCACTTCTGCCTCTCGGAATCTCTAGTTTCCCACAGATCTCAATTCAAGGCACCTGAGATCTTTCCTGATATCCCTAACTACACGTTCCCATTCTATCTCTTCCAAATTACCTTGCATTTATTTTTTTATATATTTGTATGTATGTTGTCTCCTCAACAGAGTATAAATTCTTTGAAGATAGGAATTGTTTAACTTTTTGTCTTTGTATCATCCTTATTGTCTAGAACAATGTTAGGCAAACATTAGGTGTTCAATAAATGCTTGTGGATTTTTAAAAATGCTTATTGGGTTTTGTTTAATGCTTGTTGATTGTTATGAAAGAGTGTGAATCAAGAACCCAGGTTCTAGTCTAGGCTAACATTTGCTAGCTGTGTATTCCTGGACAAAAAGGGCAGCTAGGCAGCCCAGTGGATAGAGTGCTGAGCCTGGAGTCAGGAAGGCTTGAGTTCAAATTTGGCCTCAAATACTCATAGCTGTATGAACCTAGGCAAGCCACTTAACTTCTGTTTGCCTCAGTTTCCTCATCTGTAGAACAAGGATAATAATAGCACCTCCCTCCCAGGGGTGTTGTGAGGATCAAATGAGATCTTTGTAAAGTTTTCAGTATAATACATGGCATGTAGTAAATATTACTAATTATTAAGTCACAAAACCATAGAATCATAAAATGGAAAGAAATCTTAAAATGTATCTGGTCTATTCTATACCTGAAGTATGAATGTGAATTCTTTTGATCTAATTTTTGTTAAACATCTCCAACAAGTGTTTGTGTTGCCTTTACTCACGTTCTGCGGTGGTGAAGGTGAAATCATGTCCTGTAGGGACCACGTCAAGTAAATAGGCATGTTTAGCCTGGAGATGAGAAGACTTAGTGTAAATATGATAGTCCTTTGAACACTTGAAGACTGCTGTCACATAGGAGAGAGATTTGGAAAATGTTGTGCTTGACTCCGGAAAGGAGGTCTGGGATCACAGGGCCAAAGCTTCATGAAAGTGTAAAGGAAAACCTTTTAAGTCATCTTTGCACTTGAGACCTTCCATTAGATACCCTTGCTTCATACCCTTGTTGCTCAGCAACCTCCTTAACTCTTACTATCTACATTTTCAGTCCATCTGGCATATAGCTGGTGCAATGGATAGAGTGCTGGGCCTGGAGTAAGGAAGATAAACCAGGCTGGTAAAAAAGGCCTCGAAGTCATGACTGACCTTGATGAGGGCCTGAATTAGGTGCTAGCTCACATTTACATAGATTTTCTTGGTTTACAAAATGCTTTCATCCCATTAAAATAATTGATTGTCCCAATAACCCTATGGGGAAGTTGGTACAAGTATTATTATCTCCATTTTTACAGGGAATAAAACTGGTGCTTCAGCTAGGCAAAGCTATTTGTTTAAGATGATTTAGAATACTTAGTATGTACCTCTGGCCTTCTGACTCCAAATTTGGTTCTCTTTCCATCATGCACTGACTTGGCAGAATTCAGCTAACTCTCCTGATTTCTTTATGGTTGTTTGGGACTACAACCTTGACTAGGTCTTTGGATCTACCACACCAGGCTGCCTGTTGGACTGGGACCATGAAGTAGATAAATTATAAACCATGGGATCAACTTGCCCAGTAACTGTGAATCAGGAATAAACCAGAGATGGGATAGATGTCACATTCTAGAGTATGGGTGATCCTGGGGAAGACTGATGTAGTTTGGGCAGGGCTCACTAGCCATCCATAATAACAGATGCCTTATGCTTGTAGGTACAATGAATATTACTAGAACAGAGGCTGGCTGGTACTACTTATGGGCTAGCACTATGATTAGATGATGAAAGCCCTGAATCTGTTTTGTAATATAAGTCCTTAGAAGTCTTCATGGGAAGAAATTTGGCCCTTGACCCATAATCCTTAGGAGTACTCTAGAGTGGGTTTTTTGTGGGACAAAAGGGATTATTGTTATGTATGTAGTAAGTTAAACAAAGAAATCTGCTTTGTGAAAAATCATTATCCATATTTTTGGGCCACTAGGTAATCTGTTCCTTGAATTCCAAGAGGAGATGGAGAGTGCCTATAAGGTCTACTGTGCCAGCTATGATCAGGCCTTGGTCCTGGTGGAATCATATAAGAAGGTACCCACGCTACAGAAGGCAATTCAAGACGTCATCACTGCACTGGTGTGAGTTGGAACACCAGGGAGGGTTGGGTAAGAGGTAGGAAGAAGCCAGAAGCAGCTTTTTAGACTTTGTGCCATCCATTAAGACTGCTATGCACAGAACTGGTTGTCCAAATGTCTTCCACCCTGGTCCTATCATACCTGAAGGACAGGGTCTAGTTCTGGGTACCATGTTTTGAAAGGGAAATTAATAAGTTGGAAATTAAAGAATTAGAGATTTTTAGTTTGGAGAAGAGGAGACTTAGGGGGGCAGGGTCAAATATTTGAAGCCTATCCTAGAGATAAGGGATTATATTTGCTCTGTTTGACCCCAGAGGAAGCAGCTTGACAGAAGTTCCTCAGAGTCATTTTGGGGCTCTAACGAGTATCTGAGTTGTTTTGACAGTGGAAGGGGTTGCTATGTTCCTGGAGATGTTCAAACAGAGCTTAGTTGACTTCCTGTTGTAGTAAATGAAATTCCTGCATTGATGGGGAGGGAAAGGAAGAGATGACCTCTAAACACCTTTTTAGCTCTAATATTCTCCATTGCTAGCTGTGGCTACAGTCTTTGGGGCATTCATAATGATTATGACTTAGTCAGAAGTATATGTGAGTAGAGCTGTGAAAAGATTATTACAGTCAGATTTGCTATAATGCAACATAGGAATTCCTAAAAATCACCGTGCAAGATCTCACAATAAAAACCGTAGAGCTTATGAGTAAAATGAAGTCACTCAAAAACTTCATCAGTGATGCATTAAAAAAAAACAAACCAGGAACCTTATTAAAACAGTAGCCCAGTTTTATACATTTTAAATAGTTTAAAATACATAAATACTACAATAGGTAGTGGCATCTGTGACCTCAGGCTGTGCTGCTCAGCCTGTACCCCAGTTCCCACTTGGGCTGGAAAAGTCTCCTGAAAGTTTGGCAGACCCCAACTCTGGAACTGACGGGGCTGAGGCCTTGGTAGAAAGTGAGGGGTTGGTTTGGACCAGCCTTTCACTGCCCACAGTTCCTATTGCATTCAAAGATGTATAATGAATATGGCTATTTACTTTGAAAAAGACCCAAAGTTTGCTTGTGGATGTGGGCCAAGGGTTACACCTTGTGAGTTATTGTGAGGTGGTTTTGTGTTTTCTCGATGTTTCTTGAAGATGAAATGACAAGATTTACGTTATGCTTGAATCCTTCACTAATATATGAACTGCTTTGAAATAAATGCGTGTTTTCAAAACAAGTGTTGTAGCAGAACTGTTATAAGTATATTTGTATCATATTATATTATGATATTTGTATTATGTATTATTATATTGTATATATGTGTATGTGGTTTATTTGAACCTGTGATGTAACTGGCATTGGAAACTACCTGTATACTAATTCCCTCTTTTGATAGCGATTGGCAACTTATATTTAACTTATGGTCTTGAATTGGGTGGAACATTAAGATGTTAATGACTTGTCTATGGCCATACATCTAGTATGTATCAGACACAGGATTTGAACCCAAGTCTCCCTGTCTCTAGGATTGGTCTTATATCTACTTATCATATTTCTTCTCAAGGCATAGTTATACACCTTGAGAGTCTACATTCATTCTGGGGCAGCGGATGATGATTACGACCAAAGAGAGAATGAAATATTCTCTGGTTAACTTATTGTTAAGGACAATTAATTAAGGACAACAATCTCCATAATATAGTTTGAGCCCATATTCCTAACACAGATGATCACATCCAGAAAGTCCCCAGGTTATTAGCTTTTGCACAGGCAATCAAAACACATCTGATTTTTTTTGCTTTTAATTGAAGATCAGCTGCTATTATGATTATAACCCATTTTAGCCTTCTCTGCCCATTTGTTTGGCAGTTTTCTACAAATCAAGAATGTTAAGAGTCACATACATTTATTCAGTGCTTAAGTGTAGAAATCACCTTCCCCTCAACAGCCCTGGGAAGGAGTTCAAAATGGTTTATGAAAAGAATTCCTAAGAGTAAAAAGCCCTAGACCACTAGTTCTGCTGATTCCTACCCTCTAGGCTAATCTTTCTCCCTCTTCCTCTCCTTCCTACTTCCCCTGCCCCACCTTTCTCTGTCCTTTTCTCTCTCCCTCTCTTTCCCTCTCCTCCTTTCCCTTTATCTCTCCTCCTCTCTCTCTCCCTCTCTTTCCCTTTCCTCCTATCTCTTTCTCTCTTTTCCTCTCTTCCTCTCTTTCCCCTCCTCTCCCTTTCTCTCTCGTCCTCTTTCTCTCCCTCTCTCTCTTTTTCCCTCTCCTTCTCTCCCTTTCTTTCTCCTCTCTCTCCCCCTCTCTTCCCCCCCCTCCTCACTTCCCTCTGTCCTCTCTCTTCTCCCCCCTTTCTCCTCATCTTCCTTCTACCTTTCCCCTTCTCCCTTGCCTCCTCCCTGTCTCTCTACTCTTTTTCCTTTTCCTCTCTCTCTTCTCTCCTTCCTCTTCCCCATATCCTCTAACCTCTCTATCTCCAGAAAATAAAAAATTTTGCCTTTAAGAAGAAATGCCCATGGGAAACATTCCATCAAACGGAGGAGGTTCTGTCTCAGTTATCTAATCATTTGTGCTTTTCTAAGGCCTGCCTCACCCTTGTGTAATATTGGAGGACTGTTTACTGAAAAGACTGGGTGGGCCCTGCTTTGCCACAATGAAAAGCAAACCTGTAGTCAGCATTTACTAGCCAACTTCCGGCTTTCTGTTTCTATGTGGAAAGCCATGCAGCAGCCCTTGTTGGTGGAATTTGGGTCTAAGCTAAGGAGTCTCCTAATCTATTCCCAATGTTATCTGGTCTTCCTGACAGAGAAATGACTCGTGAATTTAAGCTTTAATACCACCCAATGCCCAGAGTCAACTCAAAAACTACAGAGGCAAAGGTATATGAAAGTAAACATGAACATTTCAATGCAAGCTGATCTTAGATTTATAGAATTGTTAGGGTTAGATGGAGCCTTTAAAGGTTATCTAGTCCAACTCTCTCATTATGTAGATGTAGAAATGGAGGGTTGGGGAGGGGACTTGACTAGGGTCACACAGTAAATTAGTAGCAGAAATAGAGCCCATGCCTTGAAATTCCCAAGTCTCTCTCTCTTTCTACTGGATCCCACTGCCTCCTGATGATATCCTTGAGTTGTTCCAGAGATATCAGGAAGTTATACTCCTTCATTGTAGAGAATTTAAGTTTATCCTTTGGGGGAAATAAGTTATTTATATTATATGGGATTCTTGGGGGCTACCTATTTTCTAGCAGTTTGTTTTAGTTTAACAAACACTTAGTCCTAGTATTTGTAGGGACTGTGCTAGGATTTGTGCTAGGCATTGGGAAAAGGAACATGGAAAGGGAAGGAAAGGAAATAAGGTCAGCACTTTACAAATATTATCTTGTTTAATCCTTAAAACAGTTCTGGGAGGTAAGTGCTATTGCTATCCCCATTTTCCTGTTGAGGAAACTGAGGCAAACATAGACTAAATAGACTAGAGTGATACAACTAGTAAGTGACTGAGGTCACATTTGAATTCAAGTTTTGCTGCTTCTAGGCCCAGTGCTCTATCCACTGGGCTACCTAGCTGCCTTTGAACATTTTGTCAAAGGGACCCAAAGAGTATTCAAATCCACAATTTCAGGTCCAGAATCAAACATTTTATTTATTAAGCCATATGCTCCAATATTGCATGAGCCCCCCAAAAGTATACGTGACTTTATCAGCTTTATTAGTGGTTCTCTTGATTAGGAAGAGTTACATATAGCCACGTTAACTATTCATACTCCCATAATTTTGGGACTCTAAGGCTGGATAAATAGATTTGGTGGTCATTTACACTGAGATGGTAATTAAAAGCTGACTTGACTACTGAGAGGGAAAATAGAGACTTTGGACAGAGCGTTGTAGAATACTGAAAGAAATATTATTTTTCTTGTATTTAATAACTAATTATTGAATTAAGACCAAGGTATTTACCTTTTTCTTCTTCTACTTAATCATCCAGAAATCAACCAGTGTAGGAAATCTTGGGCAAAGACTTACCCAGGCTAAGATCTAATCAAAGACAGTAAAAGAAATTCTAAGTTTAGGCCAATAGATGAATTCCTACTCATTGTGTTTACTCGGAGAGATCTATGAAAATGTGGATTCTCCCTTTTTTTCAGATGGGTGATATGCTAGTTAATAAATCTCTTTGATTAAGACTTGGGTGATCTAAGTCATATACCCCCAAGATCCTCATTAGAATAAGCCCACATCTCATTATAATGTTTATTTTCTCGTTAACTGATAATCAATCAGAGTTGATTGCCACCCTCAGGAACACCCACCCTTCCAAGGGCATATAAATGTTGAATGGGTTTCACGAGGAGTTTTTGGCATTTGAGAGTGCTACTGACTTCTTTTTAGTAATAAAATGCTAGAATTATTAATAAAATGACTAATTACCCAGAAACTATGTCTCTCGAACTTTTTAAATGTCACAATACCCATAGTTGGGAGTGAGACATGAATGTTAGCAAAGGAAACTTTGAAGGAATGGTAAAACAGTGGGCAAAAAAGAGAAGTGTCAGGAAAATTGATGAAGGAGAGAGTATTCAGGAGGAGGGAGTGGTCAAGAAGAACGGGGAATGAGGAAAGGCCATTGGATGAAACAATAAATAGATCGTTGGTAACTTCAGAGAGATCGTTGATAACCTGGAAGAGAATAGTTTTGATCAAAAGATAAGAATGATTGGGTGGGAAGCTAGATTACCAAGTAGGAGGAGGAGAGGAAGTAGAAGAAATTGTCGTAGAAGTGTTTTCCTCTAGGAATGTGGCTGTGAATGGGAGGACACAGGAAGAGGGACTGGTCTTGGCAAGGAGAAGGAACACCTGTTTATCAGTGACTAAATCAAAGGAGAGAATGAGGGTGATTCAGTGGGATTTTGAGGTTCAGGATAAGGAAGGAGAGAGGAAGTACACAACAGATGGCCCTTATTTTCTCAGTGAAGTAGGAGGTAAAATCATCTGCTAACAGAGAGGGGAGGAGGGTGGTAGGAGACTTGAGGAAAAAGAGAAATTTTAGAACAGCCAGTGTGGGAAATATAATGAAGAATCAAATAAGGAAGAATAAAAGTATTGCTTTTATTGAGGGCCTAGTCAATTTGATTTATGACTTTCTTCAGTGGTCTTACACAGAAGTAGGAATACAGAAGGCAGATGGTAGTGGGAGTGACAAGGGTATGCTGAAGTCAGCTTGAACCTTCTCTCAAGAGCTGATTTTTAAAATGTGAACATTTGTACCTTGAAAATAGGGAAACACCACAAGGCAGGGCTGGATTTATTGTTTTGTTGATAATGCAGAGTAGACTTGAAAGTGTTTTGTGTGTACATTTTTTTTGAAGAGCCTATTTTTAAACATTTTACCAGCCCATTCCCCCCCAAAGGGAGAGTAATCCAGGTTTGGGGTTTGCTAAGTGATGATCCACCATTTTTCTTGTACCATATCCCCACTGAATGTTAGGGCTGAAAGGGCTCTTAGTAATTTCCTAGTTCAGTGGCTCTTAACCTGGAGTTAGTGAACTTGCTCTTTGAATACTGAGCTGTATTTCAAAATGAATGGTCTCCTTTATAATCCTATATGTTTTATCATATGCATTTAAAAACACCCTTGGGCGTTACCAGTCTGCTAAAGGGGTCCGTGACCCAAAAAATGTTCAAAGACTCCCTTATATAGTCCAATCTCCTCATTTTACAAGTGGAAAAAGAAAAATGAGACCCAGAGAAGATAAATGTCTTTCCCAAGATTACTCAGTGAGCTAGTGGCAGATCTGGGGTCAAACATAATCTCCGATTCTTAGTCCCAAATCTCTTTCCAGTCCACAAGTCTAGCTGACTAATTTATGCCCCCACTTTTTCCCTTAGGCCACAGGCTGGAGCCTCAGATCTCACTTTCTTGCTGGTGATGCCTGTGCAGCGGGTGACCAGATACCCACTCCTGCTGCAGAAGATCCTGGAGAACACGTCACCTGATGACCTCGCCTATGAGACCTTGGAGAGGGCCACCAGAGCCATGCAAGAAGTCAATTCCAACATCAATGAGTACAAGAGGCGTAAGGAAATTGGTAAGGATATTGGCCAGTTGGGAAAGACCCCCAGCCTTCTAGATTATCTGCATCCTGGAATTTGAAAAATGTAAGTTGATGCCACTCCAGGTTCCAAAGAAATTGAATTTTTTTTTTTTAAGAAATTGAATTTTAAGGAGGTAATGTGACCCACTAAAGACAAAAAAGTTTCCCAAGCACAGAGAAGCCAATATTAACAATAATGATAATTACAGTTCTTTAAGGTCTATAAAACACTTTCCCTATGACAACCCTGTGAAGTAGGTAGTGAGATTATTGTTATCCTTATTTTATAGATGAAGAAGCAAAGACTCAGAGTGGTTGGTTGACTTGCCGAAGGCCATATGGCCAGTAGGAGTAGGGATTCTTATGACCCCAAGACTGTCTAAGATCAGTGTGTTCTGTCTACTACAACATGTGGCTTCTCAGCACTGGAAGCCCCCATCACCCTTCTGTGGGTTAGGCACCTCAGGTCTCTGCTTTTCTGGTCTTTATGGTCCCTAGGCCTCTCCTTACTTGTTCCCCTTATTATTGTGTTCTGTTACAAAGCTGTGACCCCAAACTGGCCCTAGACCAACTTCTCAGGGAAAGTCTTGTTCTCTCATGTATCCCTTTCCCCCCTGCTCTGTTTCTTACTCCCTCACAGCCACTAAATACAGCAAATTGGAGCATCTGACAGTCAGGGAGAGGTTGGCCCGGATTAATACACACTCTATCTCCAAGAAGACTCTGCGTCTAAGTCAACTGTTCAAGCAAGAAGCTGGGATTGTGACCAGGGTGAGAGTCTTTTGTTACTTATATCTCTTGGTACCTTGCTGTGTTGGGCCCTCTAAGCAGCAGTGGGAAGTTCTGATGGAAGAGTTTGGATGTGTAACTAAGACTTCTTTTTATGTGGGGCAAAAGCAGTCAGGGGAGAGTACAGGGGTAGTTGGGATGGGGGTGGTGGGTACAGAGGATAGTTTAGTCAGTAATGAAGTGGCAGCACGTCCCTTCCCCTCCTCATTTTCTGGTCCTCTGTCCTATGACCCTTTCTCTTGTCTTACCTGGGGGCCTACCTTCCGCCACACATCTCCATGAGTGTAAATCCTAGCATGAGGACATTCTTTGTACCAACAAGGGAGAAATACTCCCTCCTGAGAAGCACTACCCCTTAGATATTGGCACCTGTGGCGAAGCTCAGACCACAACACCCCAGTTATGGCTCTGCAGGAAGGAGATTCAGAGGTTGTGAGTGTCCTGGGAATGTCACTTGTCCTACATGTAATTATAATTCACTTTTCTATAGTATGTTCATATTGACAAAAAGGTTGTTTGCTCATGACAGTCCTGTGAATTAGGCAATACAAGTTTTTATTCTTTCCATTTTATAGGTGAGGAGCCTGAGGCTCACCTAGATAATGTCAGCCCCAAATCAAATACCTGTGAAGTGGGGAACTATGCCTTCTCCTTCCAAGACTGGCATTCCTTCCATTATTTCACATTGCCTCTCACCATAAGAAGCCTAGTTGTGCCTCTTGTGGACTAGGGAATATAGATTTCAATTGTTCTGATCTCTTTTGTCACCCTAAAAGTATGAAAAATGTTAACTATTCCAGGACATGGAAGGCTGTAGCTAAAAAAATCAATTCATTATGCATTTGCTAATTGCCTGCTATGTGCAAGACCCAATGCCAAGTACTGGGGATACAAAATCAAAAATTAAATTGTCCCTGACTAGGAGTTTACATTTTATTGGGAGGAGAAAAGGAAAAGGATGGTATGATGGGGAAATCGAGGGTGACTTTGATTACTGGTATATTGGTAGGATTAAGGATTGAGCTGAAGAAAGTGTGGAGAGGCCATGGTTCCACATAAATCCATGTATGGTTCTAAAGTCAAAGAGCAATTTAGTTATGATTTAGTGGGCATTAACCTTAATAAAGGCTTTTACATTTAAAATTTTCCACCAAAGCCTCAAGAGACAGTTACTGTTAGAATATGGCCCAGTGGAAACCTTTTAGAGACCCTAAGGGATGGTATTGGCAAAAATAGTCCAGAGCCTTCAAAATGTGACTGCTCTGCACAGACCGTGTCACTGCCATTACCCACTCTAGTGTTACCACCAAGGACCCTTCACTTCAGTCCATATGAGCCTGCTTCTGATGCACTGACTCTGACTTCAATCTGTGGACTTCAGACTTTGGTTCTTGACTTGGATGACTTGAACCCTTTCTCCTTTCTTAGGGCTTGATCTCTGAGTTTTCTCTCAGGTCATACTGAGTCTACTCATGTCAGCACCTGGGAATCTGTTCCCCAAAGGTCTTGAGACATCAAGACCCCACTGGGCCTCAGCTGCTGTAGCTTCTCACATTAAGGCTCTCTGCTCCCTCCCCCCTCCCCCAGCTCTCAAATTCTAGGCTCCCCCAGGGTAAGAGAGGCTTAATGCAGTATCATTTCTGTGGAAACTCCCAGGGCCCCTGGAGATCCTTCCCCCTTACTCCCCCACCCCGAGATTAAATGGTCCTATAGGAATACTTGTTATATAGTCATTGGGTTTGGATCAGAAAACACCTATTATTCTCCAACATGTTGTGCTGATTCCAGCTGATTCATGAGAAAGGGGAGGAAATCTTTGGGAAGGTTTGTTATTTTAAAGGCCATTCTGTGACTTCATTCCCAGTGGGAGTGAAGGTTGTTAATTCACTGTACATTCTTTTGAAGCCTGTGTCTTAATGCTTTCTTCTGGACATTTCTGAGCAATGGTTGAATAATTTAACTGTTTACATGAGCTCCTATTCTGATTAGGTGACTGAAAGTCCCAAATTTGGTTTGTAAAATAGGTTTCCTTTCTAGCTTCTTGACTTAGAAGTTTTCAGTGAATGGCTTCTAATACCTATTGAGTAAAATTCAATCAGCCTGGCATTCAAGATCCTTCACAATCTAAGACTATTTTTTAGCCTTTTCTCTTACTAGCTGCTAACCTTTGTGCATCCAATAAACTCTAGCCAAGGTGGGCTCTTACTGTCCCCCTTTTATGTCCAATGTTCTCATTCCTCTATGTCTTTGCTTCCACTATCATCCAAGTTCTAGCTGCCCTTTAAGGTACAATTCAGTTCTCCATCCCTTCATAAAGTTTTCCCTGACTCTTGCAGTGGATACTGACTTCTTTTTCAAATTCCACAGAGCCTTCATTTTAATACCTGCTCTTAAGCAATTATAATATAACGTTTCTAAGTTCCATAAGGGCAACATTTGTTCTCTTGTTCGGTTGGGTCTGACTTTATGACCCCATGGACTGTACTGTTCATGGAGGTTTCATGGTAAGGATACTGGAGTGGTTTGCTGTTTCCTTCTTCATGGATTAAGGCAAACAGAAGTGAAGTGACTTGCCCAGGGTCATACACGTAGTAAGTGTCTGAGCCTGAATTTGACCTCAGGACTTCCTGACTCCAAGCCCAGCACTCTATCTACTGAGCCATCTAGTTGTCTCTTAGGTAAACAGAGGTTAAGTGACTTGCCCAAGGTCACACAGCTAGTGTCTAAGGTCGTATTTGAACTCAGGTCCTCCTGACTCTAGGCTCAGCACTCTATCCATGCAAGTATCTAGCTGCCCCATTCTATGTATAGTAATTGCTTAATAAATATGGCATAATGAATAGAATTCTGGAACTGACGTCAGGAAAACCTGGATTCCAATCCTGTCTCTAGTCCTTACTAGCTATATGACCCTAGGGCAGTTACTTAACCTCCTTCTGTAGTTATTTCCTTATCTATAAAATGGGTATATTACTATTTGTAGTTCCCACCTCCCTGGGTTGCTGTAAAGCTTAGATGAAATAACGTATATAAAATGCTTTGCAAAACCTCAAAGCACTATAGAACTATCTGTTATTATTATTATTACTTTTGAAATGTACCTTTCATCACTTGGATTTTAGACTGAAGACAGGGAGTTTGACGACCTGGAAGAGAAGTTCGACTGGGTGACATTGTGTGTGAATGAGCTCAAGAACAATGTGGCGTCGCACTTGGAGAATTTGGAGGTAACTGCTCTGTGTGCCAGTGAGGGGGGGCCCCACACATGGTCATTGCAGAAAGCTTGGAGGCAGGGTAGGTGACAGAAGGCTCATACAGAGGAGCTGCGGGCCTGTGAACCAGTGGGGCTCCCAGATGAGGAGGCACACCAAGAGTGAGGCATTCGGGTGCTGTTTTTGGAACTATCCAAGCTGGAGGAGGGTCCCTGCCTAAGACTGACAGACTGACCATGGCAGAGACAGGATAGCATGACTTAGCTCTCATTCTGCTCGTTTTCTTCGCCGAGAAGAAGGATCTTTTGACCTGGATAGGGCAGAATAAGAATGATTAATGGGGAATTGAAGTCAAAAATAAATGAGCTGCTGAGAGGGACTGGTTAATTTCTAGAGAGAGTTCAAGTCACTTGGCCTGATTCAGGTACAGGCTGACTCAGAGGTCCTTTCCAACACGCAGACTCTATGATGTGCCCTGAGGAACCCTGTTCAGTTACAGGTTGGACCTGTTGGACTCAGAGCTCCTTTCTAGCTTTTGTCCAAATTCTTGTCCAGCTCTTTACAAAGTGCCAGCCTTAAGAATGCCCATCGTGGGGGTGGCTAAGTGGCACAGTGAATAGAGCACCGACACTGGAGTCAGGAGCACCTGAGTTCAAATCTGGGCTTGGACACTTAACACTTAACTAGCTGTGTGACCTTGGGCAAGTCACTAAACCCCAATTGCTCTCCAAAAAGAAAAAAAAAAAGAATGACCATCAACCACCAAGTGCTTGAGTCAGCTAGTGCCCTTTAAACAAAGAATACCATGGGCCTCCTGGGCTCAATTTCTGAGGTCATTTTAGAACCTCTTGGCTTGTCTCAGTTGAGCAGATTCAAATTGTCACAGACTCAGCGAATCTGCTCTGGTCAGTAGCTGTCCTTGAGGGATCCTGTTGGAGTCCTGAGCAGAATATTATGTCTATGTTTCTCATCATTCATTTCTTTTGTTTTCCCTTTAATCCTTGTCTCCAATGATGACATATTCTGGAGGGGAGGATGCCCACAGTCCTTTTCCAGCTCATGTCTGTGGAATCTCATTGCCTTGTATAATGTCCCTTATTCTGGCCCAGACTTTCCTCAGGATCAAACCACATGAATGTGATCTGGAGAGGGAAGGTGGAGCTGTGCAGCAGTATTGCCGCCTTACAAGAAACCTGCACCTTCTGGTCTTCTTGGAATTTGTAAGTTCCCTTGTTTATTTCCAGGTAGAAGATGGAGCCCATAGCATAAGGTCACGTCTAGTATATTAAGTCCAGAACTGGCGTGAGCTTCCAGAGTGGAGAGAGATTTCTGGCACATTCTAGACAAAGGAGGAGAGGCAGGAGTATGGATTTCTCAGCCTTTCCTTGTCCTTCTTGGCTTTGGTCTTTTGGGCCTTGAACAGAGCTCTTTCTACCCATAGTGAGATATATACATACATAAATATAAATATATATATATGCAAAAAGAAAGATAATTCCTGCCTTCAGGGAGAAGGTAGCAAATAAAAGGGAACTGAGAAGTTGGGGGAAGGGGAGGTAAGGTGGAGTAGGCCTGAAGGACGAGGAGGCATGGCTGGGTTTGCTCCTCAAATCACAGTTCCAGGGAAGAACTCCCCTAAATTTCCTTATCTAGTATTTATGTTACCTATTTCAGAGAGTTGTCATAAATTAAGTACTCTTGAAAAGCACCATGAAAATGTGGTGATATTATTATTATTAAAATTATTTATTGTTCTTGTAATGATCATCAGACATTCATATTTCTACCTGTGGATAGATAGAGCTGAAAAGCCGAGGGATTTAGACACAGAATTTACTGATCATCTTTTTCAGGCTAGAAAGGAGCTTTTAAAACAGATTCTCATTTTTGTAGCATCAGTCAGACTTGGGTCTGCCTCAAATCAGGAGGTTGGGAGCTATGCCTTCTTTTATTTGTCTCCATGTAAGAGAGTCCTTAAAACCTTGAGACAGTGGGTTCCCAAACTCCTGCCTGGATTGTACATTCCAGGATCTCTTGAATGAAGCTTCTCTCCCACAGAAGCAGCGGCTGGAAAGGCTAGTGTACCACCCACTGTGCCACTTGTCCAAAGCCCTGCTGGGGCCTCAGAATCTGATCAAGAAGCGTCTGGACAAACTTCTGGACTATGAGCGGATAGAAGAGAAACTGGCTGAAATGGGCAACATGACCTATGAAGAGGAAGCCACCAGGCACACCTACCAGGCCCTGAACTCTCTGCTGGTGTCTGAGCTTCCTCAGTTTAACCAGGTGGCCACACAGTGGCTGAGTCAGATCTTGCACACACTTATGGCCCTCCAGAGGGATCTTGCCCAGCAAGTATTGCAGAGGGCAGAAGGAGAGCTGGCTCAGGTAAGGAATCCAGGTCCTTTGGGTTCTGAGCAAGAATTGAAAAGAGTCGCCCATCTACCAACCCCTTTGTGATTTTTTGGAATACTCCTCAACTGACTTCCAGATAGATGGAGGACAGAGGTGGCTATGACCTGATCTTTCTTCTTTTGTCCCTGCTTTCCAGGAATAATCCCAGCTGATGAGACTAAGAACAGGATGAAAATCTGAAACTGTTGTCTCCGTACCCTTAAAGGGGTGAGGAGGAGGCCACCTCTATCCTGGGGAATAGTGAGTGATTGACAGGTTAGGTAGTCAACAATGATGACCAAGAAAGTGCAGATGGGGCATTGAAGACAGCCAAACACAATGTTTCAGGGATCGAAGAAAGCAAGCTCTGAACAAAGCAGAGATTAAGTCTGAAATTTTAGAGGTACCTGTTTCAGAGAGCTAGGCAGGAAAGGGAAATATCATCAGAGTTTGTAAACCAAGCCTGGGGTGGGGAATTCCCACTTGGAACTGGTTTAAGGAAACAATACAGAGGGAAAGTGCATACTTTTGTTAACAGTTTGCTGCCGACAAAGGCCCAGCTGCGGCCTACCTGATACTTTACCCCACCACCCTCTACTCCCTCTTGATCCTAATCATTCCCGTGACTGCCTGGATACAAAATCCTCCCCAAAAGTGCCCTGTAACTGTCAGACACAAAGAAAGTTCTATGCTTGAGACTCTTCAGGGAAAAATACTGAAGTAAGGAATATCTTTTGAAGTTTGCAAGCTAAGGGTTTTTGTCCATTCAGACCTGTGATTTCATCAGCCATGGGGAACTTCTAGTGTGGAAACTTCCTCCACACATGCTGGTCAGTAACTGATCTGTAACTTCTAGCCTTAGAGAGGTGCTTGAGGTGGGGGATAGGGTGAGGCACTGGGAGGCTAGTGACCAGCTATGTATCAGAAACAAGATGGAACCCCAATCTTCTGGACTGATTCCGGCCCCCTGTCC
Source organism: Gymnobelideus leadbeateri (assembly GCA_011680675.1). Taxonomy (NCBI): domain Eukaryota; kingdom Metazoa; phylum Chordata; class Mammalia; order Diprotodontia; family Petauridae; genus Gymnobelideus; species Gymnobelideus leadbeateri. Next base: position 271,527 of record WOXC01012091.1, on the reverse strand, counting down.
ATCATGCCACATTGTCTAAGACAAGTTTATAATGTATAAGAAGTGTTCTGTTACTCATCTAGTTGTTAACTTATAAAACTTTAAGATATTTATAATATTATAACAGAATATAACTAAAATTATGTTTTGACATAAGCCAAAATATAAATATTAGATAAATTCATGGATGACAAATCTGGCATACATTTTTGAGAATGTTCGGGGGTGGGGACAACTCTGATCTTTGAGGTTGGTATCATAGAGGCCAGCCATACTCTTTCACAGCACACACATCCTTCGATGCTGCTATTGGAGGAAAATCCTGGACTGAATGAATCAGAGAATCTGATCTAATAGCATCACAGGTTTGCCACATCTCATCCTAATGAAGTATCATCCCAATCTCATAGACACAGGTACTCGAAAACTTCAAAAGAGCCATAATTTCATTGGCATCCATGCCTCCTCCTCATTCCATAATCGTTCCCTGATTTAGTAGAGGTGGAATGAGTTGCTATGGCTAGGCAAAACTCTGCCCTCTGGTGGCCAGCTGCCTTGCACTTGGCTTCATTGGCCCTTAGGTGAGAGAAAGATGGCTGGTAGGACCTGCTGGAGTTTATGCTCGATGGTATATCCTTCAAGAATCCAAGGTCACCTCCATGTCATGATGACAGGATTTAAGTGAGCATAGGTTATCACTTCAGCAATTTCAGCATAAATAAATGGCCAACCCTTGGTAGTACAATGAACATGCATTCTTTGTTCAAAGATGTTCTGTGTTAGAACACAGCATCTTTTGAATTCCCTTTGAAACCTGTGGTTCTCTAGGTAGGGTTTTGAAGTTGCCTGGTTTTTGATACATGCCATATAGGGATGCAAAAGGGTATTGGATTCTTGTGGGGGAAAAGGGCCAGCTTCCCCAAAGTAAGAAATAGAAATAAAGGGACTTCATGTTCAATCCCTTTTCCCAATGGGTTGGGATATCTGAATGGTCTCTAGTTTGTGGAACAATATTTCCAAGCTACAGGACAAATATGTAGAGTATGGAACAATATCTTATACAAAAAAAAAAAACTTTACGATCTTGTCTCTCTCTTCTATACTCAATCAATAGATGACAATCTCATTGTTATCTGTTAAAGTTCCGTTAGTGGAAAACTCAGTTCCCTTCATTACTTAAGATTCATCTTTCCTATAACATTGATCTTATTTGGAATCAGAATTTATAACCATTGACTAACATTGCCTTGTAGTTCTTGTTCAGTCATTTCAATTGTGTCTGACTCTTTGTGACCCTATTAGGGGTTTTCTTGGCAAAGATACTAGAGTATCTTTGTAAGTCATTGCCTTCTCCAGTTCATTTTACATTGAGGAACTGAGGCAAAGTTAAGCGACTGACCCAGGCTCACACAGTTAGAATAAGTATAAGAGTAGAATCACTGGGTAGGATTCACTGAGTCCTACCTAGCCAGTGGATAGATCACTGGGCCTGGAGTCAGGAAGACCTGAGTTCAAATTCTTAGGAGGTGTGTGACCCTGGACTAGTCACTTCACCTCTGTTTGTCTTAACCCACTGGATAGGGAAATGGCAAACTACTCCAGTATCTTTGCCAAGAAAGCCCCAAATGGGGTCATGAAGAGTTGGACATGACTGAAAAATAATAATACCTGGCCAATAGATTACCTGCTTAGAACATAGAAAATGATTTTGTCAAATAAGCTGTAATGTTGCATATGTTGCATGGTACAAGGATCTTCTCATTCTTTTATCTCTTCTAATCATGCTTGTCTGCTTCACCTCTGACTTCAGTCTCTTTTCCCCAGCTGCCCCACAGCCATGTTTCTGAATCAGACTTCAGGAAGCTGCTAGAAGACACATTGGGCAAGACCAGTGCCCAGCTTCACTCCTTCCGCCAGAGCTTTGAGAAGGTGTTGCCAGTTCCAGTAACACAAGTAAGTGTTCCCAGTGGGCCTACCCTCTCCCTAACCCCTGTTTGCCTAGCTCAGATAGGGCTGTACATGAAGTAAAAACAAATAAATATTTTTTGATTGTAAAAGCAGGATTTTGCTATAGTGAAATACCACCTTAATTGTACACCTTTTGTTCAGTTTTCCATCTTGGGAACAACTTTCCTGGCTTTATGAGGATTTTCACACTTAAAACTATAGCGCTGGGGCAGGTAGGTGGCACAGTTGATAGAGCATTGACCCTGGAGTTAGGAGGACCTGTGTTCAAATCTGACCACAGACACTAGCTGTGTTACCCTGGGCAAGTCACTTAACCCCAATTGTCTCCAAAAAACAACAGCAACAACAACAAAAAAAAACGACTTAGTACTGTGGAGTTAGAAGGGCACTTGGAAATGAAGTTTAGACTAAGAGACTAGCAAGCCACTTCTTATTCAGCTCCAAGATTCTGACATCTTAGTCCTCCTCATTTTATAAATGTGGCATCTAAGGTTCAGAAAGGAGAAGACACTTGCCAAAGGTCAGCCAGCGAATAAAGAATAGTCTGGAATGAAAGCCTCTCCACACAGGACTCTTCACATTCTATCAGTGGTTGGGTTTACCTGAGAAGACAAAGCCAACCAGAAGGAAGAGGTGTGTTTAGTTCAGTAAAGAGAAAACCTTCCTCATGAATCAGGAAGTAGTGAATCCCCTCTCAAGTAGAGCCTGGATGGACAGGCATCAGGCTGTAGAAAGGAAATGCTCAGGAACAGTATGGATTTGGTGTCTTTGGGAAGTGTCCCTTCCAACTGGGGCATTGGGTGATTCTGTGACTCCTCACAACTACTTCTTTGTCTAGCTACTCCAACCTGCTGCAGAAAGACAGGTCCAGACCCTCATGAGCAAGTATGGCCCTAGCAAGCTCTACCAAGTGACAAGTAACATCAGTGGGAGTGGAAATCTGGCTCTGACTCTTCAGAGAGGGCAGGTTGTGGCTCTCCTTCAGGACAGAGATACCAAAGGCAATACTGGTCGTTGGCTGGTGGACACTGGAGGTATGTGCATAGGGGACCTGCAAAGTCTCTCTTCTATTTTTGGGAAAAGCCTACAAGCCACTCCACAAAGACTGATGGGGGAAAAGCTGTTCTGTAGAACAGTCAACAAATCATGTCAACCATGTCACATAAAGACTAACAGAAGAAACAGCAGGTTGTTTTTTTGTTTTGGTTTGGTTTCTTTTTGTTTTTTTCCTGGAGAAGGGAAGACTTAAGAGAATACATGATCAGTGTTCAAATATCTGAGAGGTTGTCATGGAGAAGAGAAATAGAAGTATTAACATCTCAATTTGTGTATCATTGTAAGGTTTATATAGCCCTTTAAATACCTTAATCTCATTTTGCTCATCACAACAATTACCTCTATTTTATAAATGAGGAAATGGAGGTTAAGTAATTTTCCCAGGTCCCATGACAAGTAAGTCTCAGAAATTATCTCTGAATTCATTTCTTTGTGCCTCCAAGTCTGGCTTGATCTACTTGGCCAAGATTATTATTATTATTAAATTATTACATTTGCTCTGCTGGGCCCCAGCACACAAAACTAGGAGCAACAGATAGGCATTTGAAGGAGGTAGACTTCAGTGGAAAATAAAGAATTAATTCCCAACAATCAGAGCTATCCAGCAATGGAATGTGCTGTCCTGTGAGACAGTGAGCTCCCTCCCACTTGAGAAATACTTGAGAAGCAGCTAGATGACCACTCATCAAGAGTACTCAAGAGGGGATTTCTGTTCAAGTAGGAGTTGGACGATGTAACTGACCTCTGTAGTCTGTTCCAGCTCTTAGATCACTGGGCTCCTCTGTCAGTGCTGAGTGAGTCTTATCCTGTACGTGCTGGAATCCTCCATTTCAGGATTTTGTATTATGAAAGTTGGCACGAGACTCCCATTTTTGGTGGCAATTGCAGTTATTAGTAGATGTGGGTGCCAGTGCTTCCTCTTGCCTGAAGCCTATTTGGAGTGCTTGGGCAAAGCTCCAGGATGCCCTATGTGTTAAACGACAGGCTTTTCTTATGTTCACACTCATAGGGCCTTTCTTTGGGGAAATGAGTTTTTTCATTGTTTTGTCCCTTTCTTAAAAAGGTGGCCAGATCCAGAGAAGGGGAAATATAGTGCCAGGAGGTGGGCACTCAGGATTGTGGGCCAGAACTGATTATAAGCACAGGGCATATTGCTAGGTGTCATATGGGGGATTCCCAATCTTTCAGCTTCATTCATTTATATGACTCCAACTACCTTACTTGATTCCTCCAAATCCTCAGTCAGTAATAACCTTCCCCCTTGGACCATACATAGCATTTTATTCTTCTTGTGAACTTTGTTATACATATCTGCATTTCTCTCTGACCCCTTTCCTATAACATAAGCTACATGAAGGCAGATACACTATTTTATCTGAATTTTGTACCTCCCCAACAGGACCTAGCACAGTGTTTTACCCTCTTAATACATTTTTGTTGCATGTAGGAAATTGGAAACTTGTTTAACCCCACCAGAAAACTAATTGCCCATCTCAGAAAAACTTCCATGTGCATTGCAGGCTATCGAGGATATGTGCCAGCTGGAAAACTAGAGCCATATCAGGTGGTCCCACCTGAGGAGCCCAGAATGCAGTTGGGGTCAGGCGATGGTTTCAGTTTCTCTCTAGCAGAGGCTCCCAGGGCATCAGCCCATGCTGTCATGCCTGTTTTTCAGGTAGGTTTGAAAGAAAGGACAGCAATTTGAATTTATGCCACTCTGAGTACATAAGCATTTCTATTTTCTCCTTTGCTAGAGAGTTCAAAGTGCTTTAATAAAGTTTTAATGGTCCTGCTTCATATCAATTTCCCTTCCCAATAACCCATACCTTTGCCTCCATAGACCCTTCTCTTATAACAAAAGAATATAAGTAAGAAAAACCAAAGCAGCACTTCGGTCATGTTTGACAACATAATCTTCATTCCATCTTACGCTGGTTGCTATCCGCGTCTGGGGAGATGGCTCACTCAGAGCCTTAGATTAAAATAAACATGGCTTTTAATAAAAAAACGTATTCAGATATCCCCAGGGGTCAGCTATCTTCAAAACAGTTGGAAAGTATATTCCTGCAGTAAAAACATTTGACAAGGAAACTCCCTAGCATCTCAGAAACTCTCTGCCAAAGTCTTAAAAACCACTCTTCTATTCTTGCCCAAAAGTCCCACCACTGGGTCTCAGATCAATTCACCTGAAGGAAAGTTAACTCAAGTTGCCTCAGATAGCTTCTTACCTTACAACAGCCCCTGATGATGTTGTGGGAAATGGGGAGGAGGTGTAAGTAACTTACCTCCCCAGTTCCACTAAGATCCTGGCCCACAACACATGACCCCTCTGCTGAAAGATGAGAGGGGTGTTTCACCATCAGTTCTTTGAAGTCAGAATTATTCACTGTGTCAATCAGAGTTTTAATACCTTTCAGTGTTGTTTTCCTCTTCATTGTGTTGGTCATTATGTATATTGTTCTCTTGATTTTCCTTTTTTTTTTCTGTATTCAAGTGAGGTTTCCCATGTTATTCTGCATTTGTCATAGTCATTCTTTCTTGTGGCACAATATTCCATTACATTCATATGGACACCCCCTCCTCTGGATTTTCATGATATTACTCTTTCCTGGTTCTTCCACCCTTTCCAGCATCCTTTGCAGGTTCATTTTCTCTGCCGCTTCCCCTATCTGTGGCTGTACCAGAAGGCACTAGGCTCTCTTTTCTTTTTTCTTTATGCTCCCTCATTTGGTGATCTCATCAGTTCCCATGGGTTCAATTATTCTCTCTTTATAGATGATTCTCAGACCTACATATTCAGCCCTACTCCCTCTCCTGAGCTCTTGTTCTATATTATCTGTGTCTCCAGCTGAACTGGATATCTTACAGACATCTTGTTTAAATATGTCTAAAATGAAACTTATTTTTCATCCCCAACTCATTCCTCCTTTGAACTTCTCCTTTAAAAAGGCACCGCCATCCTTCCAGTTATAAGTTGTCAGCCTTGGTGACCTCCTTGACACGCTTACTCTACATACCTGAACAGTTGATATATGTCCTCCTTCTCTGTATTCCTATAACCACCAACCTATTTCAGTGCCCATCATCTCTTATGCAGACTATCGCAGTAACCTCCTGATTGGTCTCTGTGCTTCAAGGTTCTCCCTTAGCTATTTCTGGGGTTTGATATTCCTTACTTGACCTGTGTTCATATCCTTGGCTCACATTTACCACCTGGGAGCCTCAGAAAAGTAATTTCACTCCTATGGTCCTCCTTTTCTTCATTTCTAAGATGAGGAGGTTGGATTAGATAGTATTTTAGGGTCGTTTTCAGCTTTAAATTTATTATCCTATGATTCAAGTAAAATTTACAACTGGGATGCAAGCAAAAACAGGAAATCCACAAATAAGAAAGACTACATGGTCATATTAGAAGCATAAGAAGCCTTTGGTAAAGTACATCATTTTAACATTTTAAATTGTAAAATGTAAGAATATAAGAATCTTTCCTTTATGTGATTGAAAAGTATGTATCTGAAGATGCAAGTTAATATTATATACTTTGGGAAAAAGTGGATGGGCATTCACACTAAAAAGAGGTATAAAATTAGTCATCTATCAATCAAGAAGTACTTTTTAAGTACCTCCAATATATCAGACATTTTTCTAAGTGCTGGGGCTACAAAGACAAAAGTCCTTCAAGGAGTTTACATTCCAACAGAGAAGGTGATATGTACCTATACAAGTGTACATGTAATATAAGGTGGTTTTTGGTTTTTAATAGAGAGAACACTAATGACTGAGGAGAATCAGAAGGTGGCCCTTGAGCTGCACCCTAAAGGAAATGAGAGAGCTCATTCCAGGCACTGGGGAAAGCCAGTGCAAAAGTACAGAGATGAGAGACTGAGCCTCTTGTGTATAGGATGGAGGGTAAGCCAGTAGGGCTTGATCTCAGAGTGTGTGGAGGATAGTGATATGTAAGAATGGTAGATGATGAATCCCTGGAAAGGTGGGAAGGATCATGTTGTGAAGGGCTTTAAATGGCAATCAGAGGCACTGATATTAGATTCTAGCAAAAATAAGGAGGCACTGGAATTTATTGAGAAAGTAGATAGCGTGGTCAAACCTATACTTTTTTTTTTTTAAAGCAATTGGGGTTAAGTAACTTGCTCAAGGTTACACGGCTAGTCATTATTTATGTGTGGGTGCTCATTTTCTGAGGCCGGATCTGATCTCGGGTCATCCAAACTCCGAGGCCGGCGCTCTTACTCACTGCGCCACCTAGCCGCCCCTTTAAGGCAATTGGGGTTAAGTAACTTGCCCAAGGTTACATGGCTAGGTTTTTGTTTGTGTGGATTAAGTGTCTGAGGCCGGCTCCGAACTCAGGTCCTTCTGATTCCAGGGCCGGCGCTCTATTCACTGCGCCACCTAGCCGCCCCAGACCTATACTTTAGGAAAATCATTTCTGCAATTATGTAGAGGATAGGTTTGAGATAGGAGCCCCAGTTAGGATGCCTTTGAAATGGCTTAGATAGGAGATGAGAGGGCATGAACTAGAGTAGTCACTGTGTGAGTCACAAGAATCTAATCTGATTTAATGCAAGATTAATTAAGCAAATAGAAATGACAAGGTTTGTCAACTTATTTGATATGGGAGGTGAGTGAGTGTGAGGAATCAAGGATGGCACTGAGATCATACACCTCTGTGACCAGAAAGAAAATAGATAGGAGGAGGTGGGCCTGAAGGGAAAGAGATTGGGTTTGGAATTGGATATGTTGAGGTTGAGGTATGAGAATGAAACTCAGGAGGGGGAATCAAAAGAGACTTATCCATAAGCATCAATCCTATTTGACATACTCTTAAAATGTTAGTAATTAGACGCTGTCAGATATGACTGCCTAATAGTTTCTCTTTGTTAAAATGGAAAGGCTTTAGAGTGTGTGTAGAGAAGTTATAGCTAGAAATGACTGTGATGTGGAATCGTGTCATCAATAAATCTTTAAAGAAAAAGAGAGAAATGTTAGCAAGAACAATAAAGACATTAAAAGAATAATCACTGACAATAAAGAAACTAGAAACATCTCTCTTTGTAGATGGCATGATTATATATCTACAAAAGCCAGCACAATCAACAACAGAATTAATTGGGGATAAAATGAGTCCTATCTAGTATTGTGGTATAAGATTCTCATAGAAATAATTTTAATGTTTATATACTCCCCAAAAGAATCAAGGTTAATTGGGAGAGAAATAGCTTTTATAACAACAAACGGCATAGCATATTTGGTAATTAACTTACATACATGAAATCTATATAAAGACAATTTCAGAATGCTTTTGACAGAAATCAAGGGAAAACTGCCCAGAGGGGTGACTGGCTCATTGTTAGATTAAACAAATACAGTAAAAATGTGACTACTTCCCAGACTAATTTAAAGATTGAAGATAATACCAGTCCAAATATTAATGTTATTTCTGTGAGGGGGTGGGGAGAGATTTCATTCAGGCCTTTGATTTTGTCAGTATAGTGAAGACTGACAGTATAGAAACAATATTTATAGCAAATATAGCAGACAAAAACCTGAAATCTAGAACCTGTTGGAGCTGTGTGTTGGGTACATAAATTTGTCTTGGGTGCTCTGTTAATCACATACACACTATCACTGAGGAAACCAGATTTACCAAAGTAGACCAGCAACAGTTCTGCAAACTGATAGTCTTGTGATGTGCCAGGAGCATTGAGTTAGATGACTTTTCCAATTTTATACACAAACAGCAGACATCAAGAGGTGGAACGTGAATTCAGGTTCTCTGAAAAGTTTCTATCCGCTGTGCAACTCTGCATCTCAGGTCATTTTTTGCAATTACTCAAAATCCTGATAAAATTCATATGGGAACATAGATAGGAAGGAATATCAAGAAAAGTAATAAAAAAGAAATGATAACTAGAGACTTGTCTGATCAAATTTGTAATGTACTCTAGAGCAAGAGTTATTAAAAACTGTCTGGTACAAAAGAAAACAAACAGATCGATGGAACAGAATAGAAAACCCTGAAATACAGAATTAGAAACAATTCTCTCCCTCTCTCTCTTCCTCTTTTTCTTTCTGTCTCTCTGTGTGTATATATGTATGTATAAATACATGCATATGAAGAAATATGTAAATATTTTAAAGTACTTTTGGGAAATACACACACATATATATTGTATGTGTAAATGCACTATATGTGTGTGTATGTATTCACTCAGTATTTGACAAACCTATGTTTTGAAAGACCTAGGGAATGGAATCAATATCCAATAAAAACTGTTAGGAAAATTGGATAGTAAAAACTAAGTTTGGAACCCTTACTCATACCACACATGAAGATAAATTTTATATCAACAATCTAAATGTTTTTTAAAATGTAGAATACTAAAAGAAAAAGGAATACTAGGCTTAGCCATGGTGAATAAGAACATTTCCCCCAATCAAGCAAATAGAAGAAATTTTTGGAGATAAAGTCAATGCATTTGACTATATAAAATAATAGGATTCTGTACAACAAAAAAGGTAACATCTCTAAATTAACAGAAAAGAGACTAGTAATATTTGCAGCAAATCTATTAGACAGAAACTTGACATCTAGAATCAATAGTATCTGTATGTAGGGTTCCTAGAGTGTTCTAGGATCTTCCACTTATCCCATGCATTTTGTCTTTTCCTATAACATTCAGATACTCAGTTTGGTCACTTGAGTAATCCTAGCCAAGTGGAATGAGGACCATTCTTTGGATGGGGTCCAGCACTGGGAATTCACCTAGCTGATTGGCCAGGGATACTTTGATAAGGGGGCAGCTAGGTGGTACAGGACCTGAAGTTAGTAAGATTCATCTTCTTGAGTTCAAATCTGGCCTCAGACACTAACTGTGACTAGCAAGTCACTTAATGCTCTTTGTCTCAGTTTCCTCATCTGGAAAATGAGTTGGGAAAAAATGGCAAACTACTCCCAATATCTTTGCAAAAAAAACCCCAAATGGGGTCATGAAGAGTTAGACATGACTGAACCTACTGAACAAAGAAAGCCCTGATAGGAATTTTTAACAAGCACAGAATGGATTTTATCAACTCATTTTATCAATGCAATTAATAGTCAACAAACATTTATTAAGCACTTGTTCTGTACCAGGCACTGTGTTAAGCCAAGTGTGTATGGCAATATGCTTTTCTGAATATGTCTTCCCTATACTGATATGTTATCTCCTATGAAAGAGTGTAAGCTCTTGGGGCAGAAGCCTTGGAGTCAGGAGGACCTGAGTTCAAATCCAACCTCAGACGTTTAACACTTAACACTTACTACTTATGCAAGTCACTTAACCCCAATTGCCCTGCCTTCCCCCCTCCAAAAAGCAAAAGAACAAAAACCAAACAAACAAAAATAGAGTGTAAGCTCTTTGAGGGGAGGATCTATTTCATTTTTTGTTTCTGAATTCCTTGCTTGTAGCAAAGTGCCTGACACATAGTAGGATTTAACAAATGCCTCTTGAGTCATTTATTGATCTCTCATGCAGAAGTTCCTCACACTAATGGCATCATATATTTCCATGAATATATATGGGTGCATACACAGCACATATACTTATGTATATAAGAGACATATATATGCGTGTGTGTGTGTGTGTAAATATACATATATATATATATATATATACACACTGTGTATATACACGTGTGTGTGTGTAGGATAGGGTTAAGATTTGTGAATTAATTAGTACAGGAAAATCTTGGGTGAGGGTACTCCCTCTAACGATGCAGATCAGCACCTTCTTAACTTACAGTCTTAGGACTTATCTAGAGCAGAGACCTCACACATGCCCACATTGTGGTCTGCAACACTTCTGAGTGAGACCTGAATCAGATTAAAATGTAATTGGGAAATATTTAACAAAATAAATATAAATGAAATAGAGGATAGCTAATGTTAATAAATGGTTTTCTAAATTAGTGTTCATCCAGCAGGGATACTTATGTATGATTTAATATTTTATTTGAGATTGACAGCACTGCTCTAGAGCCCTGAAAAGTTAAGTGACTTGACCAGGGTGACATAGTCACCAAGTGTTAGAGGCAGGATTTGCACACGTGCACACACACGTGCACATACACATACACACCTATCTTTGATCACTGCTAGGATTTCATAGATATCATACTTTCTGATACAGCCCTGAGGATTTTTGGCAGATGAGAAATAGTGCTTCTATTGCCTGAGGAAAGTCAAACTCCCCATTCAAGGATGGCCAGGTACAAATCAAAACTAGGGATTAAAAAAAAGACACCGGAAAGGAAATGAAAAACAACTATGGGCATGAACCTGGGATGGGTGTACCATTGTCCTCTAGAGAGCAGGGGGTGAATAAAGCTAGAAAGGGAATTAGCCATGTAAGGTCCTCATCCTCGAAAGTATTTAAATATTAAATATTAATGTTAATTAATATTTAATATTAAATAAATATGGAGATGTTGTTAGATCCCTCATTAATAAGAGACTAGCAGTGAGAGAAATACTGAAATGAAACAGTGGTCAATAGAGAGAATGGGAAAGTCTGAGGATCCAAGGGACATTGACTGAGAACTGGAAGGGACTTTAGAATTCATCTGGTTTAACCCCTTCATTTTACAGATGAATAAATGGAGTCCCAGAGAAATGAAATGAGTTGCTCAAAGATAGTGAGTGGAAGAATCAGGGTTCAGACTCAGGTCCTCTGACCATAATACAATTTCCACTGCCTCCCAATCATTGGTGGCAAAAAATGGATTTGAATCACTTTGCTTCACTTTGTTCTTGGATTATTATGTCTTCCATTGATCTCCTTGTTTTCTTACTCTCTGTGTGTTTTTAGGTGGTGGCTGCATATCCATTTGTAGCCAGGAGCAGCCATGAAGTAAGCCTACAAGCTGGACAGCCAGTAACAGTCCTGGAGGGGCAGGACAAGAAGGGGAACCCAGAATGGAGCCTCGTGGAAGTGAATGGACAGAGGGGTTATGTGCCCTCCAACTTCCTGGGCCGCATTCCAAGCCCTGCACCCTGGGGCTGGAGTTTGCCCCCTTGTAACAGCCCCCCATGGCACATGTAATAGCAGGGGGCAGGAGGGAGTTTGTGAAGGACAGTGTGGGTTGAGGGGGGTAAGAAGGGTCTCAGAGCAGAACACAAGGTTGGGTGGGTATAAGATAAGGCAGCCTACTAGATACCATCACCACTTCTGCTAAGGAAGTGGGGTGGAGGGTGAGGGTGAGTACTCCAGAATGTCTCTCAATGGAACCTTTGTGGACAGAGAAGGTCCATGAGGGCTTGGAGTCACACATTGCAAAAAGCGATGTATGTATGAAAGGAAAGGTATCATAGTGCTTTAAAGAATGGGGGATGTGGCATTAGAGGATTTGAGTTTGCTTCTGGCTCCTCCAGTTACTATTTATGTGGCTTTAGGTAATGTAGTTATCTGCTGCGGCCACCAGATCTCCAGCTGTAAAATGAGGGGGCTGCATTAGGTGACCTCTGAGGTCCTTTTTAACCCCAAACCTGTGATATGATGATCCTAACATGAAGCTCGCAGCCCAGGAGCTGTGAACATTCAGAGATAGCTTCTTACAAACTGGCTGAAAGCATCGATCACAGAAGGGACTGGGCAGGTCTGTGCCTAGGTGTGTGTCTAGATTGGATCGCAGTTTCTCAATGTGCATAATCTGTAAAATGCCCTGTACATAGTAGGCGCTTAATAAAGGTTTGTTTTTAATCAGTATCTGGGGGCACAGTGGGTTAGAGCACTGGGTCTAGAGTCAGGAAGACCTGAGTTCAAGTCTAGCCTCAGACATGTAATAACTGTAACCTTGGGCAAGTCATTTAACCCCTATTTGCCTTAGTTTCCTCAACTGGAAAATGAGATAATAATAGCACCTACCTCCCAGGGTTGTGAGGATAAAATGAAATAATATTTGTAAAGAGCTTAGTAGAGTGTGTGTCACATAGTGAATGCGATATAAATGCTATTTATTATTATTATTTATGCTAGCTATTCAGGAAGTTCTGGAGGTTTTCTCTTTATTGGTTGGGTGTGCAGTTCAGTGATCACCCCTAGATGTTTTGTGATTCTTAGCAAATTTTCCTTAAATCTGGAACAAAATTAGAATTCCCAGCTATGAATGTAGCCCATGCTTGATGATTATTTCAGGGAAAGTTTGCCACTTTGGGGGGTGGGGTTTAGGGTAGGGGTCAGTCTCACATAACCACCTATATCCCAAAGCTAGCCCAGGCTATCAGCAGTGTTTGTGTAGAAGCTCATAACTGGCCAGCTCATCAGAGATAACTTACCTAGATTGGGAGAGACCATGTATATTTTTAGTTCTGGCTAGAGTTTGGGGGCCAAAGTCAGAATGTCTGTACCTTTAGGCAAAGGATAAAAATTAATCATTGCAAGACACACTGAGAAACTAGTAGATAGTGAGGAAATTTTTTTTAATCATAAAGATTAGATGGAACAAAATTAGAGTGAGTTTCCAAGCATGAGAAGAGGTAACATTTTGATTTAGTAATAAAAGGAGGCATCAAACCAATATCCTATCCTGCTGTCATTGTAGCAGCTAATTCAGCCTGAGCTAAGCCTTCTGAAGTGGTCAAGGAAAAATAGAACCTCATAGTTAGGAGCACCAGGAAATTCATTTTCTGGTGTTCCTCCAAGGGTGGCTGCTGCCTGGCAATGAGACGCCAGCCCACACAGTCCCTTTCACCAGCTCCAAATCCACTTTATCTAGCATTCCAAGCTCACTGTCCTCTGTCCTTCTGGCATAATGGAAGGAATAGTGGAAGCAAGAAGGCCCTTCATATGATGAGACTAGCTTGTGTCCCATTTAGCTCTGAACTGGACTAGGTAACTATGGGACACTTTTGAGAATTCCCTGCTAAAAATATGATGTCAGAGGCCAGATTAAAATGGGACCTGTTGATCTAGGATATCCTGAAGATATATCTTTTGTTGAATGTATTTTATGAAGAATTGCACAAAAGTTGGTTTCTTTAGACATAGGAGGTAGTGAAAGATGCCTGGAGCATTTACATATAGGGGAAATAAAAATTGTTTCATAGCTTTTTAGGAGAGGATTCATAGCCTGTTATAGAGTACTGGAGAATGAATATTGTTGTTTGTATTAGTAAACATTGGTGAGGAGCCTACTGGTGCCAGGAACTGTGCTAAGCTATTAATACTAAAAGCTAAGTGCTATTAGTGTTAATAATGATTTTGGGTGGGGTAGGAGTTCACACCTGTAGTGTATGGAATTCCTGGTATAGATTCCCCTTCCATGGCTAGTACATGTCAGAGGTTGGCCTTGGACCAACATCTTCCTCACTCCAAGGCCAGTCTCCTTTCTACTACATCAGTCTGGTTCTCAATAACAATGATAACTCATTATTTCCATAGCCCTTTAAGGTTTATGACACATTTTCTTCCCAACTCTGTGGTATAAGCAATTTTAAGTATTATTCCCATTATAGAGTTGAAGAAACCAAGGCTGAATGGTTTAGAGATATCTCTAAGATCACACAGCTACTAAGTAGCAGAACTGGGATTGGAATCCCTCTGATGTCCAGACCAATGTGCATTTCTCCCAACATATTGCCTCTCTTAACCTGTCCTGAAGCTTCCACAGAGGGCACTGGAACTACACCTAACCAGACTAACTAATAATAATTCTGGGGAAAACCCTTTACCAGCATGTGCCATGATAGGGGTCCTATTGAGAGCTGAGAATGAGGGTGAGGATAACCAATGAATGGAGCCCCATACTGGGGACCTGATAAGTGTCACTGGGTGGTGATGATGCTGGAAGGGAGTTCTGCCCTTAACAGGACCAATGAAAGGGGAAAAGATGTGAAACTCTGGTAGCTTGGGGCCAAATGCTGGTGAGCCTGGCTGGGATCTACCATGGCCATCCTGGGGCAGTTCAGACCGGGGGCAACTTGTGGAACGACGGGGTAGGTTAGTAAGCAGCCTTCTGGGTCCTTGCCTCCTCTGACTTTATTCACCCCTACCTCTTCTTGTCTTTGAAAAAACCTACACTCGACCTTATCATGCCTGCTAGTCACTCTGTTCTTTCTTTTCCTGCAAACCCTTTTGGAATACCTAGTGGTCCTGTTCACTTTGGCCTCTTAAATGACCAGTGGAATTCTTGTTCCCATGAACTATGTGGCTAGATTGGCTGATTAGATTTTGAGATAGCAGTTGTTTGAAAAAGGTGAGATTTGAGTCCTAGGTTATCTCTAGGGGACGCAGTGGGATGCGCCTTTGGACCGACTCAGAGTCGTTAATTGTACTGTGGGCTATTTATTACTCTATAAATACTCTAAAGTTGACCCCTAAATGGCTGATTGGGCCCCACGACAGGAAATTTGGAATGGGAGAAACTAAATGCTTTTTGGGGTGGATCTTCTATAAAACAATACCAAAGAGTTTTGATTTTATGAACTGTTTATTTCCTCCCATGTTCTTGTTACCGACCTGGGTGCCATATCCAGGGACGTGGAGAACCAAACCTGTATATCCTGTTTGTATTTGGTAAAAGGATTTAATTTTTTAAACATTATCTGCCTAATTGATTCAATCTCTCTGCACCAGAGGTTCGTAATCTTGGGTCCATTAACTTGGATGTGGAGAAAAAAAAAACCTACATCTTTACTTCAATGGAATTGGTTTCCTTTTTATTTTATGCATTTAAAATTATTATTCTGAGAAGGGGTCCATGGGCATCACCAAATTGCCAAATGAGGCCATGACACAAAAAAACCTGTTAAGAATCTCTACTCAAGATCGTGAATTTGCATTTAGCGCCAGTGTGTTCATGGCCTAAGAATGTGCCTTTGTATAGAATTAGAACCGTTGTACTGTGATATATTTATTACTTGGTAAACAGATGTTTTATAATGTGCTATGCTATTTGAGTTCTGAATCTAGAGCTTAAATAGGACAATTTCTATTTATTCCTGGGAGAGAGAAGATGTGTCCAGTTTTATCCCTCCCTGTGATCTACTTACCTCCCTTGTGACTCAACTTCCTGATCTAGGAAATGGGAAAAATTATGCCTATGTTACAGGAACATAACAATGAAGGAGAATGTAATGAAAAATGATTTGAATGTTGGCTGTGTAGAAAATTGAAGACTACTTGAAATAAAGAACTTAACTGTATAAAAACTTGTTTTATATTCTTAATTTTCTTGCCAGCACTGGGCTACTGGGCTTAAATAACTTTAATGAACTTCAGTACTTATCGAGGGCTTTCTAGAGGTGTAGCCCTTTGGGAAAGACCAAGACCTCCAGAATTAAAAGAGACCATCAATTCCAATGCCTTCATTTATTTTATTTTATTCTTTAGATAAAGCTGTAACCCAGGGAAAGGAAACAAATTTGCACAAGGTCATACACCTCTATATGATTCTGTTCCTGTCCTCAAGATAGTCATGAAGGAATTGGGACTAAATGGGGGTCATAGGGCCAACTAAACTTTGGCTGCCACAGTATGTTCCATAATCCATGGTCTTTTTGTCTATATCCCTTTCCTTAGTGGACATAAAAATGTGTCTATTATTTAGGACCTCTAATGCTACAAGTCCTAGGAAATGATTTCATGTTGCTTACTAAAAATGTATAAAGGGAAAGTTGTAAGGCCTTAAAGTAGAGACATTGTTGTCAGTTAACCAATATAATATGCCTTAAGGCTACTTTCCTTGGCCCTTGGTAAATTAGAGAGAAAATAACTGTTTAATTCTTACTGACTGCTCTGTTTACCTATACAGTGTTTACCGAGTTACCCCACATTACCTTATGCTAAACTGCTGGGAAGATGGTTCCCTGTTTCCAGTTACAATGCTAATGTAATTTAGCATTGTAAATTGCTAATTTTAGCCCAAATGAATTTTTTTCTTCTTGGTTTTTTTTTTATTTTTTTTTTTTAGCACCCTAGTTCCTATAGATAACAAATTTCTGGATCCTAATCAGGCAATAAGAAAGATGAATCTTCTGATACTACGCTCTTCGTCTAATTTAGCTAATCACAGCCCTAAAATCTCTGAGAACTAGGAAATTGAAACATTATTACTGTGTGGCAGTGATGGGACCTTTTCTGGATTAAAAAGGGAAAGTTGATTCTGTTGCTCTAGTCCTTGTACCTCCCCTTTCCCACTAGCCATTATTGATGTTGGTGCCCCATCTGGAAGGCAACTACTCTGCCTTTGGTGCCATGAGCCTCCTGAGACATCTAGGAGTTACCAAACCCCATTAGGTGATCTGAGATCACAGGCCTCTGTGATGACTGGTGGAGAGCCAACTAGAGACACAGACCCAAGTCTGGTCTAATCTCTAGCCCTCTAGAGCCCTCTACTGGCTACATAGAATATCCTTCAATTAGCCTCATTAGACTGTAGAATGCCCATGTTTGCTTTATTTCTTCCCTCCCCATGTATACTGGTTAACTGATTTTTCAAAAAGTATCACTTATTTAGAGGGCAATTGCCATTAAATGTAGGAGGTAAGAGGGATAGGGAATCAGTCTAGGTAGGGAGGAAAGAGTCAGAGAACCTCTGGAGTCAGAGAACCCAGGTTCTAAACCTGGTTCAGATAATTACTAGCTTTGTGACCAAAGGCAAGTTTCTTAGCCTTCTTGGGATTCATATTTAAAATGAGGGTGGGGGCAGCTAGGTGGTGCAGTGCATAGAGTCCTGGAGTCAGGAGGACCTGAGTACAAATCTGATCTCAGACACGTAACACACTTACTAGCTGTGTGACCCTGGGCAAGTCACTTAACCCCAATTGCCTTGCCTTCTCCCCTCCAAAAAAAAAGACTGGCCTATATCAGTGTTTCTTAAACTGTGGGTGACCCTGTGTAGGGTCATGAAAAATTTGGCAACAGTAGAAGGTTTTTGAATGCACAATAACCAAAAAAAAATAATTAAAAATGAAACGCATAATGAACCCAAGGTGTTTCTGGCAGTGCTTGCCTGTGTTGTGTTGTACCTTTTCCTTGTAGCCTTGGTTCTGAACACAGAGCATGCACACCTTGCACAGCCCATGCTGTCATACCACATAACACCAGAGAATGCTGCCGAAATGTGAAAAGGGGAAGTGGAAAAAGCGTAAGAAGCCCTGATCTAGATCACTTCTGAGGCACCTTCTAGCTCTAGTCTTGTGATCCTGTGATTTGGTTAATTTGCCTTTTCAGTCATTTCCAGATCACCATCAAAATAATCCTCTCTTATTTAGTAAAAGGAGCAGGGCACTAATTTGGTATGTTATGAAACATGGGATCTTTCAAAGGAGAAGAACATCCCAGAGATTAGCAGGTTTTAGGAAGAAAGGGAGTTTTCTATGGATTTTTCCCCAATGTCAAGGCTTGGGGCAAACTTGAGCCCATCAGAGCTGCTGTTGCTGCTCTTGCCAGCCTGTGGTGGGTTCATGGGTATGAGCTGCCCTCCCTCACCTTCGCTGCTAGGATAGGACTCATCTCTGGAATACTTAAAGGTATTTTCATCCCTATTTTACAGATGAAGAAATTAAGACTCAGAGAGGTACAGTGATCAAACAGAAAACATCAAGTTAAAATTTGAACTCGGATTTCTTTCTTGTAAATCCAGTGTTTTCTGCAGATCATCATACTGTGCACCCCCCACTCCCACCTCCATTCTCTTCATCTCTCACCACTTGAAAGATGGGACATAAGGTAGGAGTCAGATGAAGAGGTAAGGGAAGGAAAGTCCCCTTGCATGGGTTGGTAGCTGGGAGTTGGGGTCATAGGGGAATACCCAGAGTCTGAAGGAGTATAGCCGGGGAATGGACAATAGAGAAAGCATACTTGGGGTGGCTAGGTGACACAGTGAGTAGAGCACCAGCCCTGGAGTCAGGAGGACTGGAGTTCAAATCTGACCTCAGACATTTAACGCTTACTAGCCATGTGACCTTGGGCAAGTCACTCAACCCCAATTGCCCTGCCCTCCCCCCTCTAAAAAGCAAAACAAAACAAAACAAAAACCAAAAAACCTCCAAAAAAAAAAAAAGAAGCATATTTAACCTTTAGCTCAAAGGGCCAATTGCATTGGACTCTTTCCTCATTGGTGGGGATTGATGACTCAATACCCTGTGCTTCTACGAGGGGGAGAAAACAAATTAACCCTGGTTTTTCTTCTGGATTCCAGAATCAATACAGAAGATTCATGATTCTAATCTCTCTTCAGGTTCATGAAGGGAGAAAAGACTCTGGGGAGAAGCTAGCAATCTCTATTATCACCAGCTTACTACACTAGAGATTTCAGAGACTATCTCCTTGGATAAGACCTGAGACTCTCTTGAATTTCAGTTATCTTGAGCTGAGGTATCTTGCTCTCAATGGGAGAGCTCATTCACTCTATATTGTCTAGCATAAATTCTATGTATATTTTTTTCTGATTTCTGTTTTTTCTATTGACCTGGATAAATGGATTTATCTACTGTGCGTATTCATTGTGCAAATGGCATTTGGTAGGAAGGCAGTGAAGCCTTGGCTATATACCTTGGGACATTTCTTCCCTATTAAAGGAATACTATTTAAGGGAGCAGATAGATATATTTCTAGTCCAGTACTTCCTCTCTCTGAGGAGAGTAGAATGGCTATTTTCTGACCCCAATCTCCTGCTTCCCCTCCTCACAGGAATCAAAGTCTTCCTTGGAGAAGGTAGAAGGATAAGATGGTAGAAATATATAGATTCTTATGATTCACATCTAGAGATACTCATGTATGTAATTTAGTGTGTTATGAAACATGGGAACATGTAACCTGTGTGGGCAAAACCAAAGTCATGTACTGTACACAAACATTTTGTACACATAAAAAGAAGAGGTGGTGTATAAAGAGGAAAAGGATAGAACTAGGAGCACTTTCAGAAACCACACTCCTGTGCACTCAAATTCTTAGGTAGGGAAGAGATTGCTTGCCCATTACTTTTTTTTTCCAGAATATTGGAAGATGAAGAACATCAGCTCCCCCTCTATCATGAGGAAGATGGGGATTAGGGTTCAAAGCCATATTCCTGTTCCCTTTTGAAGAAGGACTATAAGTCCTCAAAAGCCTTCTCATAACAGTCTTGATGTCATTGGTCCTCTTCAAGAACAAAGGGCAAACAACAATCACTGATACTGGGGAGGACGTGTGCTTTGCCACTCAGTTCCTCAGGCTTGTACACTCTGGCCTTTGGGAGACAGACAAAAGACCACAGGGCCTTGTGTTTAGTAATCTACTCTGTTTGGTAGGTGCAGATGTTCATGGGAATATAGATATATATATCTACATATAGCTATACTTCCCTGCATTAAAATTCATTTCTGTGCAAAAATACATATAATTAAAAGAAAACAGATTGGGAAAAACATAGATGGCAAATATAACAGATAAGAGTTTGACATTTAAAACATATAACAAGCTGTTAAGTCAGTGGTAATTAGTTGCTAGTTCATGATGTTATAAATAAATGGTCAAAGGACATGAACAGATCATTTTCAAAAGAGGAAAGAGAAATGGCTAATAATCACTTGAAAAATGTTTGACTTCCCTAATCAAATAACATAGATTAAAACAATGAGGTACCATTTCACACCCATCAAAAAGGCAAAAAATAATTAAAGGCAACAACAGAATGCTGGCAGGAATAGGGAAAAAGAGGTGCCCTCAGTCATTGCTGGTAGAACTGCAAATTTATAGAATATTTTTGGAGAACAATCTGGCAGTTTGCAGAAGTCACAAAAATAAATATACTTATACTCTGAAAATGTTATTAAATGTTTTAAAAGGTATTCAAAGTTTTTCATAACAGCATTTCATGAAATTGCAAAACACACACACCCTAGAAACAACCTAAATGTAACGGAATTGTATAGTGCAATTAAAACCAGCCAGCAGAAGGTCTTCATGAAAAAGGGAAAAGGGAAGAGATCAGAACCAGAAGGTAATACACATTAACTACAAGCATTTTGAGGGTGGGGAGGGGTGAAGGGATGTGTAAATTGTAATCTAGGTAGCTCCCTCTACTGATACAGAGCAACTGGCACCTTAAGGTTTTAGGAGTTGCTTGGAGGCAAGGAGACAAATGATTTGTCTGGGTTCTCACAGCCAATGTGTGTCAGAGAAGACTTGAAACAGATTTTCTTGAGCCTGAAGCTCTCCACTATGGTAATGGTGTTCAAACTTTTAAAAATTATACACATTATACAAAATTTAATTTATGTATTAAATTTTACTTTAAAAAAAAGGATTAGCATGTACCCTCAGTATATATATTAATGTGGTTGTTTTTCATTCTTCTGGAAGAGGACCAAAATGCCATCACTATATTAGAGTCAAGTTACAGTGTGTCCAGCTGTGGCTGATCACACCAACAGGAGCTGGGAATGCTCTACCACAGGTCCGGCACAACCAGTCCATGTGAATATTTGGGGCAGATTCTCTAAATTTGCATATGTCCTATTTCTTTTTAGCTACTTCAATTCTTTGCTCAGAGAGCACCACACCTTCTCTGACCACCACGCTGGGCTGTCCTGTGCCATTGTCTCACTGTGTGAGCTCTTGCCCTGTGTGAATTCTACATAAAACAGTTTTTTTTGGCATTTGGCGTTCAAACAATGTGACCAGCCTGTTGGAGTTGTGCTCTCTGTAGTAGAGTTTGAATGCTTGGCAGATTAGTCAAGAAAGGGTCTTAGTGTCTGGTATCTTATCCTGCCAGGTGATCTTTGATACTTTGATATTGATTTATTCATAAATTATATACACATCCACAGAGCCTTCATGTGTGATATTAAGGATATCCATTCTCATTATTACTATTACATATAGTGCTAGAAATGTTAACTATAGCAAGAAAACAAGGGAAAAAAATACGGGAATAAGCATAGGTAAATTTAATGTTAATGGGAGTTGAAGATCTTCCCTGCCCATTAATAGACCTCACATGGAGCCCAAAAAGAGAAGCTTGCTTAGGGGAGGCTTGTTTTTCAGGAAGTCCCACACCTTGTTACTTTGTAATTAGGCAATGGGTCACGAGGGTTGTGATGCCCTCTGACCCTGAAGAAGTGAATGTGTGTGTGTGTGTGTGTGTGTGTGTGTGTATAGCATTTTGCTTTGGGGCTCACTCATTGGAAGAGTGTTCCTGTGATGTAGCCAGATAAGACTCTGGGTAGCCATTAAAGAGCCCCCTAGATTTGAAAACCCAGATGTTGGTGCTTCACTCTCTGGTAACCATGTATGAATATAATGGTCAGACAGTTGGATCTGTCTGTTGATTTGTGATGTTTGTATTATTTGGTCAGATGGTTAGCACCCTGTCTGTTGGTCTCTATGCTATTATTTCTGCTTGTAATTTCTGTTTGTATTTTCTCTGAAGTTCAGAGTGCTGACTTTCCCCCCTCAACTAAGTAAATTATAGATACATAGATAGGTTGATAGATAGATGTGTATACATATATATGTATAAATGTATACACACACACATATATATACATATATACATGTTCAATTTAAGTAAGATTGTTGACCCCTTTTGAGTTGCTTTCCTTTAGAAAAACAGATGAAAGAACCTGTGCTAGCATCCTCCTGTGTGCTGGTGTTATTGGTCTTACACTCCTACAGCAGCTGCAAGTAGCATTGCTGTTATAGTAAAGGAAACAAAATTATAGTTTGGTTTTTTTTTTCCCAAAGGATATGAGAATTTACTTAGAGGACTCATCAACTAAAAAATTAATTGTAACAATAACTTCAGCAACATTGAAAAATATAAAATAAGCCCACATCAATCATCATCATTTCTGTATATTGCCAGCAAAATTCAGCAGAAAGAGAAATCCTCTTTAAAATAACTACAAAAAGAACAAAAGAGTCTGCCTTCTAAAATACACGCAGAAACTACATGAATATAACTATAAAATAATCTTTACACAAATAGAGTTCTAAATAGTTTGGATAAATATTAATTTCTCATGGATAGACAAAGGCAGTATAAAAAAGTGACAATACTACCTAAATTAATTTATTCAGGACCATTCCAATAAAAAAACGAAAGGATTATTTTATAGAGTTAGAAAAAAAATATTCATCTGGAGGAGCAAAGGGTCAAGAATCTCAGAGGAATTAATGAAAAAGAAGTGGGAAGGAAGAGGGGCAGATCTCAAACTATACTACAAAGAAATAAACATAAGAATTATTTGGTATTGGGGTCAGCTAGGTGGTGTAGTGAATAGAGCATTGGCCCTGGAATTAGGAGGACTTGAGTTCAAATTCAACCTCAGACACTTAACACAAAACTAGCCATGTGACCTTGGGCAAGTCACTTAACCCCAATTGCCTTGCCTTTCCCCTCCAAAAAAAGCAAAAAAAAAAATTATTTGGTATTGGATAAGAAATAGGTTAGTGCAACATGTTAGGTATACAATATACAAAAGCAAATGAGCACAGTAACCAGGTATTTTATAAACCCAAAGATCCCAGCCACTGGGGCAAGATCTCATTGTTCAACAAAAACTGTTGGGAAAACTGGAAAGCAGTATGACAGACACTAAGCATAGAGCAAAACATCTCACACTTTATACCAAACTCCTATTGGGTATTTGACTTAGACACAAAGGCTGACATTGACAAATTAGAGGAAAAAGGAAGAAAAAAAAAACCTTGTCAGATCCACAGATCAATAAAGAAGAGCTTATGACCAAATAAAGGATAAAGATGATCACAGAGGTAATGGACAATTTTGTTTACATAAAATTAGTAAGTTTTTGCTGAAACAATACCAGTGTAACTAGACTTAGATGAGGAACAGGTAACTGGGGAAAATCTTTGGAGCAAATTTATTTATTAAAGGGCTTATTTCTCATTTTTATATGGAGTACTGATTCCAATTTATAAGAGCCATTCCCCAAGTGGTAAATAGTCAAAGAATATAAATAAGCAGTTTTCAGAGGAATAAATCCAAACTGTGAATAGTCATATTTTGAAAATGGTTCAAATGACTACTAATTAGAGAAATGAAAATTAAAGCAACTCTGAGGTCCTACCTCACACCCAGCAAATTGGCAAAAGTAGATGAAAATGGAAAACAATAAATGCTGGAAGGACTATGGAAAAATAGTCTTATTATGGGTATATATGTATATACATGTGTGCGTGTGTATACACATACATAAATATATACATAATGTACTTTTTGTAAAGCTCTGAACTGATCCAGTCATTCTGGAAAGCAATTTGAAATTATAACCCCAAAGTTATTAAACTGTGAATATGCTTTGACTCAGTGATACCACTACTAGGTCTATAATCCCAGAAAGATAAAAGGAAAAGGACCCATATATACAAAAATATTTATAGCAGCTCTTTTTTATGGTGACAAAGAACTGGAAACTTACAGGGTACCAATTCATTGGTGAATGACTGAAAACTTTATGTATATGAATGTGATGGAATGCTATTGTGCTGTAAGAAATAATGGAGACAGTATCAAAGAAACCTGGCAAGACTTGTATGAACTACTGAAGAGTGAAGTGAGCAGAACTGGGAGAATAATTTATGCAATAAGAACAGTGAAAAGATAAACAACTTTGAAAGACTCAGGAACTCTGATCAACATGTTGGCCAATCTCAGTTCCAGAAGGCTCAAGATGGAAAATGCTATTCACTTTCTGATACAGAGCTGATGGACTCGTGGTGTAGACTGTGAGTTTTTTAGACATGGACAATTTTGAATTTTTTTTCCTTGACTATATTTATTATAAAAGGTTTTTTTTCCCCTCTTTTTTTAAGTAGAGGTGGAGCAATAGGAAGGGAAGATGAATTTTCATTAATAGATAAAAATAATTTAATTTAAAGAAATATTATATATGTTATAGAATTTCATGAGAACAGACATTTTAAAAAGGATCAGATATAGTTCAAATGATATATGGTCCTTCATGGTCGGACCTGAACTTTAGGAAAATCACTTTGGCAGCTGTATAGAGGATGGACAATAGAGGGAAGAGGCCTGAAGCAGGGGCTCTAATTAGGAGGTTGTTGCAACAGTCCAGACAAAATTCCTAATGAAGATTTCAATTTGTAATGATCACAAAATTATGACGATTTATACTTTGTTATTAATCCATTTAAGGGTAAAAATATAAGCAAGTTTAATTGGTTGTATCGATGTTCAATGTCTGCAGTAAAACTTTTTTTTTTAAAGGGCCCCAGTCAAGAAGTCAGGAGACCTCGGTTTTATCCTTAGCTCCTCCACTAATACTGTCTCTTTATGCAAAAATAAATATTGAGATTCCTCTCCTCAGAGAGTTGGGATATGGGTCTAACGAGAAAATGGGGGTTTGGAGTCACTTGACATGTAGGTGACCTCCTGGGGTCTCAATTCCCCTGAGGGAGTGGATTAGTTGATCTCTAATGCCCATCTCTGAAGGCTAGGATCTTGTCAGGGTTATGGGATTTAAAGATCTTCCATGCCCCATTGGACTTGCTGACATAGCAGGAAGGGGAGGGGCAAGAGGAAGCAGAAGAAGAGTTAGAGTTCCGTTGGGGACTGTTGGTGGCCACAGCAACAGCAGTAACTGCCGAGCCAAAACCTCTTTTTAAGCCAGCCAGAATTTCTGCTAAGGACTCTTGTTGGGGGCTGCCGGGAACTGGAACTGCGGGGGGCCGGAGCTGTTGTGAGCACGCTTCCTGGACGCTGAGCAGTTGCTGTGAGTGGGGAGAGAAGGACCTTTGCCTGAAGTAGCCTGTTCTGTTTTGAAGGCTTGAGAATGTGGTTGTTTACTATGTTAACTACTTGTGCCAATTTCATAACTACCCTGATGGCTTTGACTTTCTGGTTTTGGGACTCGGTTATTTGGTATTTTAATAAATTCTCTGGCTTTATCCCCCATATAGAGAGACTGATATATTTTGTGATTAATAACCACATAAGCCTATTTATAATTGCCATAGGCATAGTGAATATTGCATTGTTAATACATTTGGCGACGAGGATGGGGTCACAAAATATCAGGCCTCTATTTGGAAGCAGGGGGGCTTTAGAGGGAGAAATGGCTATCCCAGGATGGGAGGATTTGCCTTATTCCTCTCTAGCCAGAGAATGGGCCAAAAGTACAGGGCCCTGTGAAAACTGGGAACCAAGACTAAAAGAGGGAGAACCTGGAGATTTGGAAAGATATTTGCAAGGAATACCCATAGAACCAGGCAAAGAGTTGGCAGGAGTGTGCAGGAGAGGCTGGGTCCTGCTAACAAGTTATCGCCTCATGTGTAAAAGTAGGGATAAGCTGCTGGAGGAAAGAGCTCAGATGGCTAGGGAGTTGGCTGGTTTGCTTGAGGATTCTTCTGTGTTACAGCATTCAGAAGAGCAAACCGGAGGGACTCAGGTGGTCCAGGAAAAAGCTACTGTTCATGTAGCTAAAAGGAAGCAAAAACCTAGCAGAAGAAATGTGCATGCAGCTTTTGTACAGGCTGGGCAGAGTTGCCTAGACAGCTGCCAGGAGAATGTGTGTGTGGAGAATGCAACAAGGTTAGATGAGGAGTCTTCTAACATAGAAGTTCTCCCCATACAAAGAAGAAGACAGGAGAAGTGCCAGGGCCAAACAGAGTCCAAGGAGATAATTGAGGATTTCACTCAACAGGAGATTACTGACATATTGAGTAGATTCACCTAAAGAATGGGAGAGTCTTTAGTGTCTTGGATAGTAAGAATCACTGATGAAGGTGCTGGAGGAATAACACTGGACAGTGAGGATTGCTTAAAATTCATAAGTATCAGTCAGAATCCTTTTGTCCACCAAGCTTTTAGGGACTACCATGTGGGAGGAGGCCTCAGAAAAACTACTCTGTTAGCTTTAGTTGCACAGGGATGCAGAAAGCAATATCCTACTGTCTCTGTGTGGCCTAGTGGAGACAGACCCTGGTACTCACTTAGAGATTGTATGAGGAAGCTAAAGGAAGAGGTAATGAAAACTACCATCATGGTTGGAGATGCAAATGCATATTATGAAACCCCCCTAGGAGTTCCTCATAGAAATATCATAGTGAAGACTGCTCCTCCTGCTTATAAGCACTTAATTCTGACTTTATTAATTGGAGAAATAGGGCACCCTCTTTCAGAGGTGCTGGATAAGATTTCACAATTAAGTGACCTAGGGGAATGGGGACAAGATAAATTGCCTAGAGGGAGAAGAGTAAATAGCCAGAGGATTCAGAGACAAAATAGACCAACTAGAAGGGAACTGTTTTTTGCTCTATTGAGAGCAGGGGTGGACTTTAGAAGAATAGATGGTATTCCAACTGAAGAGCTGCATAAGCTGTACCAAGAAAAGGTACTTAACATTAGAATGAATAGGGACGCAAGAACTACCCCTGCAGGTACTCCTGAATCAGAATCTTTGTATCCAAGTTTGCCCCACCTTCAGGGTGAATAGGAAATAGGCCAGGCCCCAGCCCAGATTAAAGAAATATACAGAGGAGATTGTAGACCCCATATCGGTTTAACAATATATTGGAAGAATGGATCAACTACTGTGACTAGGGCATTGCTAGATACTGGGGCTGAGGCCACACTTATCTATGGAAACCCTGATAAGTTTAAACATGGAATCCCTATTACCATCACAGGTCTAGGAGGGGCTGAAATATCAGCCAGACAAGTTAAAATAACAATGAAAATTGGACAGTTACCTAAGAAAGAATGTACTGTGGTTGTTGTACCCATTCCTGAATACATAATTGGAATAGATATATTGAGAGGCATGACTCTGAATTTACCTGAAGGAAGATACCAATTTGCTGTAAGGAAGATAGGAATTAATACAGTTTTAGTGGGAAAAATAATAATGGACCCAATCACTTTACCTGAACCTTCTGAAGTAATTACTTTAAAACAGTATCGTGTGCCAGGTGGGCAAGATGAAATTACCACTACTATAAAGGAATATGTTGAAGCAGGAGTGTTAGTCCCTACAACCACAAGATGGAATAATCCTGTCTGGCCAGTAAGAAAATCAGATGGGACATGGAGAATGACAGTGGACTATAGACAATTGAATAAGGTGACTCCTCCTTGGTATGCTGCTGTTCCAGATACCATCACCTTAATAGAAAGGATCCAGAAATATGATGGGACTTGGTATGCAGTTATTGACTTAGCAAATGCCTTCTTCACCATCCCAATAGACCCTAAACAATGGGACCAGTTCGCTTTCACTTGGCAGGGTAGACAATATACTTTCACCCGCTTGCCACAAGGGTACCTACATAGCCCCACTATTTGTCACAGGATTGTGGCTGAACAGTTAGATGAATTAATGCTACCTGGTATACAGCTTACCCACTACATTGATGATATCATGATACAGGGAAAAGATGCAAAAGAAGTGGAGAGGAGTTTGACCCTTCTAATTGAGCATATGAAAAGTAAAGGGTGGGAAATTAACCCTGCAAAGGTTCAAGGACCAGCTCAAAATGTAAAATTTTGGGGTATACAATGGAACAAGGGACTACGAGAGATTCTTCCACAAGCCCAACAAAAGATTCAGGACTTTCCTACCTCTACCAATAAGAAGGAAGCCCAAAAGTTCATAGGAATGTTTGGGTACTGGAGGCACCACATTCCACATTTGGGACAGATTTTGAAACCTTTGTATAGAGTCACTCGAAAGAAATATGAATTTGATTGGGGACTTGAGCAGAGTAAAGCTTTTGAAGAAGCCAAGGCTGCCATACAATTGGCCCTAGATTTGTGGCCCGTGCAAAATGGTCCAGTGGAATTACAAGTGACAGTACAAGATGATTATGCAAACTGGAGCTTATGGCAAAAACAGCAAAGCAGAAATGTACCCTTGGGATTTTGGTGTAGGAAGCTCCCTTCATCTGGAGTCCAGTATACAACTTTTGAAAAGCAGTTGTTAGCTGCATATTGGGCTTTGGTGGAGACTGAACAATTGACTCTGGGCCATGAAGTGGTATTAAGACCTGGAATCCCGATTATGACCTGGGTAATGAGTACCCCAGCTTCTCACAGAATTGGACATGCCCAAGAGGCTAATATAATCAAATGGAAGTGGTATATTCAAAATAGAGCGAAAACTGGCAAAAGTGGAGTTTCTGCTCTACATGAATCTGTAGCAAATGTAGGAATTGAGAGGAATGACACACCCCCTGAGCCAAAGCAACAGTTAGTACAATCCTCTGTAAAATGGAATGAGGGATATGATGGACTAACTGAAGAACAAAAGAGACATGCATGGTTTACTGATGGGACAGCAAAATATTTGGGCCAAAAGAGACATTGGAAAGCAGTGGCCTATAACCCATGTACTAGAAGGACTTTGGAAAGTACTGGGATAGGTGGAAGTAGTCAGTATGCTGAACTTATGGCAGTACATCAAGCCATCAAAATAGAACAAGGAGGACAGTGTCATATATTCACTGATTCATGGGCAGTAGCTAATGGGTTAGCTACATGGATGCCCATATGGAAAAATCAAAATTGGGAGATTCATGGCAAACTAGTCTGGGGCAAAGAATTATGGGAAGATATCTGGAATATGTCTTTGGTCACTGACTTGTCAGTTTTTCACGTAGATGCTCATGTGGCCCTCACCACGCCAGAACGTGAGTATAATGCTCGTGCTGATCGACTGGCAAAGATTGCTACTCAACATATTGTCCCTACCTTGACAACAACTGATGATCCAGTATTAGCAAAATGGGTCCACCAAACGGCTGGGCACTTGGGGGTTCAGGCCACACACCAGTGGGCACAAGATCGAGGTATTAGTATCTCTCATTCGCTATTAAAACAGATAGCAGCAGAATGTCATATATGTCAATTGGAAAAGGAGCGAACTGTCCCTCGGGTAGTAACTGGAGAGATAGCAAGAGGAAAAGTCCCAGCCCAAATCTGGCAAATAGATTATATTGGTCCACTACCACAAGATAAAGGATGTAGATTTATATGTACTTGTGTTGACACCTATTCGGGTGTATTAGTGGCTTGTCCTTATAAGAATGCTACCCAGAAAAACACTCGTAAAACTCTAGATCTCATAAGTCTATATTATGGAACCCCAATGCAGATTCAAAGTGACAATGGGTCACATTTCAAAGGTAATGAAATGAAGAGATATTGTATATTAAACAATATAGAATGGATATATCATATTCCTTATTATCCAGAAGCATCTGGGTTAATTGAAAGAATGAATGGATTACTGAAAGAACAGTTAAGGAAGTTAAGTTCCAATAATTCGTATCAACATTGGAAGGATAATTTATTCGTGGCTTTACGTAATTTGAATAATAGGCCATTGGGAGGAAGTACACCTCTAGCCAGAATGATGACACCAGATCTGCAAATTAGAAAACAACAAACACATAAGATCCCAAATATTGAGTATTGGACCTTGAGGCCAGATGTCCCAGCACCATACCCAGGAATACCTGGTTCGGTGGGATATGATTTACATTGTTTAGAAGACTTTTGGTTAGATAGAAAAGAAATAAGAAAAATCTCCACTGGGATATGCATAAGAATCCCTCAAAATCACTTTGGACAGATTTTACCCAAATCAGGATTAGCAGCCCAAGGAATACATGTATTGGCTGGAGTAATAGATTCTAATTATCAAGGAGAAATTGTTGTGACATTCCATAATTTAGGTGAAGGGCCCATACAGATTCGTAAAAATGATAGGATAGTCCAAGTGATTTATCGTTCCTTGTAAAACAATACCACTTGTAAAAACTGACCCTCCTCCCAAAATAACTGTCAGAGGAACTGAAGGATTTGGTTCTACTGATAGAATAAAATCGGGAGCTAAAGTATGGGTAAAAAGGAAGCCAGATGATATTCCAAAGGCTGCAGAGATTATAGCACATGGGAGGGATAACACTGTAACTATTGTTTATTCCGGAGAAGATGATTACAGAATTGTACCCTTAACTCATATATTCTACCGTGAGTGAGGCTAGAGTAGTCTGGTTATTTTCTCTTTGCTTTTTCTTGGCTTTTTGTCTGTTTACCTTGTTTGCTAGATTTGTTTCCACAGGCTTGGTACCCTCCACCTATAGATGCCCGATAGCTTAAGCTGGATGTCACCCCCTGTCTGCAACTGTGATGTGTCACCCTTGGACTTGGCATCAAGCACATTAAGAACTGACCTCTCAAATGGGACCCCTTGGGACAGGGACAGCTCTACATCCGATTTCAGCAGCAAGTAACCATGGAAGAAGAGATCTTCGCTCCTTACCCCAAGATTTCGGGGCCCCATTTGTTCGGGGGGAAATGATGGGGAGCTTGTGCTCAAACCCCACCCTGAAATATTGTTTTCTGTTTTCTGTGTTTATTGTGTGCTATCTTTGTTATATTGTTGTAAAATTCTGTTGACACCAGTTATTCCTAATATACTTTTGCCAAGTAAGGGACATGAAAGATCTTGGGGCCAAATGTAAGGCTTATGGGATTTAAAGATCTTCCATGCCCCATTGGACTTGCTGACATAGCAGGAAGGGGAGGGGCAAGAGGAAGCGGAAGAAGAGTTAGAGTTCCGTTGGGGACTGTTGGTGGCCACAGCAACAGCAGCAACTGCCGAGGTAGAGGTGGAGGCCCAAATCTCTTTTTTAAGCCAGCCAGAATTTCTGCTAAGGACTCTTGTTGGGGGCTACCGGGAACTGGAACTGCGGGGGGCCGGAGCTGTTGTGAGCACGCTTCCTGGACGCTGAGCAGTTGCTGAGAGTCGGGAGAGAAGGACCTTTGCCTGAAGTAGCCTGTTCTGTTTTGAAGGCTTAAGAATGTGGTTGTTTATTATGTTAACTACTTGTGCCAATTTCATAACTATCCTGATGGCTTTGACTTTCTGGTTTTGGGACTCGGTTATTTGGTATTTTAATAAATTCTCTGGCTTTATCCGCCATATAGAGAGACTGATATATTTTGTGATTAATAACCACATAAGCCTATTTATAATTGCCATAGGCATAGTGAATATTGCATTGTTAATACATATCTATGGATAATTGAGAGGGACAGACTATAGTCCTGTTTCATGTAGTGCGTGTAAGGCTTTTGCCACAAGGTGGCAGTAAGATCCCATCTTAGTTACGAGCTAGGTTGCAGGGGAAAGAATAAGTTTTCATTTCTAGGTACCTTATTTAATGCATAGTAACCTGGATTGGGCTATCAGGCTGAAACGTCATCTCTGAAAAGCAAATTTTACAGCTAATCTCTCAAAGCTGAAAGGGGCTCAGAGGTCAACAAGGTCAACCTTCTGCCCATTACAATAATACTAGCCAGAACACCCCTAGCCAGTGTTCACCCGACGATGAGTCTCTTTCTCTAACAACAAATCCAATGATCGGGAACTCAATCAATAAACATTTATTAAGGGACTACTGTGTGCCAGGCACTATGCTGAGAGATGGGCACTCCTTATCAGAGTAGCACATTAAATTGTCAGGCAGCGCTAACTTGTAGGATGCTTTTCTGTTGAGTTGAAATCTGTCTCAATCTTTCAAGAGTAAGTTTAGTCTCTCAATCATATGACAGTCTTTCAGGTATAGGTAGACATCTACTTTATTATTCCCTCCACCCCCCAAAAAAACCCTTATCTCCTCTGGATTAAATATTCTTAGCTCTTTTTTTTTTTCATTAAATTTTTTTTTTTTTTTTGCTTTTTGGAGGGCAGTTGGGGTTAAGTGATTTGCCCAAGGTCATATGACTAGTAAGTATGTCATATTTCTGAGGCTAGATTTAAACTCAGGTCCTCCTAACTCCACGGCTGGTGCTCTATTCACTGCAACACCTAGCTGCCCCAATATCCTTAGCTCTTATAAACGATCCTTCTATGTCATAGCTTTCAGTCTCCTCGCCTTCCTGGTTATCTTCCTTTTGATCCATATCACTTTGGAAATGCCCCTTTTAAAATATAGCAGCCAGAGCAAAACATAAATATTCCAACTATAATCAGACCTAGGCTAAAGCTACCTCCTCTGCCATTCTTGGCACAATAGATTCAAGGTGACAGAAGGGGCAACTAGGTGGCATAGTCCCTGGACCTGGAGTCAGGAACACTCATTTTCTTAAGTTCAAATCTGGCCTCAGATACTAACTGTGTGACCCTGAGAAAGTGACTTCACACAGTTTGCTTGCCTTAATTTTGTTTTCTATAAAATGAGGTGGAGAAGGAAATAGCAAACTGCTTTAATATCTTTGCCAAGAAAATCCCAAATGGGGTCATGAAGAGTCAGACATGACTGAAACAACTGAACAGCAACAAAGGTGATATTAGCTTTATTCCCCCCCCACTATACCACAGCACTGACTCATAATGAGCTTTCCGGGTTCTAGAATCCCAGGTCCGATTTTTTCCCCCTCTCTAGCACTGTATTCCAGTCATGTCTCTCCAATCTATGGTTGTTCTGTGGGTTTTTTGAACTGTAGAATTTACCACTATTTAATTTTGATCTTTTTTTTTTTAACTAAGCCCAATTTTTCAGTATGTTGAGGTATTTCTGGATCTAAAATCTGTCATCCAATGTATTGGCTGAACCTCCTAAGCTATATTTCGTTTTTATCTTCATCTAAATTGTTTTAAGTGTGGAAAAAAAATGGAGGCAAGGCCAGAGCACTCAGAACACCAGAAAACTCCTTTCAAGTTGACATTATCTATTAACCCAGCCTCTGAGTGTTGATTTTGATAGGGTATGGTTGAAAGTTCTGAGTAGAGTTGTTGGCCTCTCAGATAAAGATCTCTAACCAATAGATAGATTCATTCCGCAGTGAAAGTAAAATTGTTTTCTAAAAGTCCAAAGGTTTTTTTCATTGTGAAAGTAAGTGAGGTCACTCCCAGAGTCTCTCTTTTTCTTTTTTTTTTTTTTTTTGGTCCAGTAGAAGCTTCTGCCTCATGGGACCTCATTCCCCAAGAGGTTAAGCACTATCTCAATCCATGGAAGGTTCAGGTGTAGATAACCTCGCTGATGTGCTGCAGGGAAGGGAGTGGGCCTGCTCTGGGCTTTACTCAGGAATAATTGGGCAGGATACCCAACTGCCAGGGTAAATACACACCCTGGACTATTTGACTCCTCCCTTAGTAAGGGTTGTACATTATTACTACCTGAACCCCAGTGAATCCTTGTTCTTCAACTATTCCGTAAATAGAATTGATCCAATACATCTTCTATTAGAGGCAGGCAGGTAGCACGGTGCATACAGTCAGGGAGATGTGAATTTAAATCTGACCTTAGAACATTTATTAGCTGTGTGACCCTGGGACAAGTCACCTAACCTCTTTCCTCAGCTATAAAATGAGGATAATAATAGCACCAGCCTCACAAAGTTGATGTGAGGACCAAACAGAGAAATTCTCATGGTAAAGTTATAATAAGGGTCAAATACTGCAAGGCCCTTTGATTTTCACTGGAGTGGTCACTCCCTCCTCCATCTCTGATTGTGAGTTTTTTGTGCCTTAGGTAACAGCCTTTTTTAGTTACTATCACTGAAAAAAATCACCAAGTGGTTGGCCATTGGGAAGGCTGATGAGCCCCTCTGAATTTAGCCAGGTTGGCCCTAGGTGACAGACACATAGGGCATCATCAAGCCTGTATTTCAAGGCTTTCTAACTTCTCAGAGACCAGAGAGAGTTTGAATTGTATTGGCATGGGCTTTGAAATCCAAGGGCTATTTGATCTTTGGTGGAGCCCAAATATTTGCTGGAGAAGTGTGTATGTGTGTCCAACTTATCTCTTACAATAGCACCCACCTTCTTTAAGAGAAAAGCAGTCTGCTGAGGTTCAAAAAAAACCAAAAAACAGAACCCTGGACCAGAACGTCTGGTTTCCAGGTCTAGCTCTTAAAATAACTTGCTTTGTGTCTTTGAGGAAATTCCTTCAAGTCCTGAAGAAGTGCAGGCCACATTTGGGTGGTTCTAATTATTAGGGAGGGGCAGTTGGTGGCACAGTGGATAGAGTGCCCAGAGTGGAAATAGCTGTATGACCCTGGGCAAGTCACTTAACCCTGCTTGCCTGTTTCCTCATCTGTAAAATGAGCTGGAGAAGGAAATGGCAAACGACCCCAGTATCTCTGCCAGGAAAACCCCAGATGGAGTCACGAAGAGTTGGACGCCCACAGAAATGACTAAACAACAACAAATGATTAGGAAGCTTTTCTTTTTTTAGTTGGGTTGAATTCTGTCTCTCTGTATCTAGTTTTTAGGTCTACATGTTGGGATCAAGTAGGACAAGGTTTATCTCTTGCCCACCTGATAGCTCTTCAGATGCTTGAAGATAACTCGGAACTACAGGTTTTCAGAATTGGAAAAGAATTAAAGGGTCATTTAGTCCAAGCAGCATCTAATAGGAAACCTGGCTCCAGCAGCCAAGATAGAAGTCATCAAATCTCGGCTTGAATACCTCTAATGAGGAGGATCCCACTCTTTCCCAAGGCAGGTCATTTACTTTTAGACAGTTCTGATGATTAGGAAAATTTCCCTTACATCAAAATATGCCTTTCTACAGACTTTATTGCTTCTAGCTTTGGCCTTTGGAGGCCAGATAGAATGTATCTGATCACTCTTCCACCTGATAGCCTTTCAAATACTATTGTATGTCCCCTCTCAATACCTTCTTTTCTAAGTCTTCTCTTCAAGAAAATAACTTTATCAGAATCTATTCCACCCAATTAAATACCAAGAAACCGAAAACCTAAATGAAATTGATGGATATTTGTAAAAATGCAAAATACTCAGATGAACAAAATAGGAGACAGAGAATTTAAACCATTTGATTAAGAAGACAATTCAAAGAAGCCTTAAGTGAAATCCCAAAGTGAGGGAGGAAGACTTAACCTAGTTCAGATGGATTTTGAAGTGAATTCTATCAAACACATAAAAAAATAAATAACTCCAGTGCTATATACACAACATAAGGGGAGGAAGGTACATTACCTAACTCATCCTATGAAACAAATATGGCCCTCATAGTTAAACCAGAGAGAGAAAGAAAGCAAAAACACAGAAAGAAAACTATAGAGCCATAGCATTAATAAATGGAGCAGCAAAATTATTAAATAAAATGGTAGCAAAGAAGCTACAGTAATATCTTTTTAAATTTTCACTATAACCAGTTTGGATTTGTATCAGGAATGCAAGCATAGCTCAACATTAAGAAAATTCTACACATAATAAATTTTAATAATAACAAAATATAAAAATCACATGATCACATACTTATTGACTGACATATCCATAGATTCAGAGTGCAGAGGGCCATTGAGGAAACATAATAGTTACCTTCTGATAGTGGTGATGGACTCAAGGTGGAGAATGAAACATACATTTTTGGCCAAGGCAGGAATCAGTTCTGCTTGACCAGGCATATTTGTTTTTTTTTTTTTGAGGGCAATTGGGATTAAGTAACTTGCCCAAGGTCACACGGCTAGGTTTTTGTTTGTGTGTGCATTAAGTGTCTGAGGTTGGATCCAAACTCAGGTCCTTCTGACTCCAGGGCCGACGCTCTACTCACTGCGCCACCTAGCCGCCCCAGACCAGGCATATTTGTTACAAGGTTTTAGTCTTTTTTTTTTTTCAATTGTGGGGAAGAAATGCAAAGAGGAAAAATTATAAACTTGTTAATTAAAAAAAATTTGAATTTAAATGAACATAGAAAAGGTCTCTGACAAAACATAGAAAGCATCTATGTTCAAATATACTCAAATCACAGAAATAAAAGCACCTTTCCTTAACATGATCAAAAGTATCTAAAACAAAAGGGGCAGCAAGATAGTGAAGTGGATAGAGCACCAAGCCTAGAGTCAGGAAGACTTATCTTCCTGAGTTCAAATCCAGCCTCAGACACTTACCAGCTGTGTGACCCTGACCAAGTCAGTTAACCCTGTTTGCCTCAGTTTCCTCATCTGTAAAATGAGTTGGAGAAGGAAATGGAAAACCACGCCAGTATGACTGAAACCTGAACAAAAGGAAGTAAAAATGATCCCTATTTGCAGGTGGCTTCCTTAGAGAACTCTAGAGAATCAATGTTCTCCTCACTAAACATCCTCATTTGTTATGTGATTTTCCTGTGGCATAGTTTATTGTCCCCTAGCCACCTTAGTCACCTTCCTATCTATACATTCTAGCTTATGAAGGTCACATGTAGCTGAATACACTATTTCAGATGTGTCTTGATCATATTAGAGAACACTAGGACTTTCTTATTCTGGACCATCTGCCTGTCTTCAGGGAGCTTAGGACATAAGTTTTTTTGCCTGTCAATTCATCTAGGGCAGCTGGGGGCACCAGAGTGCATAGAGCACTGGGCTTTGAATCAGGAAGACTCATCTTCCTGATTTCAAATCTAGTCTCAAACACTTACTAACTGTGTGACCCTGGACAAGTCATTTAACCCTATAGGCTTTGGTTTCCTCATCTGTAAACTGATCTAGAGAAGGAAATAGCAAACTATTCCAGTATCCCTGCCAAGAAAATCCCAAATGGAGTCACAAAGAGTCAGACATCACTGAACAACAACATTCATCTTGATCATTATTGATGACACTATTGATTGATTTTGAGTACACTAAAACACCAGGACCATTTTCATATGAACTATTGTCTAAGCACCCCTCATTGATCTTGACCTTTGAAGCCATTTTTTTTACCTAACTCTAGGACTTTAGATGTTCTCTGTTAAAAATCATTTTATTAGATTCAGTTAAGTTTTTTAGTCTTTTGAGATCTTCTTGGTTCCTGACAGACATCCAATGCTTTAATTATTTTTCCTAGCTTCATGTGATCTGCAAATTTGACAAGCACATTTTCTGTGCTTTCATCTAAGTCACTAAAAACAGCCACGAGCAAAGGCAAGAGTGATGGGAAATTATGCCAGAGACTTTTTTCTGAGTTGATATTGGGCTTTTAATGTCTGTTCTTTAAGTTCATACAATCAGCCACTTCTCCAGCTAGTATTTATATCATATTTTAAAGTTTGCAAAGCACATTACAAATATTATGTCATCTTATTTGCACAACTACCCTGAGATATAAGTGTTATATCATTTTACAGACATGGAAACTGAGACAAACAGAGGTTAAGTGACTTGCTCCAGTTGCACAGCTAGTATTAGTCTGAGGCTGGATTTGGACTTCAAAGGTGAAGATATAC
Source organism: Gymnobelideus leadbeateri (assembly GCA_011680675.1). Lineage (NCBI taxonomy): Eukaryota > Metazoa > Chordata > Mammalia > Diprotodontia > Petauridae > Gymnobelideus > Gymnobelideus leadbeateri. The sequence goes on along the minus strand of WOXC01012091.1, from coordinate 233,332 downwards.
TAGGGGTGGTAAGACATACAAAAGTAGTCTTGGTGTTTGAGTGTGCTCAGGATAAATCAATAATGTGATATGACAACCCCCAAAAAGCTCATGTGCAGTGGATAGAGTGCCAGGCCTGGAGTCAACAAGACTCATCTTCCTGAGTTCAAATCTGGCCTCAGACACTTAATAGCTGTATAACCCTGAGTAAGTCACTTTACCCTGTTTGCCTCAGTTTCCTTATCTGTAAAATGAACTGGAGAAGGAAATGGCAAACCAACCCCCACATTGGGTTGTGAAGAATCAGACATACCTGAAAAACAACTGAATAACCACAAAACACTTGAAGTATGGCAGATGGCCCAGAGAAAGGAAGCCCTGGTGTTTTCTACCATGATCAGGCCACATCTGGAGTATTGCATTCAGTTATGGGTGCCATGTTTTAGAAAGGACATTCATATGCTGGAGTGCATCCAGAGGAGGGTGACTAAGGTGACAGGGTTAGGGGACAGGAGACCACATCACAGAAAAATCTCTTTTAAGCAAATGGAGATGTTTAGTTAAAAGATCTGGAGAAGAGGAGGCTAGGTGGCACAGTGAATAGAGCCCTGGCCCTGGACTCAGGAGGACCTGAGTTCAAATCCGGCCTTAACACTTAACACAAAAACTAGCCATGTAACCTTGGGCAAATCACTTAACCCCAACTGCCCTCCAAAAAGCAAAGAAAATTTAAAAAAAATCTGGAGAAGCTAGGTGGTGCAGTGGATAAAACGCTGACCCTGGAGGGTCTGAGTTCAAGTCCAGCCTCAGACCCTTGACACTAGTTGTATGATCCTGGGCATGTCACTTAACCCTGATTGCCTCTCAGAAAGAGAGAGAGAGAGAAAGAGAGAGAGAGAGAGAGAGAGAGAGAGAGAGAGAGAGAGAGAGAGAGAAGATACTCAATCATCCTAACTCCAAGCCCTATTTCTATCCACTATACCACCACTTTCTGTTCTGGGGCCACTTTTCTTCTTCCTCTATTTTGTTTCATTAGGAAATTTCGTCAAGTCCAATAGATATAATTATCACCTTAATGCTGATGATTCTCAAATTTACTTCTCCAGTCCTAGCATCTATATTGACATCCAGACTCAGATGTCTGTTATTGAACACCTTGGACATTCTATAGATATCTTAAAACATGTCCCAAACTGAACTTAGGATCTTTCTCCAGAAGCCTCCCCCCATCAAGCTTTCTGGCTGAGGGTACCACCATCCTCATGGTGATTCCTCACAACCCCTCATCCTTCATTTCCAATCTATTGGCTCAGCCTGTTGATTTTGCCTTTTCAGCATCTCTTGAGATGTCCCCTTCTCTCTTCTGACAATGCCACTACTTCAGCACATCATCAGCTCATGCCTGAACCACTACGGTGGCCTGCTGGTTGATCTCCTTACTGTAGTCCATCCTCCACTCAGGTGACAAAATGATCTTCCTAAAGTGCAAGCCTGGTCACATAACCCTCCCTCTCTGACTCAATAAACGCCATTCACTCCCTATCACCTCCAGAAGCAGAAATAAAATTCTCTGTTTGGCTTTTAAAGCTCTTTATAGTCTCCACCATCCCTTCACCCACCCACAGCCTTCCAATCTTCTCACACCTTACGCCTCCCTCCCCCCACCATGTACTCGCCAATCTACCATTGTCCTCTTTGCCGTTCCTAGAACAAGACCCTCTGTCTCCTGACTCTGGACACTTTTACTGGCTGTCCCCCTAGCATTTAGTGCAGTATCTGGCATAAATACTTAATAAGTGTTTCTTAACTGATTTTGGAATTCACACTTCTAGCACTCTCTACCTCTCTCTATCTGGTCCACAAAGGTAGCATCATGTCCAATGCTTTGATGAAGTCAAGACACACTATATCTATTACATTCTCCTGGTGTTTCTTTCTAGTTTTAGAAGGACTCATGGAATGGAGGGGAATGGATCCAAAACTATGATTTCACTTGAATGAGACATTCTTGGTATGGAAAGTCCCTCCATTAATGTGATGGGCAACTTATCCATAACACAATCAGACAATTTACCTATGTCACTGAGAATTTTGATTATTTACCCACAATCACATAGCTATCAGAAATGGAACTTGAAATCAAGTCTTCCCTACTCCAAGGTAGGCCCTCCATATATAATGTCTTGCTTTCTCTTCCCTGTTTAGATACCATTTTTTGTAAAAGAGAAAGGTTTCTCATTGGCATAACCTACTCTTGAGGTAGCCTTGCTTATTTACCAACCATCCATTTAATAATATACCCTAGATTTTGCCAGAATTTGAAGTCAATTTTGTTTGTCTATAGTTTGCAGATTCTAACCTCTTTCCTTTTTTGAAAATTGATGTTTTCCCTCTTCTGATTCTGTAATACCTCTCTCATGTGTTCTCCATATTATTTTAAAGATCACTGATAATGGCCAGCAATCATGTCCACCATCTATTTCTTTTTAGTCCTGGGATGCACTGTGTCTGGCCTTGAAGACTTAAACTTATTGGGGGAGTGGGGAACAGCTAGGTGTTTTCTCATCATCTCATTTATCTTGAATTTCAACTCTGTTAATCATCTTTCCCCTATTCTTCAGTCCAAAAATGATTCTCCTTGGGAAAGAAAATGGAAGCAAAACAAAAGTTGAGTCATTCAGCTTCCTCTCTATCAGCTTTCTCATGATCATCTAGTACATTATCATCATTCCAGCTACATCAGGCAGCGGTCCTATCCCTTGTTTGCTTTCGCCTCCAATATAGTCCTGTAAAAGATACTTCTGGTTGCCTTTAGCATTCACTGACAGGCTTGGCTCATTTTTGTGCTTTTGCAGACCTGACATAAATCTCACAGGACTATGAAATTCTTTTGCATTCATTGCATTTAGTTATCTATGCATTTCCATCAGCTTTTTACATGTCATTAAAAATCTGAATTGGTCATTGAGTTCCCTTATACACAGCCAGTTTTTGTTTATTCTTCATCAAAATGATTTCCATTTGAGAATTCATGATGAAGAATACTGCCCAGTTACTGACAGAGAGTTGATGAACTGAGCATGTAGAATGAGACCCACATTTTCAGACTTGACCAATAAGGGAATTTGTTTTGTTCAATTATGAAAATTTCTTATGAGATTTTGGGTTGGTTCCCCCCAAACCCTCTCCCCCTCATTGCCCCAGTGGGTAGCAAAGAGGGAAGAAGAAAAAATAAATGCTTGATAACTGAGGGAAATTATTTATGTTTTCAGAATTTTATTCTTCTTCCCTACTTCCTTTCTTTAGGGCTTTTTCATCCTTGGATCAGCTTTCACTAAGGAATTTTATACTACAGCAGACTACCTATTTATTCCATGAATCTTTTCACATCCAGTCTCTCATAACCTAAAGCATAAGCCATTCCCTAATTGATAAGAGGTTAAAGGACATGAATAAACATTTTTCAGAAGAAGACTTAACACTGTTAACAACCATATAAAAAGTTCTAAATAACTAATAAGAAGAACATATTAAAATAACTGAAATTTTACTTTGTGCCTATCAAATTGGCAAAGAGAATAAAAGAAGAAAATATTTGATGATAGAGGGACTGCAAACAGACAAACACATTGAAATACTGTTGATGGGGCCATGAACTAATCTAAACATTCTGGAAAACAATTTGGAATTATTCAAGAAAACCCCCCCACAAAAATGTTCATACCCTTTGACCCAGTATCCCACTGTTGGCCATGTACCCCAAGGAGGTTTAAAAAAAGCCAGGAAAATTCCAAATATACCAAAATATTCAAAACAGAATTTTTGTGGTAGCAAACCGCCCCCCCCCCCCCAGAACAAAAACTCAACTGGGAAAAAAGTAGATGTCCATTGATTGGGGAACGGTTGAACTGTTAACAAAATACTATTGCAATGTAAGAAATGATTCATATGAGAAAATCAAAAGCATGTGGAAAGACTTGTATGAACTTATGCAGTACAAAATAAGTAGAATCGGGAGAATATCAAATGACTACAATAATGTGAATAGGAAAAACCCCACAACAATAAAAGGGAATCAAACTTTAATTAACTGTTATAGTCAATCTTTTTTGTGTGTCTTTTTGGAGAGGGGAAGGCAGGGCAGTTGGGGTTAAGTGACTTGCCCAAGGCCACACATCTAATAAGTGTCTAGTGTCTGAGGCCGAATTTGAACTCAGGTCCTTCTGACTCCAGGACCGGTGCTCTATTCACTGCTCCACCTAACTACCCCTGTAATAGTCAATCTTTACTCTATGAGCCAAATGATGAAATATTTCTCCATTCTTTTGGCGGAGAAATAGGAAACATCAAATTATGCATCTGAAGCAGGTACTATATTAGTTGGGTTTATTTAACTTTTTATTTTTTATGAGAGAGAGTTCAATGGGCAAGGGTTATATTGGGATAATGCTGTGATTTAAAAACAAAAGGCAATGATTGAGAAAAACAACTGAGGATACACATTTGATTATTGTTGGTTTTCCTCTCTTTTGCCATGATGAATTCTGAAATGAAGTGGCCCCTTCCTTGTGACTCCCATCATTTCTACTTTAGCAACTAGTTCATCTTTGGTTCTTTGTTTGTTTTTTGGAGGGCAATTGGGGTTAAATGATTTGCCCATGGTCACATGGCTAGTAAGTGTTAAATGTCTGAGGTTGGATTTGAACTCAGGTCCTCCTGATTCCAGGGCCAGTGTCTATTTACTGCACCACCTAGCTGCCCCTAGTTCATCTTTGTTGATCAGAAATAATGAAGTCCAAGAGAATGAATGAATGAATGAATGAAAAAGTATTTACTAAGTGCTTACTATGTGTCAAGCACTATGTGAAGTTCTGGCAATACAAATATAAAAGTGAAGATAGTCTATGCTTTCAAGATGCTTACACTCTAATGAGGGAGGGTGATATTTATGGTAGGATTCCACTTCAGGGAAGAGGGAAGGGTGAGTGATCCTAAGGGTCCAGTTAAGGCAGGCATCAAGTCCCAGGGAGCCTTAAGAGTCCAGTTAAGGTCAGATAGCAATGCTTGGGGTTCTGGAGGACATACTTTGCAGTTCAAATTGTAAATCTGAGTGGAGCAGAGAGTGTAATGGCAGAACAGGTGCTAAGGCCCAGTGGTCCTCTACCTTAGTAGAGAGGTTGTAGTGGTTAATTACGTGGTTATTCAAGGAATGTGAGTGCTCATGTTCATCTAGCCAAGGAGAAGGAATGATATTGGAAGAACCCAAGCCATCACCATTGGGAAAGGGGATGCAGGCCTGAAGGCCGGAGTGAATTGAATGTTTTAGATTCCTTCCAGAAGTGGTAGATATGGTGGGGAGGGAGTGGTCATTGTCTGACCAGAAGAGGGAAAAGGGAAGGGAGCACTGACAGGAAGTTTGGAAGTAGGGGAAAAGTTTCCTACAGTGCTTGTTCCTGCTTCTCCCTCTGGATAGGATCTGGGCTAGTGGTTGGGCCGGAATAGTTCCTATGCCATTTAAAGGATTTGCTTTCATTAAGTAAAGCTAAAATGTTATCAACTGCTCTGCTTTTGGCAGATTGACCGACGTATATATGAATTCTTGGAATTCTCCACCACAATGATAACATCCTTCCATGCCAGGTTAGTGATCTGTATCCTGAACTCCTTGTCTATTCCATCCTTCTGTCCAGGTGGACTGAAGTATATTCTCATAATGTTATCATTTAGGTTTTTCTGTTCTTTAATCCTACTTTAATCCTACAAGGCTTTTTCCACCTTATTGGAAGTTCCTTTGCATTCCTAGAATTCCTTACAAAAAATAACCTTTTCATTTTGGATCTGTGTCTAGAGAGGTATTAAACCATGTATTCCTTTGATCCCCTTCTACCACTTCTAGGTCTATACCCCAAAAAAGGTCAAGGAAAGAGGAAAATGATCTATATGTATACAAATATGCATGACAACTCTTTTCATAGTTGTCTAAAATGGGAAACTAAGGGGCGGTCTAACTAATAGAGAGTGCTTAGGGCCCATAGGCTGGAGAACCTATGACTCTGAGGTCACATGTGACCCTCTAGGTCCTCAAGTGTGGCCCTTTGATGGAATTCAATGGTCAAAGTGCCACATTTGAAGGCCTTGGGGATGTAGGTTGCCCACCCCTGCCTTAGGCAAATCATGGTATATGCTTATACTATTATTGTTCCATGAGAAACGACAAAATGGACACTTTTAGAAGAAACTGGAAAGTTCTTTACGAACTGATTCAAGGTGAAGTGAGCAGAAATAGAACTATTGATATGATGAAAACAATATTATCAAAAAAAAAAACAACTTTGAAAGACCACTTATCAAAGCAATGAAAAGTCATGAGCCAAGAGGACTGAAGATGAAACAGGCCACCTACCTGCTGACTGACAGGTGATGGACTTAAGAGACAGGATGAAACATACATTTTAGAGCTTGATCAATGTGGGAATTTGTTTTGCTGGACAACGAACATTTGTAATGAGAATTTTATTATTTTTTAAATTGTTCAATGGAGGAGCAGGGAGTAAAAGGGAGAGATAAATGCTTATAAAATAAATGCATTAAAAGGAAATAATGGGGGGTGGCTAGGTGGCGCAGTGAGCAGAGCGTTGGCCCTGGAATCCGAAGGACCTGAGTTCAGATCTGGCCTCAGACACTTAACATACACAAACAAAAACCTAGCCGTGTGACCTTGGGCAAGTTACTTAACACCAATTGCCCTCCAAAAAGCAAAAAAAAAAAAAAAAAAAGTAAATTATGATTTTAAAATATCTCTTTTTAATGTAAAATTAAATTTTAAATTAAATTAATTTAAATTAAAAATTAAATCTATTCTATCTCATCCCTTTCTCTATTGAGCTCCTTTTGAATGAAGTACAGCCTTCCAGAATCATATTCCAGTCATAGTTCCCAGATGATCAGGTTTGAAGTGATAACAATGATATTCAAATATAAGGAAATGCAAATGTCTCCTTTTCGTTAAGGTCTTTAGTTTACTCTATTTATTACTCATATTTTATGTACTTGTATAGAGACACCTGAGGTCATTTTTTTGCTGGATTCTTTCTTAGATACTGTATCCTGGGAATAATTAGTTCTTTCTTTTGCTCTTCTATTTGTAGCTGCTACAAATGGTAAAGGCAATATTGCATTGTATAGACCTGCACAACCTGGCAGTAGGTAGGGGACAAAATTAAAATAGGCTAGACTTCTTCAAGCCACAGATAGATTTTTAGCAGCTTACTTTCCAAGTAAAGGTATAACTAATGATTAAACTATTTTATGCTAGGGAGCCAAGATGGTGGAGTGAAAGCAGGAACTTATTTGAGCTCATTCCCAATTATGTCAAATACCTGTAAAAAAATGACTCTCACCAAATTTTAGAGCTACAGAACCCAGAAAATAACAGAGTGAAATATGTCTCCAGCTGAGGACAGCCTGGCAAACCAATAGGAAGGGTGTATTGCACAGGGCTGGGAGCAAAGCACAGTTCTGTATGGGCTCCGCCAGCACAGACCAGCAGCACAGACTGCCAGAACAGATCTCAGGGGATTGAATCACTGGCAACTGTGGTGCTTTCCAGACTTCTAACCCATAAATGCCAGAAAGAAAGTAAAAGGTTGGAAGAACTGTTGGAACTGAGTGAGAGAAGCATGTTGTCTGGTCCCTGCCCCTGGGGTGATGGAGGTGGTGGCAGCAGCAGCTGCTATGGCTGCTGCTGTGGCTGCTGGAGCTCCAGGACCACAGATGGTAGAGAGACCAAGTGACCAACCAGAGGGTAATTGCAGGAATCTCTCTACTGGCACTGAAGCAGGATTCTCTTGCTTTGCCCTATTTCGATCTGGGTCACAGTCTTGGGTGGCAGTCCTAGGGTGAGGAGTGCTGGTGTGGCAGAGCTTATTGAGGCTGTGGAGTGGCAGGTCCTCCTCATAGTTCTGAGGCAGGTGCCTAGAAGAAGCTCTGACAACAGCTGTGCAAAACCCCAGAAATTTGGAACACAGCACTCTCCACTCTGGAAGCCCAGTTTTACCATAGGAAAGAGTTCAAAAGTCAAGTATTTGGCTGGCAAGATGAGCAAACAGAGGAAGAGAAATCAGACTATGGAATTATTACTTGGTAATAATGAGAGTCAAAATATAGAACCAAAAGAAGGCAAAAAAAGTCAAAACTACTGTGTCAAAAGCCTCCAAGAAAAATATGAATTGGTGGCAGGCCACAGAGGTGCTCAAGAAAGATTTTGAAAATCAAGTAAGAAAAGTGGAGGAAAAATCGGGAAGAGAAATGAGATTATTGCGAGAAAATCATGAAAAAAAAAGTCAATGGCTTGCTAAAGGGGATCCCCCCAAATACTGAAGAAAATAACACCTTAAAAATAGATTAACTCAAATGGCAAAAGAGGTCCAAAAAGCCAATGAGGAGAAGAATGACTTAAAAAGTAGCATTGGTCAGATGAAAAATGAACTTTGAAAGCTCCCTAAAGAAGATAATTCCTTCAATATTAGATTGGAGCAAATAAAAGCTAATGACTTTATGAAAAATCAAGATATTATAAGACAGATCCAAAAGAATGAAAAATATAGAAGACAATGTGAAATATCTCATTGAAAAAATAACTGACCTGGAAAATAGATCCAGGGGAGATCATTTAAAAATTATTGGACTACCTGAAAGCCATGACCAAAAAAAGAATGTAGATATCATCTCTCGAGAAATTATTAAGGAAAACTGTTCTGATATTCTAGAACCAGAGAATAAAATAGAAATGGAAAGAATATACCAATTGCTTCCTGAAAAAGATCCCAAAAGGAAAACTGTTGGGAATATTATAGCCCAATTCTAGAGTTATCAGGTCAAGGAGAAAATATCACAAGCAGTCAAGAAGAAACAATTTGAATATTGTGGAAACACAATCAGGATAACACAAGATCTAGCAGCTTCTACATTAAGGGATTGAAGGGCTTGGAATATGATATTCTAGAGATCAAAGGATCTAGGATTAAAACCAAGAATCACCTATCTAGCAAAATAGCATAATACTTCAGGGGAAAAAATAGATATTCAATGAAATAGAGGACTTTCAAGCATTCTTGATGAGAAGACCAGAGCTAAACAGAAAATTTGACTTGAACTGATTACATTCCTATGTGAAAAGATGATATTTGTAGCTCATGAGACTTTTCTCAGTATGAGGATAGTTGAAGGGAATATATTTGTATACATACATATATATGTATGTATAGGTAGGTGTATGTGCCTATATATGCATATTTGTATATGTGTGTACATGTATACATAGACAGAGGCCACAGAGTGAGTTGAATATGAAGGGATGATATCTAAAAGATAAAATTAAGAGGTGAGAGAGGAATATATTGGGAGAACGAGAAAGGGAGAGACAGAATAGAGTAAATTATCTTGCATACAAGAGGCAAGGGAAAGCTATTACAACTGAGGGGAAGATCAGGGAAGTAAAAGGGAATGAGTCAACCTTACTTTCATTGGATTTGGCTTAAGGAGGGAATAACATAATACCTACACTTAACTGGGTATCATACCCTACAGGAAAGTAGGGGGGAAAGGGACAAGAGGGGGGAATGAAAGAATGGAGGAAAGATAGATTGGGGGAAGGGGTAGTCAGGAATAAACACTTTTGAAAATGTACAGGGCCAAAGGAGAAAACAGAATAAATGGGGGGCAGGATACGGTGGAGGGAAATATAGTTAGTCTTTCACAACATGACTACTATGGAAATGTTTTGCATAACTACATATGTATAACCTATATTGAATTGCTTGTCTTCCCAATGGGGGTGGGTAAGGAAGGAAGAACGGAGGGAATCTGGAACTCAAAGTTTTAAAAACAAATGTTAAAAAATTGTTGTTACATTCAACTGGGAATTAAGGCAGTGGGGTGTAGAAATCCATCTTGCCCTATAAGAAAGTAAGGAGTAAGAGGGTAAGGGGAAGGATGGGGGAGATATATGAGAGGGCAGACTGAGGAGAAGGAGTAATCAGTATACTTGCCATCTTGAGGTGGGGGATAGGGGAGAGATGGGGAGAAAATGTGGAACTCAAAACCTTGTGGAAATGAATGTTGAAGACTAAAAATAAATAAATAAATTCTGGAAAAAAAAAACAAAACCAAAAAAATATTTTACAAATAAACCATATAAAAAAGGGGAAATTTCAAGTAATATTAATTACTTAAGGTTTTTATTTATCCCATTAATGTTTTTAAAAATTACTTGGCTAAGCAGTACAAGTTTTAATAAATTTTTTAGGTTTTCTTACTGTTTACACTTAGTTAATGGGACATACTACACTTCTTGTCAGCAGTCAGTTTATCATACTTTGGAATCGTGCTTGAAATTGATTTCTTTAGAAATTTGAAATCTAACCTTAGTAGCTGCCTCATTTTCTGAGTTTGCTTTCTTGGAAAACCATTGTTCCCCACTGAGACATTTTAGCAATTTTGATGCCTTAATTTATTTTTCATTGGTTTCTAATTTGCTTAAGTCAGGATGTTTTGATTCAAAATGGTGATGAAGATTGTATTCCTCTGGAATGGCTATTACTTCTCAGCAAGCAAGGCACAATATTTTATCTCTCATGTAAGTAAACAAGTATCTATTTGTCTACTCCAGATTAACACTCTACATTTTGATTTGATCTCGTCTTTCTTTTTATCACTCATTTTACAAAGTCATCCTAAAAACTTTAATGTTAGAACCAAAAAATCTCCACCAACAAGGTCTGAGAACTCAACACAAATCATCAGTATAGAGATCAACACAGACCCACAAACAAGGTCCAAGAAGTCAACACAAATCATCAGTAAAGTCCCAGGACCTTCAAAACCCTCCTCCAGGACTTCTATAAAAAGACAACCATAAAATCCTCTTTCAGGGCTTCCAGTAAGGTCCCAGGGCTTCTCTAGAAAGTATCACAAGCAAACATCAACAAAGACAGAAAAGACAAACATAGAGTTCTGGGATAACCTGCTCCATCACAAGAGCCCCCTCCTCAGTTCTGCTCTCTCCAGCCTGGGCTTCTCCTTATGTATGGTCATTAGCTCCTCCCCTTGTTGCTAATGCAACAGGAGTCCACAAGTTCTAAGGTTCACAAGTTGTGGGGTTCACAAGTTCTACTTCTCAATAAGGACTTGATACAAGGATCAAAAGAAACTTGAATTGAAACAAGGTGTTAATTCAAAAGCTGAAACAAGGTGTTTACTTTTTTGATAGCCATTACATAGAGAGACAGACAGACAGAGACAGAGACACAGAGAGAGACATAGAGAGAGAAAGCGCTTTAGGAGACACCTACACTTGAGAGCAAGAGGAGGAGGGAGAACCAGCAAGAGATCCAGAAGAAATGGTCAGATAGGCAGGAGAACCAGGAGAAGCCAAAGAAAGGAAAAATATTATATTTGGGTGAAGAGGTTAGTCCAAAGAATCAAAAGTTGAAGAAAGGTAAAGGAGGATGAGGACTGAGAAAAGGCCATTTGATTTAGGAACTATGAGATCATTGACCACATTGAGAGAGGATTTTGAGTTGAGAGATGAGATCAGAAGTCAGACTGCACATGCCTTTGCTGGTCACATCATCACAGTCCCTGAGAGTACAAGTGACATTCTATAGTTGATGGGATTAAGTAGTCATTGCCATTTAAGACATCACCTTTGATACAGGATCTGGTGGTGCTGGTCTGAAACATGTTTGAGCAATGGTAAAGTACTAGAGAGGAAAAAGGTGTGGTTGAGAGAATGACTGAGTAGCATGAAATAATCTGAGTGTTAGTGGAAGTATTTTGGGGGGGCCCTGGGCTTGGAATCAGGAAGACTCATCTTCCTAAAATCAAATCTGACCTCAGATACCTACTAGCTGTGTGACCCTGGGCAAGTTACTTCATCCTGTTTGCTTCGGTCTCCTCATCTGTAAAATGAGTTGGAGAAGGAAATGGCAAATGACTCTAGTATCTTTACCAAGAAAACCCCAAAATGGGGTCATGAAGAGTTGGACCCGATAGAACAACCGCAACATTGAATTACTCTTGTTTTCGCTAGTTCTGAGAACATTAAAATTCCAAGTTACGGCTTGTTTACACAAAAAAATTTTTTTTTTTTGCTTTTTGGAGGGCAATTGGGATTAAGTAACTTGCCCAAGGTCACACAGCTAGGTTTTTTTGTTTGTGTGTAAGTGTCTGAGACCAGATCCGAACTCAGGTCCTTCTGACTCCAGGGTTGGCAGGCTACTCACAACCTTACAAAGTTGTTCTTACCAGTATGGAATCACCAATCTATTATTCTTTCAATACCCCAGAGAACCTAGGCCTACTACTTAGAATAAGTCCATTGTGTGCATGCTATAGTGCACAAACCTAAACAGGGGTCTAAGAAGACTATTATTCACTGGTGTAATGAAAGGACCATTGGATTTCTCATTAGAACATTCTTCAAGGGCTGGGTTCAAGTGTTGGTTCTAACACCAGCTGTCTTATTTAGAGTAACTCACTTCAAGGTGCAGTGGAAAGAACATTGGTTTTAGAGTCTGAAGATCTGTCATTTAGTAGCTGTGCAACCTGGGACAAGTACCTTCTCTGAGCCTCATATGTGAAATGAGAGAGATAAACCAGATAGTGTCTAAGGCTCTTTGGAAATCTATGAGCCTCCAAACCTTCAGTTTCCATGACTGCAAAATAGGGTTAATAATACGCTACCTACCACAAGGGATCATTGTAAGGAAAGTACTTTATAAGCTTGTGAGTGCTATAGAAGTGTGAGTTATTATTAGCTACAGCCAGCCACTAACAGGGTCCACTGTAATTCCTTCCTTCCTCCCTAGAAAAATAACAACAGCTGATATTTGCGTAATATTTTGTAAAACACTTTTCATCCATTTTTCTCACTTGACACTCAGAAAAGTCTCATGAGGGCAAGTATCATTAGCCCATTTTACAGATGAGGAAACTGACTAACCTGAGTCTCAGAGAATCCTGGTCTCCTGACTCCAAGTCCAGCATTCTTTTTATAACCCTAGGCCACTTTCCTAGAATAATAATAATAACTGACATTTACACAGTGTGTAGTTTTGCAAAGCACTTGACATATAATATCTCATATGATTCCATCACACCATTTGCCCTGAGAAAAGAGATTGATAAGCAATTCAGCATTACTGTTGCTACCCTAAAGAATGTGACAAAAAAAAAAGAATGTGACAATTTACTGCCCTGTGTCTTCACTCAGAATCCCCGCGATTCTGAATTGTAGACTGCCCAAGCAGATATTCCTTTGCTAGTCACCATTCCAGGTTCTCTGTACCTATCCATGTTAGTTTTATTCCTCCTATATCCCTATCCTGTTCTACTGTATCCTTCCATTGTTTCCTCTGGAACCTCATTTTGTTAACAAATTTTAGACTTATGGCATTCCCCACATTCTAGGCAATACCACTGTATATATTATATATATACATGCATTGCTTTCCCCAGTAGAATATAAGTTCTTGAAGGCCAAGGACTATCTAGGTTTTGTCTTTATATCCCCTTTGTATGTACCTAGGGAAAGCATATACACATATGCATATATACATATATGTCACTAAAGTCTGGACAGATAGGAAATCTTATTAACTATGCATATTTTCAAGAAATGAAATGAATGTAATTTTCTTTTTTTTTTTTTTTTGGAGGGGGAAGGCAGGACAATCAGGGTTAAGTGACTTGCCCAAGGTCACATGGCTAGTAAGTGTGATCAAGTGTCTGAGGCCAGATTTAAACTCAGGTCCTCCTGACTCCAGGTCCTGTGCTCTATTCACTGTGCCATCTAGCCACACCAAAATGAATGTAATTTTCAACAACATTTTATTTAATTAGTATAAATGAGATTTCATAGGAAGACATAGGAAACACATAGGAAATCTCATTAATTAATTAAATTAAATTAACCTAATTAATATCAAAATTAGTCTCCAATAGCTAATGAAAGCTTTTATTCCATATGAAATTGTCATGGCTAAAATTTATGCTAATTAAATAAAATGTTGTTGAAAATTTCATTTGTTTCATTTCTTGAAAATATGTGTAATGAGATTTCCTATCTGTCCAGACTTTAGGGACACCCTGTATTATGTGTATGTATGTTATATATGTTTATATATAGTATATAATAATAAATAGTAGATAGTAGTAGATATAATAGATAATAATAAATGCTTATTGAATTGAACAGAAATCAATCCATGAGCATTTATTATGTGCTAAGCCCTGGGGAATGCTTGCATTTATTTGGGAACTCCTCCAGAAGACTGGAACTGTCCACCCTGGCCTAGCCTATGTGTCTTTTGCTACCCCCACCTCACTTTCTCCCTGTACAGTGCCAGGATATCAGTAGAACACCCTTACCTTTCACCTGTCAGCTGCCACTCTTGCCACATCACCAACCATCACCAAACTTTTCCTCTCACAAATACTTTGATGACATCTGCTGGCCTTCAGTTGCTTGTCAGTTGTATGTTGCAGTTTGCCATACCTGGTGCTGTTGTTTTTTCAGTTGTGTACGACTCTTTGTGACCCTGTTTGGGGTTTTCTTGGCAAAGATACTGGAGTGGTTTGTCATTTCCTTCTCTAGTTCATTTTATAGGTGAGGAAACTGAGGTAAATGAGGGTAAGTGACTTGTCCAGGGTCACACAGCTAGTAAAATATCTGAGGCCAGATTTGAACTCAGGAAAATGAGTCTTCCTGACTCTAAGTCTGGTGCTCTTTCCACTGCACCACCCATCTGACCATCTTTGAAATGCAAGGGGGGGGGGGGGAAGCCATTAGTATATATCCTGGAATGAAGGAACCATGGTAAAGAGAGAAACCCATGAACATGGATTGTAGAGACCTGGGTTCCAATCGCACTTCTCTGAGCCTTCATCTCTCTGAGCTTAGTTTCTTCCTCTGTAAGATGAGGAAGTGGAATTAAATAATCTCTAACATTCTTCCTAGTCTGACATTCTATCACCCTGTGTAAAAGTCACATTAATCCAGCAGCAGGGATAAGCTGGAGCCAGCTCTTACTAGCTCCTAAGCCAATGGTTAAATTTTCAGTGTGAGCATTTAACCTCAGGAAAGCTGCAAATGCTATATATAAATCAGGGATTGATTTAGCGAGCTGTTGATTGTCTTGACTTAAGAAAGTATTAGAGAAAATGTTAATCAGGCATATTAAACTTAAAAGCATTTCTCCAGGAGAATAGCTTGTTAAACATTTACCAGCACAATCCTTGGCTAGCAGTCCCTCAATCCAATTCAAGTATTTGTTAAATGCCTGCTAGGTAAAGAAGGTACCAGAGGGCAGCAAGAAGGCAGAGTGAACAGAGTGCTAAGGCTGGAATCAGAAGAACCTGACTTCAAATCTGATCCTAGACACTAGCTATGTGACCCTGGGTAAATCACTTAATCCTGTTTGCCTCCATTTCCTCATCTGTAAAATGCGTTGCATCTGACCCTTCATGACCCCATTTGGGGTTTTCTAGGCAAAGATACTGGCCTGGTTTGGCACTTCCTTCTCCAGGTCTTTTTACAGGTGAGGAGCATGATAGAGAGGTTATACACTCAAAGTTCATGTGACAAAATTTGGGTAGGATTGGGGTAAATGGGGGAGAACATGACCTACATAGGAATTTGTTTTGCTTGATTATGTATATTTGTTATAGGGAGGGTTTTGGCTTTTTTGGGGGGGGGTTCCCCATTTGGGGAGAGGAGAAGTGGGAGGGAGAGAAGGTGGATCTTCATTTGAAAAAAATAACATTAAAAGAATAGGTGCAGTGTTGAATATTGTTTGTGAAAGCTGACTTGTTCAGTACTAATATCTTTACCAAGGATATCCTTATAAAGCTTTTTTATAGATGGGAGGATAGGGATATGAGTTCATGGTTGATGATATTTGGCCGGGGCGGGGGGGGGGGGGATCTTCTTCTGAAATCAATGAAATCTAAGACTGTTTTCTATGTCTTTTAGTATCTTCTTCTGTTTTAGGTACCTTGTAAATCTGTCCTTCAATGTTCTCATAATTATAGTCCCTCCAGTATGGATTCCCTCTGCATATACTTGATTAAATCCAGCTGCTTTTTTCATCTTAGTTGGAGTTTAGCAAGATATGAATAATGTGATAGGACAAGGAGGGAAAGAATTTGAGAGTAGAGGACAGTGTAGGGTTGAACTGGTTCTTAATTGGTCAAGATTGGGAAGGGAAGCAAATATAGCCAGAGCAGGGGTGAAGGCCTGGGAAAGTACTAAGAGGGTAGAGAGATTGATGTTCCTGGGGAGGATAAAGAACAGGCATAGGAGGAGTGAGATATAAAAGATAAAAGATGATAGAAGATGTTGATCAGTTAGAGGAATTCCAGAGTTTTTGGACATGGTAACACTTTTAAGTGATGGCAAGACCATCACTATGACAATCTCCATGTGGAGCAGAGGAGTGAATCGTAAGAACTGAGGAAGTGGGAAGTTAGGGAATTTAAGGGAACATCAGTATATACATTGAAGTCCTGTGGTATGAAGTCTAGAGTTGGGGTGGAGAAGGAGATTGTAAGCCAGAATTTGAACTTACTGGAACAAGAGGAAGAATGTCTTGGAGGCTGGTAGATAACAGTCAGCAAGATCTGGGTCATGAATAAAATAACCATCAAAGGAGGAGAAATTGCTGAGTGAGGGTAATAGAGAGAAAGCTTGATAGGGAGCAAGGAGAATTCTGACTCCCACTCAGGGAATATGAGAGACAGGATGAGTAGCAATGGAACAGAGGGTCAGGATTTAGTATCACCCAGGTAGGGCTGGGTAGCTGATAGAAGATGGGAAGAGCAAGGGAGGAAAAGGCCCAAAATGAAGAGATGTTTGTTGATTAGAGATTGGGACTTTTAGAACAAATAGAAAGGGATTGGCAGAGTTAGAGTGTGGCATTGGGGGTGGAAAAATTAAGTTGGGGATGACAGACATTAGAGAAAGATTTATTTTTAGGCAGTTAGAGATCTAGAATCACAATGACTGGGAAATCAAGAGGGTTTGAAAGTTAAAAAAGGAGTCTAGGAAGAGTGTATGTGGATGGGAAGAGGTTCAAAGAAGAAAACAGGTGATAAAGAATGAGACATACATCTTTTGGATATGTCTGATGCAGAAATTTGCTTTACTTGACTCAGCATATCTGTTATGACAGCTTTGTTTTTCTTTTTCCTTTCTCAACAGGAGAAAAGAGAGATAAAATAAATTTTTAATTGAAAAAATAAAATAAAAAATTTAAAAATACTTGTTATTTTTTTTAAAGGAAGATAAAATTAGCTACATTTTTAAAAATTCAAGATCTTGCATCAGGATCTTCTATCCCTGGGGTGTTGTTGTTGTTATTGTTGAGTAGGGTACCCATTTAGGGTTTTCTTAGCAGAGATACTGAAGTGGTTTGCCATTTCCTGGTCCAGCTCATTTTATAGATGAGGATGCTGATGCAAAAAGGGTTAAATGACTTGCTCAGGGTCACACAGCTAGTGTCTGAGGTCAAAAAAAAATTTTTTTTAAGCAATTGGGGTTAAGTAACTTGCTCAAGGTTACACGGCTAGTCATTATTTATGTGTGGGTGCTCATCTGAGGCCGGATTTGATCTCGGGTCATCCCAACTCCGAGGCCGGCGCTCTTACTCACTGCGCCACCTAGCCGCCCCTTTTAGGGCAATTGGGGTTAAGTAACTTGCCCAAGGTCACACGGCTAGGTTTTTGTTTGTGTGGGTTAAGTGTCTGAGGCCGGATCCGAACTCAGGTCCTTCTGACTCCAGGGCCGGCGCTTTACTCACTGCACCACCTAGCCGCCCCCTGAGGTCAAATTTGAACTCAGGACTCTAGGTCTAGCATCTGCTGCACCACCTAGCTGTCCTGTCCCTAGGGTAGTAGTATACAGTTTCAGTTGCCAGGAGAATACTCTCTACCCATAAGGTGGAGTAAATTGTTTCCCATAGAAGGATTGTTACTGCCCTCACTTTACAGACCAGGAAACTGAGGCCTGCAGCAGTTTAAGTAACTTGCCCATTTAGGTATTAAAGATGGGATTTGAATACAGGCCTCTCCTATCCATGAATTTCAATACTTTCCTTAACTGGAAATATTTCTTTTCAGGCCCAGCAGGAAACCTTCCTTGTCCACCCCAGCCCTTTGGGTGATGCTTCCTACCTTGACCATCTGTAGTATTTAGTCTGCCACTCAATACACTGTTGTTTCTCTTTTTGTGTTCCATGAGACCAGCTAAGACAGACTTACAACTCTGAATCCCCAGTACCCAGCCTGGGGCTCTGCAGTCACCGGACCCTCACTATGTGTGCTGGACTATGAATGCTGGTCAAGATCCTTTCAGGTCAGATTGTCTCTTGTCCCACACTTGAGCAGGCATCCCAGGCTCCTCACTACTTTTGTCTGGGCATAATAAATCCAAGATTTAGCTAAGTTTTGTGGAATCTTGAATAGGAAAAAGATGCTCCTTTGGTCTCAGGCTTCCTTTGACTGCAACTTGAAAGAAAACATATTGAGTTTCAGGTCTTAATTGCTTCCATTAATGCCCACACGTGGCTATGAATACAGGTGTTTTTTATTTTATTTTATTTTATTGTTTTGCCTCTGTGTTCTTTCCTACTCCAAGGTGAAGATATATTGAACTAGACTGTAGCTTTGTGAGCTTTGAATGTTGGGAGAGTGAGCTTCCAGAGGTCAAAGAGTAGGAACTGATGCCAGATTTTGCATACAATCAATCCCAGTGAGGAGAAGAGGCCTGACCAACTAACTCAGTGTAGAAATAAATCAAAGACAGCCAAGAGGGAGTGACAGGGACTCATCCCTGAAGGGAACTTGAGGAGGTCAAAGTTAGGGAGAAAATGCTTTAAATTTGAGCCTGTTCTCCCTAGGGACCAAGGCAGTGGAGGAGAGAACATGCCCTCAGTGCTTGGAGGAAATTTCTGTTCTTGCTAGGGAAAAGGAATAAGCATTTATACAGTTCCTACTATGTGCTAAGGGGTGTATGGAGTGTTCAGGAGGACTAGAACCTCTGGTATGAGGGTTGGCTGAGCCCTTTTCAGGGCTGCTCATCCAACTTTGGTGTCTCCCAGCTCTCACCTGTGGCTCCAAGAAGCTGTAACATGCACAGTGGCCACACTCTGGTAAACCATCTTGGGAGAAGGGCTAAACCAAGAGCAGGGTAATCAACAGGCCTCAGACTCTTTGTTGAGTTGGGGGGCAGTGGTATACTCCAAGCATGAGAAGACTTACCCTGGTAAAATGGAGAGATGAGAACAATTTGTTCCAGTGGCCATGAAAACAGATGAAGCAGGTGCTGTGGAGTATTTAAAGCTTGGTCAGACATAGATAATGCCACACCCATTGACTGCATCCCTTACCAATGCCAGTTCTCCTGACTTTTGTCTTGCCACTGGACTTCCATGACTTTGGAAGAGAGAGTGAGGGTGACACTTTGTGGAACTCTGCCCTCATGTAAATCCAATTCACAGATTGTTGTGCAGAGAATAAGAGTGAGCTGAGACCTGGGTTCAAGGTAAATTTAGGTGTGGATTTATTAATCGAGTGCTCAACTGCCTGGAGTATAAACTCAAATCAGGCAGCCCCAAATTGGGGTGCACACAATTGGGGAGGGGAGCTAGCATAAGCAATGACGTATAGAAGCCAAGAATTGCCACTGGTTAAATCCCTAGCTCAGGGCTAATTTGGGAAGATGGCACAAGGGTACAAAGGTACAACTTTTCCTGGAACAAAGGAGTCCCTCCCAGAACAGGGTGAAGGGTACAGGCTAGGGGTCATATTATGGGTAAAGGGTATGGGGGCCCTGCTTGGTCAGCAGGAATAGAACAGGGTGGTCTAGCCTTAAGATAAACTTGTGCCATAACCCCAGGACTACGGCTTGGGCAATACCCAAGATTATGCCTTAAGCTGTTTCAAGCTATTACAGGGTATAGGATAGAGACAAAAAAAAAACATATAAAGGGACTTAATGGTAGGCTTCAAATCAGGATATGGGTGATTTGGGTTTGGGCACAACACTATGAGTCAACAAATCACAATCCCCCCCCCCAATGAAAGACAAAAAAGTCACTGTGTGAGAGGTAAGAACTTTTACAATTATCATCTCATTTGATCCTCATAACAAGCCTGGGAGCATGGGGCTGCTATTATCCCCATTTTACAGTTGAGGAAACTGAGGCTAATAAAGGCTAAATGACTTGCCCAAGGTCACACTACTAGTAAGTATCTGAAGCTGGATTTTAATTCAGGTCTTCCTAACTCCAAGTCCAGCACTCCATCCACTGCATTACCTAGCTACTATGTCTTCTTAGCAAATATCTCTTTGAAAAAAGCACACTAAAAAAAATTAAATGCCCCTTTGGGAAGAAAAGTGTCAGTGGAAAGATTGATCTGTGGAGGGAAAAGGAGGGGAATCATCAGCCAGAGCAGAGGCTTAGTCAGTTCCTGCTTTGTATGAAATTGCCAGTTTCCTCTACTATTCTTTCTGAGTTGTAGCATAATTCCAGTATCTCTGGAGGCTACAAGTGATGTGCTTCCTGCCACCATCCCAGCTGCTGTGAGTATGTCAGATAGACAGGCTGTAAACACCTCCAGATGCCCCAAGTGCTTGGCCTGCTCAGCAGATCCCATAAAAGCCATTTGGGTTGATGCCGGACATGGTGCTGCTAAGCCAGCCAGCGACATCTCCATACAACATAACCTGCATATCTTCTGAATCAGATAAGCTGGTGGGGGCACCAGACACACTTTTGTCTCTGATTCATACTGAGCAGAAAATAGGTGAAGTCATCTTGCGGTTTACTTCTTGGCTGAGGCTCACTGTACTATTGGAGTACATAATTGCCACAACAAAAGACATCAGCAAGTGTTTCCTGGTGTGGACAGTGGGGTCTTATGTAGCATATGCTGATGGGGGCCAGTGGAATCAAGAGAGACCCATGTCCAGCAGTGGTTAGTTGTATAGCCCCAGACAAATTTTCTAATTTCTCAGAGACTAAGTTTCCTCATCTATAAAATGGGCTTGTCCTGCCTATCTCCCAGAGTTGTGAAAATGGTGTTTTCTAAACCTTAAAATACTATGTTGTCGTTTGATCATTTCAGTTGTGTCCAATTCTTTGTACCCATTTGGAGTTTCCTTGGGAAAAACAAAAACAAAAAGTCCTACTGGAGTAGATTTCCATTTCCTTCTCCAGCTCATTTTGTAGATGAGGAAACTGAGGTGACCAGGAAAAAGGAACTTGCCCAGGGTCTCTCAGCTAGGAAGTGTCTGAGGCCAGATTTGAACTCAGGAAGATGAATCTTCCTAATTCTAGGCATGGCACTTTATCCACTGAGCCACCTAGCTGCCCTAAAATCCTATACAGATGCTATCATTACCTCACTTCAATGCTCACGGGGCAGGTGCAACATCTAGTATTTCTTCCCCCACTTCCACTTCCACTTCCATTATACTCTCTCTTTTGGTGATTTGAGGTATATGATGGGAGCAGGGGGGAAGCACAAAATGCTCTATCTCAGACCTGTGAGTCAAATTTCACCATAGGCACTTGCATTAGGGGCTCTGCTGACCCAGGACTATCAATCAAAAGCAGTATTTTTTTTCTTTTTTTCAGAGGGCAATTGGGGTTAAGTAACTTGCCCAAGGTCACACAGCTAGGTTTTTTTTTTTTTGTTCGTGTGTGCGTTAAGTGTCTGAGGCCGGATCCAAACTCAGGTCCTTCTGACTCCAGGGCCAGCACTCTACTCACTGCGCCACCTAGCTGCCCCAAAAGCAGTATTTATTAAGCATCTGTATGCTAAGCATTGTGTCAGGTGCTGAGGATACAAAAACCATAAAGGAAGCGGACCTTGCCTTCAAGGAGCTTATATTCTACCAGGAGAGACAATACACACATATATAAGTATATAGAGGCTATATAGAAAATAAATTTAAAGTAGTTTTGGGAGGGAGGGCACAAGCAACTGGAGAGGTAGAGATAGTGAGGAAGACTTCACATGGAAGGTGATGTTTGAGGCAAGTACTAAAGGAAGCAAGTGGAAGGGTGACAGCATCCCAGGGACAAGAAGCAGTCAGAGACAAGATGCAAAGATGAGATGGCTAAGAGATGGTGAGTAGTAACAGGAAGGCCAGTTTGGGAAGAAGAGTGATGCATGTAAGAGTGGAAAAGTAGGTGCAGCATGTTGCGAAGGGCTTTAAATGCTGAACAGAGGAATTCATGTTTGATCCTCTAGGAAATGGGACCTGCTGAGTTTGAATGAGTAGGGGAGTGACACCATCAGAGCTGTGATTAAGTAAAAATCACTTGGGCAGCCATGTGGAGGCTGGTCCCCAAAAGGAAGAGATTTAAGGACGAGAGATCAATCAGTAGGCTGTTGCAATAAACCAAATGAGAGGTGATGAACATCTGAACTAAGATGGGGCTGTTTGCATATTAAGAAGGGGTAGGTAGTCATTAAACAAATGGTCAAAGAATACGAATAAACAATTCCCAAAAGAAGATTTGTACAATATTAACAACCACATGAAATAATGTTCCAAATCACCAATAAGGAGAAATACGAATCAAAACAACCCAAAGATTTCACCTCGCTCCCTACAAATTCACTAAGTTGACAAAAAAAAATGGGAATAGGGAATGTTAGAGGGTTTGTGGGAAGATAGGCACACTGATGTATTGTTGGTAGATCTGTGAACTAGTACAACCATTTTGGAAAGTAATTTGAAATTATGCAAATAAAGTGTCTAAAATGTCTATATCCTTTAATCCACAGATGTGTTATTGGGTTTACACCCCAAGAAAGTCACTGATAAAGAAGAAAGTTCACATATATACCAAAATCTTTATAGAAGCACTTTTTGTGGTAGCAATGAACAAGAGATGAGAAAGCTGCCCATTAGCTGGGGAATGACTAAAAGAATTATGGTGTCTGAATGTAATGGAATATCGCTGTGCTGTAAGAAATCGATGTGTTATGAATACAGAGAAGCATAAAAAGATTAATATTCAATCAACTGATGCTGAGTGAAGTAAGCAGAGCCAAGAAAACATGGTACATTGTTGTACACAATAAATACAACAATGGAAATAGAAAAAATAACCACATACACTCAGATCAAAAATGAATATTGCAAGATTATAAAGTACAGCTCAAAAGAAGAGATATAAGAGGATGCTCCCAACCAACCCCTTCAAGGAGGCATAAGGCTCACAGTGTTGTAAATTGCTCATGTTTTTGGACCTTTTCAATATAATGATCAATTTGCGCTGACTTTTTTCCTCTTTCTTGTTTTTAAAAATATATTATTTGTTAGATGGGATGACTCTCTGAGAGAGGAATACTAGAGAAAATTATGGTAATGCTAAAAAAAGACATCAATAAAAGTTATTTAAAAAATACCACCTAGTACAATATGCCTTTGTAATTGGACTAATGTCTAATATGAATCTATTTGCAGATCCTATACTGGACTATATGCTGCCGTGGGGGGAGGGGGGAGGGAAGTAAAGGAAATTTGAAAATCAAGGAACTATGGAATTGAATCTTGTTAACTGACACTAAACTAATAAATTAATTAAAAAAATAAATAGAGGGCGGCTAGGTGGCGCAGTGAATAGAGCGCCGGCCCTGGAGTAAGAAGGATCTGAGTTTGGAGCCGGCCTCGGACACTTAATCCACACAAACAAAAACCTAGCCGTGTAACCTTGGGCAAGTTACTTAACCCCAATTGCCCTGAAGGGGTGGCTAGGTGGCGCAGTGAGTAAGAGCGCCGGCCTCGGAGTTGGGATGACCCGAGATCAGATCTGGCCTCAGAAAATGAGCACCCACGCATAAACGATGACTAGCCATGTAACCTTGAGCAAGTTACTTAACCCCAATTGCTTTAAAAATAAATAAATAAATAAATAAATAAATAAATAAATAAATAGAAGTAAAAAAAAAATAAGAGATAGGGGGCCACTAGGTAGCATAGTGATTAGAGCACTCGCCCTGCAGTCAGGAGGACCTGAGTTCAAATCCAGCCTCAGACACTTAACACTTATTAGCCGTGTGACCTTGGGCAAGTCACTTAACCCCAATTCCCCTCCAAAAAGCAAAAAAATAAAAAGAGATAAGATGCAAAAAAATTTTTTTACAGTGGTATCCCTTCACTGACCCATTCAAGGCAGGAAAATACATGAAATGTACTGAGGGACAGTGAATAGTACATTTTGGTTGGATGCATGCAGAAAGGAATAGCATGGGATAAGATTGGACAAGAGGGCATCAAAAGTCAGACCAAATAATCTGTACTTTTTTTAGATGAAGGGGAGTCAATGGAAGGATTCTATGCAAAGGAATGACATAATCAGCTTTGAACACATTGAAGGTCATAACACCTTTCAGCAATAAGGAGAATAGCTTGGGGGGATAGAAGTAGAAAGGGTATGGAAGTAGGAAGATCTGTAAAGAAGTTATTGTAATAATTCAGCAGAATGGTAATGGAGGCCTGAACAATGGGGACAAAGAGAAAGGGACATACATATAGCAAAGATCTTGAGATAGTTGAATCAGTTGGACTTGGTAATTGATTGGATATGAAGAGCTGAAAGAGGTGGAAAAGTCAAAGGTAACCTCAAGTTTTGGAACATGACAGACCAGGTGAATGGTGTGGTACTTACCACAGACAGAAATAATGGTTAATAACACAAGCAGGTATAAGGGGATATAAGCTCAGTTTGGGACATACTGAGTTTGTAGTGTTGAGATATTCACATGAAGATATCCTCAAGTCAGTTGAACATGCAGGGCTAGAGCTCAGAAGAGAGGTCAGGGCCAGAACCAACATTTTGTGGAGTCATTTGTATAGGGATGATAATTGACACTGTGGCAATGGAGAAGTTTGCCAAGGGAGAGTATAGAAAGAGGAGAGGAGGGGAGCAGAGTCAAGATGGCGGAATAGAAACAGGACTTCCACAAGGCTCCAGCTTTCACCTCCTCCAATTCATGTAAAATGTGACTCTGAACAAACTTTGGAACTAAAGAACCCACAAAATGACACAGAGAAGCTAACCTCCCACTGAAAACAGCCCAACAGGCTTGGAGGAAGCAGCTAGTGCAATGCTCTGGGAGCCAACCCTAGCCCTGTGTGAGCCTGAGGTTTTAGCCTCAGTGCAGCCTGACCAGCTGCCACCTGGAGGGACTTCAGATCACCAGCAATTGTGGCAGTTTCCAGAATTATCAACACATAGATGCTAAAGACAAAGTGAGAGGTCAGTACAGTGTGGACTTTGGAATCCAGTAGCTTGGGAGTGTGGTCAGCCTTTGCCCCCAGGGTGAGAAGTGGCTGAGGTGCAGCAGCCATGCAGCCTTCATCATGTGGCAGAGTCAGATCCTGGCTTGCAGATTGTAGGGGGACCAAGTGACCAGTCTGAGGGGTAATCCCTCTTGCTTTAACCTGCTTGGATGTGGATTTCAGTCTAGGGTGGAGATCCGGGGGGTGCATGACAAGCTTGCCAGAGTATGTGGAGGCTTCAGGGAGGGCACCCAACTAATATCTTCGGCAGCTGAGAAAATCCCAGCATTTGGGACAAAGCTCCCCTGTCTGGTGGCAGAGTCCTACTGTAGCAAAAAGTTCAAAAGTCAAGAAATTGAGTGGCAACATGAACAGGCAAAGGAAGAAAAGCAAGCAGAGCAATCCAACTTTATACTCCTATTTTGGGGACAAAAAGGATCAAAGCATGAAACAAGAGGAAGACAATAAAGTCAGAATTCCTATACCAAAAGCTTCCAAGAAAAATACAAGCTGGTTACAGGCTATAGAGGACCTTAAGAAAGGTTTTGAAAACCAAATAAGAGAAGTAGAGGAAAAATTGGGGAAAGAAATGAGAAAGATGCAAGAAAAGTATGAAATGAGACTCAAAACCTGACTGAAGAAAATAACACCTTAAAAAATAGACTAACTCAGATGGCAAAAGAGGCTCAAAAAGGCAACGAGGAGAAGAACGCTTTAAAAAGCCAAATTTGCCAGATGGAAAAAGAATCTCAAAAGCTCACTGAGGAGAATCATTCCTTCAGAATTAGATTGGAGCAAATGGCTAGTGACTTTATGAGAAATCAAGATACTATTAAACAGATCCAAAAAATGAAAAAAAATAGGAGGCAATGTGAAATATCTCTGGGAAAACCACTAACCTGGAAAATAGATCCAGGAGAGATAATTTAAAAATGATTGGACTACCTAAAAGCCATGATCAAAAAAAGAACCTAGAAATCATCCTTCAAGGAATTCTCAAGGATGTTTTAGAACTAGAGGGCAAAATAGAGGTTGAAAGAATCCACTGATCACCTCTTGAAAAAGATTCTAAAAAGAAAACTCCTAGAAATATTATAGCCAGGTTCCAGAATTCCAAGATCAAGGAGAAAATATTACAAGCAGCCAGGATGAAACAATTTGAATATTGTGGAAACACAATCAGGATAGCACAAGATCTAGCAGCTTCTACACTGAGGTATCAAAGGGCCTGGAATATGATATTCCACAGGTCAAAGGAGCTGGGATTAAAACCAAGAATCACCTACCCAGCAAAACTGAGTATCATGTTTCAGGGGGAAATATGGTCATTCAGTAGAATAGAGAACTTTCAAGCATTCTTGAGGAAAAAACCAGAGTTGAGTAGAAAATTTGACATTCAGATACGAGAAGCAAGAGAAGCATGAGAAGGTAAACAGGGAAAAGAAATCATAAGGAACTTATCAAAGTTGAACTATTTACATTCCTACATGGAAAAATGATAATTGTAACTTATGAAACTTTTCTCAGTATGAGAATAGTTGAAGGGAAGAGACATGTATAAACATATATATGTATACATACATATATATGTCTATATAGGAGGGTATATGGGCATATGAATACATATGTGAGTGTGTGTATATGTGTACAGGTACACAAAGATAGAAGGCACAGGACCAATTTAATAGGAAGGGATGATACTTAAAAGGTGAAATTAAGAGGTGAGAAAGGAATATAATGAGAGGAGATGGGGAGAGACAGAATGGGGTAAATTATCTCACATAGAAGAGGCAAGGGAAAACTGTTACAATGGAGGGGAAGAACAGGAAGGCAAAAGGGAATGAGTCAACCTTATTTTCATTGAATTTGGCTTAGGGAGGGAATGACATACACACTAAATAGAGTATCTCACCCTACAGGATAGTAGGGGGGAAGGAGATGAGAGGGGGGATGATGGAAAGGAGGGCAGGCTGGGGGAAGGGAGTTGGAAGCACATACTTTTGAAAAGGGACAGGATCAAAGTAGAGAATAGAACAAGTGGGAGGTGGGATAGGAGGAAGGGAAATATAGTCAGTCTTTTGCAATATATCCACTATGGAAATGTTTTGCATAGCTACACATGTAAAACCTATATTGAATTGCTTATCTTCCCAGTAAGGGTGGGTGACAAGGGAGGAAGAGAATGAATCTGGAATTCAAAGTTTTAAAATCAAATGTTTAAATATGTACATATGCTATTATTAATATTATTTTGCATGTAGCTGGGAAAGAAGACATACAGGCACTGGGGCATAGAGATCCACCATGCCCTACTGGAAAGTTGGAGGGGGTACGGGAGAGAGCAGATTGGAGAAGGAGATATCCAGTGGGATTGCTATCTTGGGGTGGTGGGTAAGGGGAAAATGGGGAGAAAATTTGTAACTCAAAATTTTGTGGAAATGAATGATGTAAACAAGAAGTTAATAAAGCATTTGATGAAGTAAAAAAAAAAAAAGAAAGAAAGAGGAGAGTCAGTCAAATTTTCTGCTGGTCTCATTCTGGCCTTGATAGCTGGACTGACCAGTGATTGTGCCTCTGCTTTGTTCCCCTGTAACTGAGTACCTGTCATGGATGGGAAAGAAAAGAGAGGGGGACAGCCCCTAAGGCTCTGCCTTGCCTGGGTTGTCTGACTGGGTTGGCTTTATCAGGTTGGCCATTCATATGAGGTGGTGAACCATCCATCATACATTCCTCCTAGGACTGTTTTAAGGATCAAATAAGATAAAAACTGTAAAATGCTTAGCCCAGTGTCTGGTACATAGTAGGTTTATATATATGTGTGTGTGTGTGTGTTATGATGATGTTGATAGTGATTATGTCTTTCATAGCTGTTCTTTTATACAATATCATTACAGTATAAATTGTTCTCCTGGTTCTGCTCCATTCATTCTGCATTATTTCATGGAAGTTTCCCAGGTTTCTTGAAAACTCTCCCTGAGAAAGCCCTAGGAGTTTAATTGGTCTATGAGTTCCAACAGTTAATAATGTGTGACATTGAAGCCAAAAAGTAATATCACCATAGCCTGTGTAAATAGAAACACCATATTCAGAAAGAGATTATGGTCCCACTCTTCCCTACCTTGGTTGTTGTTGTTGTTGTTTGTTCATTGTTTTCTTTTCTTTTCTTGCAAGCATTTATTAAATAGTAATAAATACCAAATAATTGTATAAATTTCTATAAATCTTTGAAATCAATTATCCCTTTATTTACATTTCTTTTCCCCTCAAACTATCACCACTGACCATTCCCAAGAACATCTTTAGACCTGCCTGCCACTTCTTTGTTTTTTTTTAATTTTTATTTATTTATTTTCATTTTCAACATTCATTTCTACAAGATTTTGAGTTCCAAATTTTCTCTCCATCTCTCTCCTACCCCCACCCCAAGATGGCAAGCATACTGATTACCCCTTCCCCCAGTCTTCCCTCTCTTCTATCACCCCCTATCCTCCCCTTACCCCTTTTCCCTTTAATTTCTTATAGGGAAGGATTGATTTCTATGCCCTTCCTCCCTACTTTCCTGTAGGGTAAAATACCCAGTTGAGTGTGTATATTATTCCCTCCTTATGGCAAATCCAATGAGAGTAAGGTTGATTCATTCCCTTTCACCTCCTGCTCTTCCCCTCCATTGTTACAGTTTTCTCTTGCCTCTTTTATGTGAGATAATTTACTCTATTCTATCTCTCCTTTCTCCTTATCCCAATATATTCCTCTCTTACCTCTTAATTTTATTTTTAGATATTACCCCTTTATATTCAACTCACCCTGTGCCCCCTATGTATACAAATACATAAATATATGTACACACACACACACACACACACACACACACAAACACACATATATATTCCCTTCAACTATCCTTATACTGAGAAAACTCTCATGAGTTACAAATATTGTCTTTCCATTTAGGAATGTAAATAGATCAACTATAATAAGTTCCTTATGATTTCCCTTTCCTGTTTACCTTTTCATGCTTTTCTTGATTCTTGCATTTGAAAGTCAAATATTCTGTTCAGCTCTGGTCTTTTCATAAAGAATGCTTGAAAGTCCTCTATTTCATTGAATGACCATTTTTTCCCTGAAGTATTATACTCAGTTTTGCTGGGTAGGTGATTCTTGGTTTTAATCCTAGCTCCTTTGACCTTTGGAATATCATATTCCAAGCCCTTCAATCCATCAATGTAGAAGCTGCTAGATCTTGTGTTATCCGGATTGTGTTTCCATAATACTCAAAATATTTCTTCCTGACTGCTTATAATATTTTTCTCCTTTCCTGAGAATTCTGGAATTTGGCTATAATAGAGGATCTTTTTCAAGACACAATCAGTGGATTCTTTCAATTTCTATTTTACCCTCTGGTTCTAGAACATCAGGGCAGTTTTCCTTCATAATTTCTTGGAAGATGATCTGTTTTTGATCATGGTTTTTAGGTAGTCCAATAATTTTAAAATTATCTCTCCTGGATCTATTTTCCAGGTCAGTTGTTTTTACTGATGAGATATTTTACATTATCTTCTATTTTTTTCATTCTTTTGGTTCTGTTTTATAATACCTTGATTTCTCATACCTTTCATTTGCTCCATTCTAATTTTGAAGGAATTATTTTCTTCAGTGAGCTTTTGGACTTTCTTTTCCATCTGGCCAATTCTGTTTTTTAAGGCATTCTTCTTCTCATTGGTTTTTTGGACCTCTTCTGCCATTTGAGTTAGTCTATTTTTTAAGGTGTTATTTTCTTCAGTATTTTTGGGGTCTCCTTGAGTAAGCTGTTGACTCATTTTTCATGATTCTCTTGCCTCACTGTTATTTTTCCTCCCAATTTTTCCTGTACTTTTCTTACTTGATTTTCAAAATCCTTCTTGAGCTCTTCCATGGCTTGTAACCAATTCATTTTTTTCTTGAAGGATTTTGATGCAGGGGCTTTGACTTTGTTTTCTTCTTCTGGTTCTATGTTTTGATCCTCTTTCTGATTTATCTTCCTCTGTTTGCTCATCTCTCCAGCCAATTCCTTGACTTTTGAGCTCTTTGCCATGGTAGAACTCTTCTTCCAGAGTGGAGAGTGCTATGTCCCAAATTTCTGTGGTTTCTCATAGCTGTTGTCAGAGATACTTCTAGGCACCTACCTCAGAACTGTGAAGAGGACTCCCTTGCCACAGCCACCACCAGCTCTGTTACACCAGCACTCCTCCTCACCCCAGGACCAGCACTCAAGACTTTGACCCAGATCCACTCAGAGCAAAGCAAGAGAATCTTGCCTCAGCACCAGCAAAGAGGTTCCTGAAATTGCCCTCTGATCATTTTTTGGTCCTCCCACCGTCTGTGGGCCTAAAGATCTGGAAGCAGCTGCTGCCCTAGTGGTGGCAGCCACCATCTCCACTGTCCCGGGGGCAGGGATCTGATGGTGCTCTTCTCTCACCCAGGTCCAACAGAATTTCCCCACTGACTTTTTACTTTCTCTTTGGCATTTATGGGTTGAGAAGTCTGGAAACCACCATAGCTGCCAGTGATTCAGTCCCCTGAGGTCTGCTGTGATTGGTCTTGCTGCCAGTCTATGCAGCTATGTTCCATGTGGGACTTTACTCCACTCCTAACCTGGTATGATAGACCCTTCCTTTTGTCTTGCCAGGCTTCTTCAGCTGGAGATGTATTTACTCTGTTACTTTGTGTGTTCTGTAGCTCTAAAATTTGTTTAGGGTCATTTTTTATAGTTATTGGACTTGGTTGGGGCATGAGCTGAAGCAAGTTCCTGTTTTTACTCCACCATCTTCCTGTCTATCCTCTCCATTTTTTCTGAAGAGAACCAAAGACATCACAAGGCAACATTTTGACTGGTGTGTGAAGAGGATTTAAGTGAGGCAGAGTTGCACAAAGTTATCAGACTCACTCTTGCTCCCTGAGTCATCAAAGTCCAGTGGCAAGACAAAAGTCAAGATGATTGGTGATGACCTGAGGTGCAATGGATGACCTTGGCATCTTTGATATCTGACCAAGCTGTAAGCACTCCATAGTACCTACTTCAGTCACCTTCATGGCCATTCTACCAGGGGAAGTCTTCACTTGCTTGGGGTAAACATATCCCTAACTCACCAACAAGTTTGAGACCTATTGGTGACCCTGGTTTAGCCTGTCTGCCAAGTCAGGTTTATCAGGGTGTGGCCACTGTACTGCAACTTCTTGGAGCAGCAGGTAGACACCAAAGGGAGGCAGGTAGACACCAAAGCTGGATGAGCAGCCCTGAAAAGGGCTCAGCAAACCCTCACACCAGAGGTGCTAGTCCTCCCTGAACACTCCATACATCCATATACTCTACCCTGGTTAGCTCACTTCTGGAGTGCTGGGTTCAGTCTAGACACGGCATTTTGGGAAGGACAAGCTAAAGTGCTTCCAAAGGAGGACAATCAGAATGGCATCTGGAAACTGTAACTTATGGAGATCAGTAGTGGAAGGAACATGCTCACTTCTTTCCTTCAATGATTAAAAAGGTTGTTATGTTACAGAGTGACTGCCAGCATTCTATTTGACCCCAGAGGACAGAACTAAAAGCAATGTGGGCTTGTTTCAGAGAGGCAGGTTTTTTGGTTTTTTATTTCATCTGTATTTTTAGCGTTTTTGCCACCTTTTCCTTAAGTCTCTAGAGAATCAACAAAACAATGAATTAAGCCTTGATGGGTAGTGTTGGCTGATTTCCACCATGCAAAGGCTCACACTGAAAATTTAACAGTTGGCTCTCTGGAGTCTGTATGAGCTGGCTCCCATCTGAGGGCATAAGCCTAGAAAAACAGGCTGTGGCGTGATTGTGGAGAACTCCAAATGTCAATATAAGAAATTCGAACTTTGGAATCAGTAACCCAGGTCCTGGGGTGACTGAGGTGGCTGGGTCGTTTCAGGCAAAGGAGAATGCTAAGCAGGCAAAACTTTGCCCTCAGGGAACAGTTTAATGTTCTTGTAGCCGCTGATAAAGTTAAATCCCTAATCTAGTTCAAGAGTCAGGCCACAAGTGGGGCTTTGCTAGGAAGACAACAGCCCTAGAACTGCAGGAACATGTGTTTGGATGGCAGAAGTTGCTGGCGTTTGCCAGCTGACCACATGATACCCAGGATGTTGGACAGGATAGTGGGAGCTCAGGATGCTAGCTTAGGTTTGGATCGAACCAGGCTCCTTTAATAAAAGGTTGTGGGGGGTTCCTGCAAACTCCATTAAAATCTCCCCCTCCAAGTTATTCACACTGGTCTAGCTATTCCTGGAATCCTTGGGCTGGGACTGAGCCAAGGTTTAGATCTCATTTAACTTTGGGCTAGCATTCTACCTCAGGGTGGTAGGCCTAGATTCTCTGCTTTATTGAGTCTTGGTGTCTTTCCCCTTCCCTGCCCAAAACCTTGTGCTCTCTCTTCCATCCCTGCCCTGCCCTGCCCTGCCTAAAGACCTGAGGTCATGAAGACAATAGGGCCTGAGAGGAGTGGGACTCTGTTGGTGGGACTCTGCAGCTAGACAAATGCTAGAACACCCTGACTTTGGTCTAATAGAGCACATGTTCACCTAACTCTTGTAATGAAGAAAAAATAAACTCTAATTAAGAATAAATTCAAAAATAATAATAATATGACATCATTAATGATAACCCCTCAATTTTCATGGCTCTTTACAATTTCTCTGTGAGGAAGGGCAAAGATTTTTGTTGCCATTTGACAGATGAAGTAACTGAGGCAAGAGGTCTTATAGCTAGTAAACAGCATTGCTGGAACTCTGGCCCAGCCCTTCTAACCGCTAATCTTTCTCTTGAATAGCTCATATAGTTAGAGTTGAAAGAGACCTAATACTTTATCTAATCCAACCACATCATTTTACAGATAAGGAGTCTGAGACTGAGAGAATATAAGTCATTTGCTCCAGGTCACATAATAATAATTGCTGTCGATGTTTTTTAGTTTCCAACTCTTAGGGACCCCATTTGGGGTTTTCTTGGCAAAGATATTGGGGTGGTTTACTATTTCCTTGCCCAGCTCATTCTACAGATGAGGAAATTGTGAAAAACAGAAGTTGACTTGCCAAGGGTCACACAGGGTAGGATTCAAACTTGGGTCCCATACCCTATCCACTGTTCCACCCAGCTGTCAAATAGTAAATTTAGAAACTGAGATCTGAACACAGATCTTCTGTCTCCAAATCCAATGCTCTTCTCACTGCATATTATGGTCTCTTATATATCACCCTTCTAAATTTTCAAAAAGGCAGGAGATGAAAGGTCATGTACTGAGTTCAACTAGCAGCCAAGTTTCTCCTGGAAAGGAGAGTCCATAAGGGGAAGTAAGATTGTAAAGGTAGGTTTCCATTTTAGGTAAATTTTGAAAGACTTTAAATACTAGGACTGAAGAGTTTATATTTTATCCAAAGGCAATAGGGAGCCACTGACGAATTTTGAGTTGGGGAGAGTCCTGGTAACATGATATCAATTTGGCAACTGTGTGGTAGATGATTGGAAGGGGAGAAGCTAGAAATAAGGAGTGAAATTGAGAAATATAAAAGAAATTTGCAGTTTGCAGTTTTAATGTTCTTCGTATATTGAAATTGAAATGTTCATTTGTTGATACTTGTTAAGGCCAGAATAAAGAATTAAGTATGTTTAAAGAAGCTGTTGCAACAATCCAGGTAAGAAGTGATAAAGGTCTATCAAAGGAAGAAAGTACAAATTTCCAAACCATTGTTAAGACCAATGAACACTATTGTACCACTTTCCTCTGCAATGCCTGTTCTATAATTAACAGACTTCCTTTCATCTTAAATATCTTCCTTCACTTCTGAGCAAGATGGCCACATTAATGGAAAGCAGATTGCCCTGTTCTCACATATTTGCTCCAGCAAAACCCTGAAGCTCACACCAGGCTGAGTAATGATTGATAAATCCAATCAAAAGCTACTTAGTAAGAGTCTTCTTCTACCCCAGAACTCACAGTCAGCCAGAAGACCATGGGCAATAGGAAAGGGAGATTCTCCAACAGAGTGAGTGCCAACATGACCAGAGATAAGACGCTTGTAGCCTGTAAGACTCTGTGTCCTTAAGCAGCAAGAGAACAGGGCTCACTTGAGTAAGCTCCAGGGTGGTTAGAAAGCCCCAAGGATTCCCTGGAAGTCTCAGGGAACAGAACTGAATAGCAAGGTACTGATTGGCAGGAGTAACACAGCAAGCAAACATGGAGACTGCTCACCCAGGGACTCTGAGCTTCCTGATATTCTGTCCTGAGATGCCAGAGAGGGCCTAGAAGACCCAGTGCTTTTGCTTTTGCTTTCCTTTTCTTTTTTGCTTTTTGGAGGTCAGTTGGGGTTAAGTGACTTGCCCAAGGTCACATGGCTAGTTTGTGTGTGTGTGTGTGTGTGTGTGTGTGCGTGCGCGCGCGCGTGTGTTAAGTGTCTGAAGCCAGATCTGAACTCAGTTTCTCCTGACTCCAGGGCTGGTGCTCTATTCACTGCACCACCTAGCCGCCCCAGCTCAGTGCTTTTTCATCTGCAAAGATACAGAAGGATCTAACCTCAGGAGGTAGAGATGTATGCAAAAATATGGCCAACCACCCCACAGAAAAGAGTGGCAGAGACAGAGCCTGGCCCTTAAACAATACCTTAGTTCAGGAACTAGAGCTGGAAAAGTGAATAAATCAAAGAAAACACCAAACAGTAAAACATACACACATACATATATACACTCATATAGGTAGCTAGATTGTGTGGTAGATAGAGCTCCAGGCTTGGAATCAGGAAGACTCAGCTTCTTGAGTTCAAATCCAACCTCAGGCACTTACTAGCTGTGTGACCCTGGGCAAGTCATTTAATCCTGTATGCCTCAATTCCTCATCTGTCAAATGTGCTGGAGGAGTGGAAAACTACTCCAGTATCTTTGCCAAGAAAACTCCAAAAGGGATCATGGAGAGTCAGATATGACTGAAAATGACTAAATAATAATAAGAATAACAGACAATGTATATGCATATAATACATGTGTACAACATATGCACACATACATATATATATACGTATATATATACATGTATGTACACACACACACATACTCTAGAGATCCCTGAAAAGTAGTACTTTCTCTTCTCTGTATATCCCATCTTCATACTAATGAACTTCAATATGCCTGTTGATATTCCCTCAAATGCCTTTACTTCCTAAATCTTCAATCTATTCAATTCCCGTGACTTTCTCCCCCACTCCACCTCAGATACATACATGGTCAAACCTTTGATCTTGTCCTAAGTGTCCCATTTCTATGTTCATGAATTCTGAAATTCCTTTATTTCATCATAATCTTTATTATTCCCTCTCTCCCTATGCCTTGTCTTCACCGTGGTCTCCATTGCTTTTCCCCCTTAGTTCTTTCTCAGACTGTCAGCCCTACATGGGCTTTACTTCCCTTTTTTCCATCTCTTTATCCCTTGGTGAACCAACTGATTCTACATTACTCTCTACTCTAGAATCCTTTGCACACTTTGACCTGCCACTGATTTCATCTTGCCAAATCTGAATCCTAGGTTATTCCTAGCATCCCTGCCTTCATTCTTCTTGTGTATTTTCTGAACAGAGTTGGAAAAAATTCACAAAACTGTGCTGTGTCTGTTGCAAATTTATTTTTTCTTAGTAGTTCTCTCTGCTAATGAAATCACAGGTCTACTTACATAAATGCAGAGGGATAGACAATGATAAGGACTGGATTGTAATTTCCCTGGTATAGGGAAGTCCCAGTGTAAAAATTCCCCTACTAATGCAGACCAACACCCTCCCTAAGATTTATAGTCTTGGAGGGTAGTCTAGAGAATATTAAAAGGTTAAGTGACAGTGTCAGAGATAAGCCTTGAACTCAGCCTCCCTGGCTCTGAGACTGGTTCCCTATTCACTATACCACACCATTATGCCTCAACTTTCCCCTACCCCCATTGTGTGTATACACACCATACATGTACATACATGTTTATGTGCA
The DNA here is from genome assembly GCA_011680675.1 of Gymnobelideus leadbeateri. NCBI lineage: Eukaryota > Metazoa > Chordata > Mammalia > Diprotodontia > Petauridae > Gymnobelideus > Gymnobelideus leadbeateri. The sequence goes on along the minus strand of WOXC01012091.1, from coordinate 196,982 downwards.
TCTGATTGCATACACACACACAAGACATATATTACTTATCTATTTCTATATACATATATTACTTATCTATGTACAACTTATTCCCCTCCCCCATCCCCCTTAGGTTGTAGATTCCTCGAAGGCAGAAATAATTTAGTTATTGTCTTTGTATCATCCGTTACCTAGCATGGTGCCCTTCATATAGTAAGTACTTAATAGATGCTTCATGAATTTCATTGGATTGAATTGAATCACAAGGAAGAAATCAATTTTTTTGGGTCAAAAACTGATGCTTTTTATGTGGATTTCAAAGAATTCAGAGAAGCTATAAATAGGGTTCCCTGGCCTAAATTCTATAGAACCAGGTATTATCAGGTAAGAAAGTGACTTAAGGGAAGTGGAACCAAAAATTCTGATGAAACAAACGTTTCCTAAATAGAAGAATGGAAAGGGAATAAGCTTATATGTAGTGTCTTCTATGTTCTAGGCACTATGTTAATCCCATGTGATCCTAACAACCCTGAGAGGTAGATGCTGTTGTTATTCACATTTTACAGTGGAGGAAACTGAGGCAAAGAGAGGTTAAGGGACTTGACCAGGGTCACAGAGATAGTAAGTGTCTGAGGCTATATTTGAGCCCAGTCTTCCTGACTCTGGGTCCAGCACTCTAGAAGAAAGAAAAGATGAATCCCTCTAATGAGACTGAAGTGGATGTAAAGAGAATTCACTGGTCAACTTAGATCTTTCCCCCACCTTAGTCATGTTGTGAAAGAAGGATCAGAACAAAAGGGAAAAACACAAGAAACATAGTAAAAAAAAGTATGATTTGATCTACATTCAGGCTCCATAGTTCTTTCTCTGATTGTGTATAGCATTTTCTAACTTTCTTTAGAAAATCTCTCTCAGATATACAGGCACCAGGGTATAGAAATCCATCCTGCCCTACTAGAAAGTTAGGGGGAGTTGGGGGAGGATATAAGAGAGAACAGTTTGGGGGAAGGGGTATTCAGCAGGCTCACTATTTTGGGGTGGGTGTAGGGGAGAGACAGGGAGAAAATTTGTAACTCAAAATCTTGTGGAAATGAATGTTGAAAACTAAAAATAAATAGATAAATAAATAACAAACAAATTGAATAAATAAATAAAAGGAAATGTCTTTCAGTATTATCTTAGATCATTGTATTGCAGAGAAAAGCTAAGTCCATCATCACATAACGTTACTGTTACTGTGTACAACATTTTCCTGGTTCTTCTTACTTCACTTTGCATCAGTTCAGTTAAGTTTTTCCAGGTTTTTCTGAAATCTGCCTGTTCACCCTTTCTTATAGTACAATAGTAACTTAGATATTTAAGAAATGTATACAGAATATGGAAAGAAGAGTGGGTAACAGAGGATGAATACAAAATTGTATCATAGTCCTACAAGAAAAGCACCAGGAATGCCCAGAATAAGCTGAAGTCTTAAATGTATGCTAAGGTAAAGAAAAAGAGACCTTGTTAAAAAAAAAAGTGGAAAAATCAAAGAGATAAGAACTGTTTAGAGATTCAACAAATACCTATTAAGTACCAACTAAAGGCAAGGCTCCCTGCTAGTTCATGGAAATATTAAAGACAAAACCAACCAGCACTTCCAACTGCAGGAGCAGAAATTGCTTTCTTCTCAGGACTCATTATGAGGAGAGGCAAAACTCAGAGGACTTGGGAACTCACTGGGAGTTGCTTCCTTTACCTTAGCAAAGAAGGGGAAAGGAAGACACTAGAAGAAGGGGAAAGGATTGCCTTACCCCATCAACCACTAATCAGTGCTCAGCAGTCTCTTGTCCCCTTTCATCTGTCTAATAAAGCAACAACCTCAGCAGCAGCAGCAGCACATTTCTGTGTCTGAAAAGGAAAGAACAGAGAAGCAAGCACCCAGACACCCAGCACCTGCTTGACCCTTATCTGCCCAAATGGCTCCAAGATGGAAAATAAACTCTCAAACTCTAAATTCCAAACTCAGACTCCTTCTGGTTCCTCTCTTCCAGAAGTCTCCACAAAATAGACCCAGAAGGTCAAGTTAAAAAATGTCATCCACTAGCACACTCTGGGATAGCTTCTGCTTGAATCAATTTTATCTCTGTAGCAATTAAGGACATAAATGTGTGTGTGTGTGTGTGTGTGTGTGTGTGTGTGGTGCAGCTAGGTAGCAGAGTTGATAGAGTGCCCAGCCTGCAGTTAAGAAGACTTTTCTATTTGGCCTAAGACATTAGCTGGGTGACCTTGGGCAAGTCACTTAACCCTGTTTGCCTCAGTTTCCTCAACTGTAAAATGAGATGGAGAAGGAATAGCAAACCATTCTAGTATCTTTGCCAAGAAAATTCCAAATGGGGTCACGAAGAGTTGGACACGACTGAAACAACTCAACAACAACATATATATTATATATACATGCACATGTATACGTGTGTGTGAATGTGCATATATGTCACACACACACACACACAGAAGGAGTTTGAGTTTGAAATTTAGAGTTTGAGAGCTCATTTCTCATCCTGGAGCCATGTGGTCAGGTAATAGTCAAGCAGGTGCCAGGTATCTAGATGCTTGCTTCCTACTTTTTCTTATACATATATATGTATACATACACATACATATACACATACTTTGCTCGCATTTTGTACATATATATGTGTACACACACATTTTTTATAGTTCAGTTGTTTAGTCATCCCTGACTCTTCATAACCTTGTAGACCATAACACACCATTGCTGTTCACCGAGTGTTCCTGGCAAAGGTACTTAAATGGCTTGCCATTTCCTTTTCCAGTGTATTAAGTTAAATAAAGGTTTGGCTTGCCCAGGATCACACAGTTAGTAAGTGTCTAAGGCCAGATTTGAACTCAGGTTTTCTGACTCTAGGTCTACTATGTATATATATATATATATATATATAGGCCCAGGCCTATATCCACTGAGCCACCTAACTGCCGCATATACAAGTATACACAATACAAATACACATATTTGTGTGTGTTTGTATGTGCATATGTATATATAAACACATACATACAGATGCACATGCAAAGCTGTTTCTAGTTTTATATAGTAGAGTATATCCTAAAATACAGTTCAAAAGGAAAACATTCTAACAAAGCTATCCAGGTGTAGAATGGGCTGCTTTAGGGGGTTAGTCAAGTCAATAAACCAAGCCAAATATTTATAAAAATTTATAGTTTTCACAGAGGATAGAGCACTGACCCTGAAGCCAGGAAGATCTGAATTCAAATCCAGCCTAGACACTTACTTATATGACCCTGAGTAAGTCACTTAACCTTAATTGCCTAAAAAAAAAATGCTGGAGGAATGGTAGAAGTCTCCAAGTACAAAGGGTAAATAAGCATATGCCCAATGTACTAGAGAGGGAATTCCCACCTGCAGGTGGGATTAGATGTTGTCAAAGGTTCTTTATAGCTCTGAATTCTGGACTTCTATGTTTCAGAAGGTGAAATACTGTTCATCCTTACCAGAATATTATTCTTTTCTTCCCCACATACCATTTAAAAAACCCATACTTCAAGAACCAGTTCAAATCCCATCACTTTCAGGACCTTCTTTGCCTAAGCCTGCCTCCATTAATAGGGTCTTCTCCTTTCAGCACTCACAATCTCTATCATTTAGCATTTAATACAGCATTTAATTATATTGTATTTTGTATTGTTTGCTATTTATTCCAGTGTGATCAAAGCAGATGATGAGATACCTAATGGCTGGGACTGTATGTCTCTCTTATTGTCTCCCCACATTGCTGATCACCCAGAAACTGGTCACTAAATACTTGTTCTGTTGATCTATTGTACCATGGATGAGTCTAGCCTTAAAGCGAATACCAGCAATAAATAACAAGGCACAGGGTAACTGGAGGGGGTACTTTGTAATAAACACATAAATGAAATGTTATGAGAACAGGAATGTCTGACACAAATGACAAGATACTCAGCGTTCTTTTCATTTGAAACTTACATTTCTGGCCTTGGAATGAAAAGATTTGAGTAGGAATTCCAGTCCTGACACTTCCTAACTGTGTGCCCTTGGACAAATCATTTTACTTGTCAGGGCCTTAGTTACCTCATCCACAAAATGAGAAATTAATTTACGCAGCCTCAAAGGGCTATTTGGAGGGGAGTGCCTTGTAAAGCTGAATAGCTCCTATCAATGAGAGCTGAGATTTGAAGTATGAGCACTTCACCCCATTAAGTGTTTGCTTTATATCACATACAGTGGTGTCCTTAGCAAATGGGTCTTACTGCTTTCCTTTCAACCTGCCCTTCTTGCTTTTTTTCATTCTCACTTCCCCCCATAGACTCTATTCTCCATCCAAGCTGCATTGCTACAAGCTACCTCTACATGTCTTGAGCTTTCCCATTTCCCATACATTTCCTTTTGCCTAGAATATGAGCAAATTAGGATTCCCTGCCCTCAGAAAGCTTACATTCTAATAAGGGGGAGATAATGTACATTGGTAGACAGTGAGGAATGTTTTCAAGAGAGAAATCAGAGAATGGAGATTGGAATAGCAAGGTCATTGATGATTAAGATGACCCTTCGGTCATATTCTACTCTTTGTGACCCCAGGGAGCACAGCATCCTAGTACCATTCATGGGGTTTTCTTGGCAAAGATACTGAAGTGGTTTGCCATTTTCTTTTCCAGTGGATTAAGGCAAGTGAGGTTAAGTGACTTGCCTAAGGTCACACAGCCAGTGTCTGAGGTCATATTTGAACTCAGGTCTTCCTGACTCTAGGTCTAGCGCTCTATCCACTGAACCATCTAGCTGCCCTGACTGAGATGGTAGTGTTGCTTTAATTACTATTTTCTGATCAAGAGTTGGAAATCAGTGCTCTGACGACAAGGGCAAAGCCTGAGTAGCAAGGGACAACATCCTAGCTGTCAGTGAGCTTCTGGAATGTAGGAATAAGGTTGTTGGTGACAGGCCTTGAAGGCTTCCCTGAGCTTTCCAGGGTGGGGGCAGGAAGGTAAATTGTGATCCACTCCCCTCTCTGTGATGTGCTTAATTTAATCATTTGCTTATCCAGGACCTGTATATACAAAAACATTTATAGCTGCTCTTTTTGTAGTTACAAAGAAAGTGGAAACTAATGTGGTGCCCATCAATTGAGCAATGGCTGAACAAAGTATGGTACAGGAATTTAATGAAATATCATGCTATAAGATGTGATAAATGGATTCTTCTCAGTGAAACCGGGGAACACTCGAATGAACTGATGCCGAGTGAAGTGAGAACAGGAATGATTTCTACACTGTAAAAGCAGCTTTGAAAGACCTAAGAACTCCCATGAGCACAATGACCCATCATGATTCTGGAGGCCCAATGATGAGGTATGCTACCCATTTCTTAGCAGAGGGGTGATGGACTCAGAAGCAAGAATGAGATAGTTTTTGGACAAGGCTAATATGGGAATTTGTTTTGCCTGACTATGCATATTTGCTATAAGAGTTTTGTTTTCCTTTTTTAAGGTTGGTTGGTTAGAGGGAGAGAAAAATCTATTTTTATTCATTGAAAACATGAATTTTTTTTTAAAAACTAAAATATATATTTTGCTCTTCCCAGTCCCTAATGGAGAACTGGTAGAAGAGAAAGACAGCCTCCCCTTCTTCTCTTGCAGCTGCCAACTGTGGCTGCTTTTAAAACTGCTATTTCTATAAACAGTATTGTGTTTAAGTGTTTTCTCAGCATGCATGTGATAATGTATTAAAATCTGGATGGCTATTTGAATCTGTGCCAGTTCTGCTTGCTTGAATGCTAGCAGTGAGATTGGGAGGGGGAGAGGGAGGGAAGGACAAATCCTGGAAGGGAAGCATATTTAAAGTACTGAGGTTTTATAAATTACATGTGGATTTGTCAGTGTAAACTGACTCAGGGTTGGAGCCATCTATTTAGTTAAGAATACAGGACATTAAAGGGAGAAAGAGAATACTATTTGGGTCCAGAGTCCTCCAGGGACACTAGAAGATTTAACGGAAAAAAACCCGAAACACCCCAGGCTGGAAGCTTGGAGTTTAGGTAAACTTATTTTCCATTTCAAACCACCAGCAACCCCTCTTGGCCAAGGGTTTCGCAAAGGAAAACCATCCCCCTGCGGGAGGAAGGAGGCTTTTGGCTCAATGGTTGACTGACAGCTTAGTCTGTCTAGGCCGCTAGTGCCACCACCTGCTAGTATGTATTATAGCCATAATGTCTGTGTCTTTCATACCCTCTCACTAAACTATAAACTCTCTAATATGAGCATATCTTAGCTACGTTTTATTTCTCTCTGAGTCTAGCACAGCAGCTCTCTACACAAAATAAACATTGAATAAATGTTTTCTGAATTAATCGAAATGGGAATCTTTAGAGACGTTAAGATAAAAATTAACAAGAATTTTTTGTCTTTAATAAAAACAAAACAGGAGTGAAATCGGCTTTGCTTCCCTTGGCCAGTCTAGTCTTTACACCCTACTCTGGTTGGCTTTTGGAGATGGTTGCCAAGTCTACCTAGTTTCTACTCAGTTCCTTTGAGTGGTTTCATTAGACAGGCTCCCTCAGCTCAAAAATGCAGATCAAATCTTGAAACAAGATTGCAAAGTGGCCTCTGGACACAGGAATCACTTCTCTGGGGCTCAGAATGGTGATAACAGCTTAGCACAGCTGATTACTGTCAGCAATGGGAGCCAAGTCTCCTTACAGACTCAGGTGCCCATAACCCCCTCTGAAGAAATGCATCTGGAATGCTTAATTGGAAGGAGGAAATAAGGGTATTGTTCTTCAACCCCAGAAATCAAGTCTTGTAGTAGGCGTTTCATTCACTGTGAGAATTCTACCATAGGATTGGTCTTAGTTTTCACCAAAGTGGGGTGCTCCTAGAAACTGCCTTAGAAAGCAGAATGACAAGAGTGTGACTAAAAGTATGACAAAAACCCCAAAACCAAACTGAAACAAAAAAATCCCACTGGACTTCCAGTCAATTACCATATTCCAATTATACTGACATATTCTCTCATCTGTTCTACCTTCTATGAAACCTGACTTCAGATTATTTTCCAGTGTCTTTACCACCTTTTTTTTTCCCCTTTCAAGGAGCTCTCATTTTAGGGGTGTAGTTCATATTTGGAATTAACTTGTTTTTGGACCAATTTAGCCTTTATTTTCTTTGATTTTTCATGTAAGTAATTTAATTTGTAAGCTGGGAATGATACACTAAACTAATTGATGGGTTGTTCATGGGTTGTTCATCTAGAAATATACAATACTATGCATGACACAATACAAATATACAAATGAGTTTACTGTGTAAATATGGGCTATTGTTGCTGCTGTTATCAATAGATTAAAAGGACTGATGTTACCAGTCATTAGATGGTGCTGTGTTGCTGTGCCCAAGGTCAAGGGGACCTGGGGGACTCTGGACCTTGGTAGGCCTGCTGGTAATTGGCAAAGGAGCACATCCCTTCTTGATTAGAGAAAGGCAAAGTGTGAAAATAAGGACTCCTTGTACCCCATGGGAATGTATCTGAGGTGTCTGAGCCAAATACTTTGGACTTAAATTCTAAACCTGCTCCTAGGCCAGTCCTTGGTAATATTTTTGCTTCCCCCCTCCCCCTGCCTCTTGACCTTTTCTCCCCTCCAATCATCTCTTTCCATTTCCAAGCCTGGGGCTTTCCTATTGCTCCAGTAATTCTTCTAGTGGTAGGAAGGTGGCCTGGCCAACTCGTTGCCCAGAGGCATCAGGGACTTCAAAAGGGCAATGCTTAACCAATAGGAAAGAAGTGATGACTCATTCTTGAATGGCAGGATTTCAGACACCTGTGGTGGGATGGGGTTGGGAGGAGAGAGAGGGGGAGTGAGGATGGGATCTTTGGGAAGGGGGCCTGCCAGATGATGGCCCACTTAGTAGTCATGTAGTCAGCCCTGAATATTTTCCCTGGCCATCAGTCACCAAAATCTTGAATACAATGAGGGAGTGGGAAGATTTTAAAAGTCTTAGGATCATACAACCATTTAAAATTGGAAGGGACCTCAGAGATGAACTAATGCAACCTTATCATTTTATAGAGGGGGATACTGAGGCCCAGAGAGGGGCAAGGAAATAGCGCAAGATCCTGCAAATAGACAAGTAACAGAACTAGCATTGGAATGCAGATTTTCTGACTCCAAGCCAGTATACTTCCCCTGGAGCTATGGACCAATGAGAAATTCATTTTGCCTTTTGAACCTCCATCCATAGGTGATCTTGATCTTTGAAGAGTTCAGAAACTGCATATTGGCCAGATGAGTATATATATTTCTTGCCTTTCCTTGTTTTTGTTGTTCAGTCATTTCAGTCATCTGACTCTCCATGACCCTATTTGCAGTTTTCTTGGTAGGTGCTGGAGTGCTTTGCCATTTCCTTCTCCAGCTCATTTTACAGGAGAGGAAACTGAGGCCAGTGGGGTTAAGTGACTTGCCCAGGGTCACACAGCTAGGAAGTGTCTGAGGCCAGATTTTAACTCAGGAAGAGGAAGGAGTCTTCAGCACTCTCAGCCTTGCACTCTATCCACTGGGTCACCTCACTGCCCCTCTGGCCTGTCCTACTGACTTTCATATGACTGTGATAGGCACGAGGGCCTCATCTGCCTTATTTTGGAAAATTGAAGCAATGAAACTGGCCAGCTGAATAACCTGACAGGGCGTTTTTGAGTGTTCCCTTTGTAAATATATTTGACTTGGAACTGATTCCAAACAGCATCTCAGCAGGAAACACTTACAAAGGCCACTGTCAATCCCTCCTTTCTACTTATTCCCCAGCTGCCCTGCTTCTTTCCCCACTTTAACTTTTATAGCCAGATATTTCAGAGATAATTTAGTTAGGCAGTCATTATTCTCTGGGCTTCAGTTTCCTCATCTCTACAATGAGAGGTGCAAACTGGATGTCCTCTAGCAGGAGTTCCTTCCAGCTTTAGAATTTTGTTTGAAGCATTGTGGTAGAGCCAATCAGGGGAAGACGTGGGACAATATCTTTTATTTTTGATACTTCCTAGCTGAGCGACCACAGGCAAATCACTTAATTTCTCTAAGTCTCAGTTTGCTCAACTGTTAAACGGGTAAAATGATTTCCATGGGTCAGCTAGGTGGTGCAGTAGATAGAATACCAAGTCTGCAGTCAGGAAAAACTGAGTTCAAATCCAGCCTCAGAAACTTACTAGATGTATGACCCTGGACAAGTCACTTAAACCCTGTTTGACTCATTTTTTTCATCTGTAAAATAAGCTGGAGAAGAAAATAGCAAACCACTTCAGTATCTTTGCCAAGAAGATCCCAAATGGGCCACAATAAGTCGGACACAACTGAACAACAATAATAAAATGATTTCTATAACACCTACTTTACAGAACTAGTGATCCAGTGAAAATATGCAGAGTGTTTACAAGTCAATCTATGTGTCCTCTATTATTATTATGTCCTAAGATTTCCTCCTTCTCCGACATTCTATGAGTTTATGTTCTAAGGTCCCTTGCAGCCCTAGCATTCTATGAGTCTGTGAATTCTATCAATGATTAAATGTCCTTATTTGTACTTCACACAGTTAGGTCTATGAAGTCGTTCATAAAGTTGGCTATTGACTGACTCCACCACCATCCTCTGTATAGGGGTGTAGAGGAAAAGAGCCTAGATTTAGCCAAAGATTCCTTGCAAGAGGGAAACTGAATGTGACCTCAAGAAATGGCTTTGAGAGCTCAAGGGATGAGATTAATCCAGATCTTCTAAGTAAAGTCATCATGATTTAAAAATGAATCACTTTCCCATCCATGAAAAGGAAGATTTTTAATTAAAAAATTGGGGGACATTAATAAATAATCTAAAATGTTTGGTTTGTGAATGAATGAGTGAAAAAGCATTAAGTTTTTACTCTGTGCCAAGCACTGGGTGGGCTAAGTTCTAGGGATACAGTGAGAAAAAACAAGATTGTTCTCTTGCTCTCAAGGAACTGACACTCTAATTGGAAGAGACAACTTATTAAAAAAAGAGTACCATTGCAAGATAGATGGAAGGGGCTAGAAATCCTAATGGAACAGCATCAGGTCAGATAACAGCACCCAGAGGTCTGGAGGATACAGCATCAGAGGGCATGCTAAGGCTTAATAGTCCTTCATTTGACTGGAAGGTTTGTAGTTGACGACTCCAGCTCATGCAGCTGTTATGAACAATCGTGCTACTCTTCCAACCAGATGGGGTCTTGGGGTGAGGGTGGGACCTTTTGGGGAAGAAGTAAGGGAAGGCAATGGGGAAGGGTGCCATAAATAAATAAACAATAAATCAATAAACATTTATTAAGGGCCTATCATATCATTAAGGACACTGTGCTAAAGTGATACGAGAGGCAAAAGACAGTCCCTGCCCTCAGGGAGCTTACAATCTAATAGGGGAGACAACATGTAGACAAATATACAGAAAGCACACACACTATATATAAGATAAATAGGAAATAATTAACAGAGGGAAAGCACTAGAATTAAGAGGGGTTGGTGAAGGCTCACAGTAGAGATGATATTTTAGTTGGGAAAAATTTCTTCACCTGCTTCAAGTTTGAACATGATCCTTCCTAATCCTGTCAAAGGCTCCCCAAATTAGGCACTAAAATGAGTTTAAGGATCTGTAAAGTAAGGGGAGAACAATGATCTAGGCTATCAGGGGTTCTTTTCCTTTGTTATGTTTTAGAAACATTTGGAAGGGACCTTAGAAGTGACGTATTGAATATGATCTAATGGGTAGATATGATATAATATTGTGAAGGAAGGTCTGGATTTGGATTCAGAATTGTTGTTGTTCAGTTATTTTTCAGTCATGTATGACTCCTTGTGATACCATTTGGGGTTTTCTTGGCAGAGATACCAGAGCAGTTTGATACTTCCTTCTTCAGCTCATTTTACAGATGAGGAAACTGAGGCAAGCCAAGTTAAGTGACTTGCCCAGGGTCACACAGCTAGTAAGTGTCTGAGGCCAGATTTGAACTCAAGGAAGATGAGTCTTCCTGACTCCAGGCCCAGCACTCTGTGCACTTCACCACCCAGCTGCCCATGAATTCAGAATACCTAGGTACAAATCATAAGTGAGCTACTTATTAAAATTAACTAAAGTTATCTTACATAAGTTAAGCTACTTACTAAAGTTAGTATGTTTCTCTGGTCAAATCAATTGATGTCTTTGGATCTTTATAAAATAAAAGAGTTGAGTTATATCATTTCTATAGTCTCTTTAGCTCTAATTTGTAATCATAGTGTAGCCATAGAAATATAATTAGACTAGAAGCCAGAAGACCTTGGTCCTACCCTGGACTCTGCCATTTATGAGTTGTGTGATATTTAAGAAGTGACTCTGGTTTTCTCAACTGTAATGGAAGGATAGCAGTACAGTCAGTTCTGCTATAACTCAATATATGCATCTTTAAAATTTCATCAAGCTATTCAAAATCAGACAGTAAAAACCCACAGAGTTTATGGGGGGTTATAGGGCACAATATTAAAAAACTGATAAGTCACTGATGAGTGACACATATAAAAGCTAGTAAAAACAGTATGTTTTTACACAGCATAGTTTTACATATGCAAAATGTTTAAGGACTACATCAATGCTACATAAATAGAGGTAGTCTGTACCTCAGTTCCCAAAGGGCCTTGTCTGGCAAAATAAAGTTCTTATAGACTAGAGGGTGATCTCAGTGGGCAGGAGAGGGTCTTAGCCATGCTAGAAGGTGAAGGAGGGAGCAGACCAATTCTTCTCAGTTCATAGTTTCCACTGCATATGGCTCTTTGCCTTGAAAAAGACCTGAAGTGGGTACTAGAAGGGTTATAGTTTGTGAGTTATTGCAAAGTGGTAGCTTTCTATATTCTTCCACATTTTTCACAGATGAAATTGAGCATAAGCAAACACAAAATTCCTGCTGTGCTCAAATTGTTTGCTAATATATCAATTATAGGGGCGGCTAGGTGGTGCAGTGAGTAAGAGTGCTGGCCCAGCCCCAAAGTCAGGATGACCCGGGATGGGTCCCAGCCTCAGAAAATGAGCACCCACACACAAATAACTAGCCGTGTAACCTTGAACAAGTTACTTAATCACAATTGCTTAAAATAAACAAACAAATATATATATATATATATATATATATATATATATCATATTGGAACAAAGTCACCTTTTCAGAATAAGTGTTAAAACTGACCGTACCTTCCCTATCTCATAAAATTGTTGTAAGAGATGATTAAATGTGATAATGAATGCAGTGGTGTTTTATAAACTATAAAGTTTTATCCAAATATGAGATTATTATGACAATTATAATTGTTCTTGCCACCAGAGAGCACTGTGAGAATTAGTCAAAATGCCTCTTCCTCTCAGTATTCTGATTGGCCTTAAAGGCATTTGTGTGTCCAACAATCAAATCTCTTAACTTGGCCTCCATCCACTGACTTCTCCATTATCAAAGTAAACAGTTTAACCAGATTAGATAAAATATTAGTAAGAAAAGATACCCATGAGTATATCAAAAGCAGCAACCAGCTTTGTTCCTTCTGTTCCCCAAAGGGGTGGAGTTTCATATAGTTCAGGTAAAAGCAGGGAGAGGGTGAATGTGAATCACACAGTCCACACTAGCTGGGCTCTAGAATTCTTATCAAGGTACTAGAATTCTCACTCATTATTCTAATACTGGCATATGTTTATATCCCATCACCATTATCACTTTGTGTTGGTTTTATCATTTTTACTGAATAGGGTTTTTCTTCCTTTTCTGCTGATTCCTGCTGGTTTCTATGCTGAGCATAACAGGAAATTTCTTTACCAGTCATAGAAGTAGGCTAACATCTGAAGAGAGATGATCTTTGCAGCCATGGAGGATAGTTCCTTTGCACATCTGCCTCTGATATTCTCTTTAAAAGTCTTTTTTCTGGGCTGGGCCTGAGCCAACCAAGTGCTCATGGAATGTAGCAATACTTTTTAAGGAAAAACTACTCCAACTTGCCTGAGGGGAGGGGTTAGGATATTGCTCCTACCACACTCCACTTCATAGTGGCAAGATCCTGATGTCAGGTATTTGAGAACTTGAATACTGGCATCACTAAAAGAGGAAGAGAAAAAATTTTTAAAAAGAAAGAAAGAAAAGAAACAGAACAAAATAAACAATGGAACAGTTCTCTGAAGAAGTGATTGAATCGGGGACAGTCTCAGAAATGACTGAATCCTAGATCTAAATAATCAGGTCCATATAATAGGTGATGCCAAATCATTGCAGTTCACAATGGGTCTCTTAATGTGAAAAAGTGAATATTAACAGCAACATCACCAGGAATATCAGGGCTTCAGCAAAGATGATGATACTGCCTGCATAGTCGCCAATCCTCATCACAATTCAGAGATAATTGCACTATACCACCACCCACTCAGTGTTCCTTAGACCACTCTAGCCAGGTCCTCCCCCTGCCTGGAAGTCCCATGGAAGAATACAGGAATATAGAATTCTTGCCCCAAGAGAAACCTCAGAAGGACTGTTTCCCAACAGACACATATCCTCTATTTCCCACATGTAAGTCATTTCTGCTAGGACTGGAGAATTCCTGTGAGCTCTGAGCTCTCTTTTCTTCAGGGGCTCTTCACTGGAAGGACTGGAGAGAAATGCATTTCACAACCCACAGTTAAGGAGTTAGAGTGGACACTTTCTAAACTTACGTAGCACTCCTACCTGTCCTCTGCTAATTAAATGGGGGGATTTGTCCCATTTGTCCGTATCCCCGATTCTGGAGATGTCTCTAGGCTCCTGGGGAGAATTTAACATGGTCCTTTCAAATGTCTGCCCCAAATATGGTTGTTCTGTTAAATTCTAAATTAAACAAACAAAACTAAAATAGTGTCTTTAGCACAATTATTAAACAATTCCAAAATTTCAGGAGTCTCTGTTGGCTTATTTCCTTTTACTTTTGGGGTTCCTAATGCCACACTTCCATGGCTGGCTATGTTAATATACCATGATAGGACTGAAACAGTTTATCCAAATGTGATCGTCTTAAAGCTGAGTGGACCCATCTTCTTTTTAAAAAAATTTTATTTATTTACTCTTAGTTTATAATATTCAGTTCCACAATCCCTTGTTTTCCGAATTTTCTCCCTCTCCCTCTTCTCTACCCTCCCTCCCCTTGGTGGCATGTAATTCAATATAGGTTCTACAAATACCTTCACCTTTTTCCTTTTCCTTTTCCTTTTCCTTTTCCTTTTTCTTTTTACAGGGGGGGGGGGGCGGGGAGGGCAGCGCAGTTGGGGTTAAGTGACTTGCCCAAGGTCACATGGCTAGTTTTGTGTTAAGTGTCTGAGGTCGGATTTGAACTCAGGTCCTCCTAACGCTAGGGCTGGTGCTCTATTTACTGTGCCACCTAGCTGCCCCAATGCCTTCACATTAAACAATAGTCAAGTTGTAAAGAAGAATCACAACCAAAGGAATGAAAAATGAGAAAGAAGAAATGAAATGAAATAAAGCACAAAAGAGAGAGAGCAAGTAGTTTGCTTCAATCTGCATTCAGACTGTAGTCCCTTCTCTGGGTGTGGATATCTCTTTTCCACCAACCTTGCATTGCTGAGAGGAGTCCAGTCTATCAAAGTTAGTGTCATAGATACAGTGTGTTTGTAATTGCGTATAAAGTTTTTCTGCTTCTGCTCTCCTCACTCATTACCAGTTTATATGTCTCTCCGGGTTATTATGAAGTCTGTCTGCTCCCCATTTTTTTATAGCACAATAGTATTCCATTACATTCATATACCACAACTTGTTTAGCCATTCCCCAATTGATGGGCATCCCATTGATTTCCAATTCTTTGCCACCACAAAAAGAGCCACTATAAATATTTTTGTACAAATGGGTCCTTTTCCCACTTGTATGATCTCTTTGGGATACAGTCCTAGAAGTGGTATTGTTGGGTCAAAGGGTATGCACTTATTTATAGCCCTTTGGGCATAGTTCCAAATTGCTCTCCAGAATGGTTGGATAAGTTCATAACTCCACCAACAATGCAATAATGTTCCAATTTTTCCACATCCTCTCCAGCATTTAACATTTTCCTGTTTTGTCATCTTAGCCAATCTGACGCATAAAATGTAGTACCTCAGAATTGTTTTGATTTGCATTTCTCTAATTAATAGTGATTTAGAGCATTTTTCATATGCTTGTAGATAATACTGCCTGATTATATCCTTTGACCATTTATCAATTGGGGAATGACTTGTAGTCTTATAAATTTGACTCAGTTCTCTGTATATTTTAGAAATGAGGCCTTTATCAGAGACACTGGTTGTAAAAATTCTTTCCCAATTTTCTACTTCCCTGATAATCTTGGTTCCACTGGCTTTATTTGTACAAAAACTTTTCAGTTTAATGTAATCAAAGTTATCCATTTTGCATTTCGTAATGCTCTCTACCTCTTTTTTTGGACATAAATTCTTCCCTGCTCCAAAAATCTGACATATAAACTATTTCTTGCTCTCTCAAAATGGTTACAGTATCAGTTTTTATATCTAGATTATGCACCCATTTAGACTTGATTTTGGTATATGATGTAAGATATTGGTCTATGCCTAGTTTCTGCCATACTGTTTTCCCAGCAGTTTTTTGTCAAATAGTGAGCTCTTATCCCAGAAGCTGGAGTCTTTGGGTTTATCAAACAGTAGATTACTATAGACATTGACTACTGTGTCTTGTATACCTAATCTGTTCCACTGATCCACTGCACTATTCCTCAACCAGTACTGGGAGGACCCTTCTTTCAGAAGACCTCTCCTAAAGCAATTGGTTGATGATGACCATTAGCAATACAAAGCATCCAGTCTTGGCAGAGATGGAGCACAGTCATTTTTCTGAATGTCTTTTTTTCTAATAAAGGGAAAATTTCCTTCTCATTCCCAAATTCAATCTGTGTAGGCTGTTTTGAAGGTAAAATGAGTTCTGAAGAGGTCCCTTGTTAAAATGTGAAGGAGGCTTAAATTACTTGGCAGGAATATTACCAGACCCACCAAAGCTGGTAGACTTGAAATACAGTTTAGCACAATTCTCTTCAAGGTGTAGTTTTAGGGACACATAGCATGTAACATTGCTTTCTTCTTATTGAATGGCCACAGTCAATTTACTTCCTTCTTCTCCCAGGAGTAGGGAATGCCTCATAGTATGCAACCACCATTTGTAGAGCTATCAGCAAAAGCACTAGCAACATCACAAAGGGCTCACCTTTGTGAGGCTCACCTCCCTCTGCACTAATCCTCCACTTTGAACTCATTATGTTCCAATACTACCAGCCCCCTAGCAGTTTAGGTTATTGGAACAAAATAAGACTTGTGCAACAGTTAACAAAAAGACATTTATTTTCTTCGTGGTCACTGATGACATGTACAGTAAAAATGCTTACTTAGAGTCTTGCAAATGTGATGAAGAACTTCAGAGATTCTTGATTCTGACCACCAAACTTTAGAGCTCATAGGTCAAGGCAAAAACCATTGAAAGCAACTAGAAAGAGAGATTCCATGCTAAAGAACTCCAATCAGAAAATCCTGGGACTGTGCATCAACAAGAAAAAGGGGGAAAAAAGTAGAATGTAATATACCAAAAATGGAGATTCTTATACCCAAGAATTATTTATTTTTCAAACATAACCTTTCGAACATAACCTTACAAGGGAAAAGAATTGACTTAACAGAATCAATAACTTCCCAGTACTGTATTCTTCTTGGAAAAAAAAAAGCTGGATAGTTTTCCAAAGGTAAAGATAGGTGATAAAGGAGGCTTAAGAAAGGTAAACAGATATAAATAACTTCCAAGGGAGAATAGACAGTTGTCCTTTCAGAATCCCAACATCCTAAAGGTTAATGAGGTAACAGAGATAATCAAGAGATAGTCTTGATTCAAAAAACAAAACGAAAGAAAACATCTAAGGAAGGAGAGAAAATAACTTAGTATTTCTAATAACTGGGGTTGCTATGAGAGATTATTTAAATATAGAGATAGAGTGGGAGGGTGCAGGGTTTTATGACCTCACTCTTCTGGTCCAGGCAAGGGAAAGTTTTAAAAACAGTAATTGTTGTTGTTTTTGTTTGTTTTTGAAGAGGATCAATGATATCAGGGTGTCTTCTTGACTTTCGAGTGAGTTGGATTTAAGTGAGGCAGAGTTGAACAAAGTTGTCAACCTCACTTTCTCTTCCAAAGGCATCAAAATCCAGTGGCAAGACAAAAGTCAGAATGACTGGTGATGGCCCCAGGATACAGTGGACGATTATGGCTCTTTGATGTCTGACCAGACTCTAAGCCCCCATAGAACTCCTTCTGCCAGCATCATAACTATTAGAATAAATTGTTTTCATCTGCCCATTGCACCCTGGGTGCGATCACATACTTGAGATAGACATCTCCCTAGCTCACAGAAGGGTTTGAGACCTGTCAGTTACCTTCAGCTTGTCAGCCCATATGCTGAGATGGTTTTTACCAGGATGTGGCAGTTGCCCATGCTTCTTGGAGCCACAGATGAGAGTTGGGTGACCGGTTGGACACCAAAGGTGATTGAAGAACTCTGAAAAAGGCTCAGCAGTCTCATACCAGAGGTGCTAGTCCTCCCACACACAGTTAAAAAGAATAAGAATGACAATGTTAAGGTGGTTGGGAAATAAAGGAAATAAGTAGAAGACAAAGATAGGATAACAAGGGGAAGAAAAATAGTTTGAAGAAGAGTGTAGAGTTGGGAGGATATAGAGAGCAGATCACAGAAAGAAAAAATAAAAGACAAAAAAGCCAAGACTCGGGGATTTGGGTCTGGGATAGGAAAAGAAGGGGAGAGGAGAAGGCTGGGATTGGATTGTGATGAACTGTATCAATTTAAATAGCTAGTGGCATTAGTGAGCAAGGAGCTTGAGCTGTTAGTGGCTTGGGCTTCCTCCTCTTTCCTTCCTCTTTCTCCTCTTCCTTTTGTGAAAGTGTGGTTTTCTTTTTGTTCAGTTCTCCTTTAGGAGGTTTGTTTTTAAATCATGGCACACCAAAAATGGCAGCTATTAGTGGTTTGAAAGTGAAAGTAATTTTAACTGTGATTTATTCATCTAAGGCTTGGGATTTCTTATTGGCACCAGAAGAATCTGACTTGGAATATTATTTTCTTTCACTTCTTATGCACTATACTCTCAATTATACGTGGGGAACCAATTTGTTCTGGCAAAATCCACATTGGCTTTATAAAACCTCAATAATTTAAATTTGATTCCTTTCCAGGTGTCCTCCTTCCATCCCCAATCTCATCAAGAGCTTTTGATTAAGCAGAATTGGCATAAATTCAAATGCTCTTTGGATCAAATATATCTGCTAAAAGTCTGATTTGCATAATATGTGGGGAATTGGCATAAGTATATAAAACACAGGACCATTTCCTATCTGAAAAGTATGCCAAGGATATCTAGCTATTAATAACAATATACTACAAATTATTAATAATAAGAGAAGTACAAATTAAAACAATTCTGAGATTTCACCTTATACCCATAAAATTGAGAAAGACTGAAATAACCAATGTTGGATTTCTTGTGGGAAGTCAGGCACCTTAATATGCTATTTGTAGGACTATAAATTGTTCCAACTGTTCTGGAAAATAATTTTGAATTATGCAAGGAAAGTTACTAAATGATTTGTATTCTTTGACCCAATGAACCCATTCCTGGGAATGTATCACAGGAAAGTAAAAGATTAGAATAAAAGTCTCATTTATACAAAATACTCACAGAAATACTTTTTGTGATAGTAAAAAACTGGAAACAAAATAGATGTCTATTGGTCTTAAAATACATGTCCAAATTGTGGTTTGTAAATATTTTTTTCTTTTTTCAATTTAATTTTTTAATAATTAACAGCCATTTATTTTCCCCCTCTTAACACCCCTGCCCCCAATGTATATTTCACTCATGGCATATACATATTAGGACATATTATCATTCAATGAGAAATAATGAATATGAAGAATTGAGAGAACCTTTAGAAGACTTATAAGAACAGAAAAAGAGTAAATAAAACAGTGAGAACAATATGTATAACTACCCCAATGTAAATCAAAACAGCATGTACAGACAGCTAAACTGAGACTAAATGCAACAGCCAATACTGATTACCTAAGACAGATGCTAATGCTTCCTTCCTATGAGTAAAGAAATTTAGGCTGGGAAAAGGGGGAACAATAAATACTAAATGTCTCATAAGTAGATAGTTGTGGTTCTTGCATTGGTTAGTTTAGTTTGACTTTTTCTTTATTTCAAAAGAAGGATCTGGGTAAGGAGTGGGGAAGGGTATGTTAGGGGGAAGTTGTGACAAAAAAAAGCATAAAGTTATCAGTAAACTTCATTCTGAAAATCTGATCAGGAGGGCTTTAAAACTGAAAAAGGACAAGAGGTTAGAAAACTACCCAGCTAGATCATCCAAGCCTAGTACAACAGACAATAACAGGCACAATATATAGGAAAAGGAATAGCAGAAGAGAGGATCAGCAGTTTATGGAACACAAAATACAAGAACTGAGCCAGAAGCTCATAATTAAGACTCTTATGTCTCTTTACAAATACACAATGGATAGTTACTAAACAGGCAAACTAGAGATCTTAATAGAGAGGGACAAATTTGATCTCGTAGTCATAACTGAGATTGGGTTGGAGGGCACTCATGACTAGAATATGGTTCTGGAAGGATATATATATATTTTTTTTCAAATGGAAGACGATAAATGTGGTGGTAGTATCTCATTTTGTATTTGATGGATATAATCATGGACCCATTCAGTTGAATCCAGGAACTTGAGGAGAGGAAATAATGGTAAGCATTTAGGTTGAGATCAAAGAAGAGAGAAGCAAAAGTGATTTTTGTCATAGGAGTATACTTAGAATCTGTACAAAAGGAAGAATTGGATGATATTGGGAAATAGATCAAAGACCCACGATGGAGAAATGATACTACGGTGATGGGGAAGCCCAAATGTCAAAATATCTGCTAGAACTCTTTCTACTAAAAGAAAAGCAATGGGGGCAGCAAGGTGGCACAATGAATAGAGCACCAGCCCTGGAGTCAGGAGGACCTGAGTTCAAATCTGGCCTCAGATACTTTACACTTAACTAGCTGTGTGACTTTGGGAAAGTCACTTAACCTCAATTGCCCTTCCAAAGAAAAAAAGCAAAAGAAAAGCAATAGAGATATTTCTCTTTATCCTTAATGATAATCCCGTTATTTAGAAGGTAGAAGAAAATGATGAAAGGAGCTGCTATCCTGGACCTGATTTTGACCTACAAGGAAGAACTAATTGATGATATAGAAAGAATGGGAATTTCAGGGCCAAGTGACTGCTCTCTCTTTAGATATAGAGGGAGAAGAAATCCAGGCATAGTCTGACTTGCAAACCAGATGTTGAAAGAATGGACTTCACCACTGCAGTGCCCCTAAAGTCACATGATATGTGTGTATATGTGTGTATTCATGTGTGTATACACATGTATACATACATGAATGTATATGTGCATATAAAGCATCACATAGGGAAAGGGGTAATGATTGCTAAAAGTCATTATGACTCTATCAAGAACAGATCATACCAAAGGAACCTAATTTCCTAATTTTTAGGTTTATTAGACTGGTAGATCAGGAAAATGCTGAAGATATAGTGTATTTAGGTTTCAGCAAAGCATTGGACAAATTCAGTCTTGCTATTTTTCTAGACAAGATAGAGAAATGTGAATTAGATGATAGGAACATTAAGTTGATTCAAACTTGGTTGAATAACTTTATCTAAAAAAGTAGTCCTTAGGGCGGAGTAGAAACAGCACTCTCCCCCCAGATCACCTCCAAACTATGTAAAAGGGGATTCTGAATAACTTCTGGAGCCCCAGAACCCAAAGAATGACACAGAGAAGCTAACCTCCTGCTGAGGACAGCCCAGCAGCCCTGCAGGAAGGACCAGCACAGTGCTCTGGGAGCCAGCAGCACAGTGCGGAGAGCCTAGCCCAGATCCGCTTGAGCCGCAGTTTTAGCCCCAGGGTGGCCAAGCCAGCAGCCGGCTGGAGGGACCCCAGAACACCAGCAGCTGTGGTGATTCCAGAATTATCAACACAGACATGCCTAGGACAAAGTGAGAGGTTAGTGCTCTATGGACTTTGGGACCAGTATTTGAGGAACATGTACAACACATACTGAATTACTTATCTTCCCAGAGGGAATGGGTAACAAGGGAGGAAGGAAATGTATCTGAAATTCGAGGTCTTAAAATTAAATGTTTCAAATATATATAAATACTATTATTAATACTCTTTTGCTTGTAATTGGGAGATAAGATATGCAGGCATTGGGGCACAGAGATTCACCTTGCTCTAATGGAAAAGTAGAAGGGGGTATGGGAGAAGATATGGGAGAGAGCAGATTGGAGGAAGCGATATCTTGTGGGACTGCTATTCTGGGAGGGCAGGTATGGGAAAAACGGGGGAAAAATTGTAACTCAAAATCTGGTGGAAATGAATGATGTAAAACAGAAGTTAATAAAGCATTTGTTTAATTAAAAAAAAAGTAGTCCTTAGTGGACAACTGTCAACTTGAAGGTTGAGGTCTTTAATAGGATAACCTAGAGATTTCTTCTTGGCTTTGTACTGTTTAACATTTTTATCAGTGATACAGATAAAATTATAATAGGTATTATTGTCAGCTTTGCAAATGTCCAAGCCTGGGAGGGGTAGGGAGTAGGCTGAATGATGGCTAGGATCTAAAAAGTTCTTGACAGACTAGAATGATGAACTGAATCTAAAAAAGATAAAATTTAATTTTGCTAAGAAAAAAAATGAACTTTAATTGTGGCTAGGCAAGAGTATGCACTAAAAAAATATGGGAGTCTTAGTGGTCTGCAATCTCAATATGAGTTGAAAATATGATATGGCAACCAATAAAACCCATATGGTAGCTATTATTATAATTATGCATGGGATCCTAGAACTGGGAGAGAGTTCCTAATGTCACCATATCCATTTCCCTCTCCTCAGGCTTGCAATGGTGGGGTGGGAGTGGGGGTGTGGGCAGGGAAAGGAAAGTGTCTTTGTTTCCCTTTTCTTCTTTCTTCCCTCCTCCTCCTCATGACATTGGCATCAGTGGATTGTTTGCTTGGCCCAGGGACAGGCTGGTAGCTATATTAATGGTCTGCATTGAGGAAGATGATAGTTCCCCTGTACTTTGCCTCCTTCAGACCACATCTGGAGTGCTATATTCAGTCTCAATACCACATTTAGGAAACACATAAACTAAGTAGGGCTTTTCAGAAGAAGACAACCAGGATGGCAAAATGATTTGAGACCATCATGTCTGACAAGGATCAATTCAAAGAACTGGGGTGTGAAACCAGGATAAGAGAAATCATATCAGGATATGATAGTTTGCTCTGCTTAATCCTATAGTCAAACTAGTACTTTTTATGTGGACCTTACAGAACAAATTTTGACTCAAGAGAAGGAAAATTTCCTAATAATTAGGACCCTCCCGAAGCGGAAGTGGAATGTAGTAATAAGGAGTTCCTCGTCTTTGTGGGCCTTCAAATAAGATCTAAATGACCACTTGTCAGTGGATAATATAGAGGGGATTTTGTTCCCAGTGCTTGGCACAGTGCCTAGGACGTAGGATGCATTTAATAAGTACTAGCTGATTCAAGATAGGGATTGTACTAGATGGCTGCTGTGATACTCACTCTGAGCTATACCTCCATCTCTTTTTGTCCCTTGATTGCTAGCACAATAGAGTGCACGAAGTAGGACTTTTTAACATGATTGATGATGAATGCATCAAAGAAGAGACATTTGTGTCAACAGAGGATGAAGTGAAGAGAAAGGTAAATGGCGGATGGGTAGGAGATGGGCAAATTGGGTGAGATTAGGCTAAGACTTCCTTTGCCCAGAACTGAGCTTCCTCCCCTATCCATCCAGAGGACCTAGAGTTGTATTAGGAGAAGCAGCATCAAGGGTCACTTTCCCCATGTTCTTGTAGCTCTAAGGTTCTTTCCCCACCCTACCTCCTGTTCCCACAAGGCCTTAACTCTCATTCTTGGGCAGTCAGCATCCCAAAATAAACCACTGCCCTGTGTGGCCAGCTGCCAGCCTGTGCCTGGGCCAAGCAAACAATCCATTGACACGAAGTGTCATGAGCAGGAGGAGGGGAGAGAGGAGAAAAGGGAAACAAGGACACTTTCCCTTCCCTGCCCCCACCCCCACCCCACCCCACCATTGCAAGCCTGAAGACAGAGGAATGGATATGGTGACATTTGAAACCCTCTCCCAGTTTTAGGATCTTGTGCATAATTACAATAATAATAAATGTCTCTTTTCTCTCTGAACGGCAGTCCTAGTCTTTAACTCAATGACCTTCTGCAGCAGAGATTATTTGGATAGTATGGGATGTCGCCGGGCGAGCATAAGAGATAGGGCATGTGGTAAAAAATAGCTTACCCTCCTGCAAGGGCAATATTCCTACCCATAACTGGACACAGCCTGGTCTTTATCAGGCCAAATACATCCTCCCAGTAGACCAAAGGTGGCTCTCCAAAGCAAAGGCACTAACCCATGACTCTGGGCCCGGGAGGGCCTTAGCTGGGTTCTTATTACAGGCAACATTGTTGAAATCCTTTGGGCTAGAGATTAGCCTTGGAAGAAACTTGATGTTGTACAGACAACATTGTGTCATGCAGGGCTGAAGGGCTAGGGTCTTATCTGTCTTGTATTCTCAAGTGGGTGGCCTCTGGTCCTGGAAGCTAGAGTTCTACACCAAAAACACACTTGGTGATTCAATAACCAGCATTTCAACCAGCTGAGGAGGCCCTTGGCTTTTTTCCCCCTTCTAGCCAGAATGGACTATTTGAAGCACCAACAGGTTCCTAGGATTTAAAGTTGGAAAGGATTTAGAGATTACCTAGACCAGAAATATCAGACACACAGCAGACAACATTCCCTACTACCGCCTGAACCAGATTAAAATGTAATTGGGAAATATGGAGCAAGACAAGTAAAAATAAAATAGAACATGGTGTTAATATATGGTTTTCTAAGTTAATATGCTGTCAGCAGCAGGGATTCCTAAGTTTATTTAGTGACCCCTGTTTCTTTTTTACTTTGACCACTGATTTATTTTTTAAATAGTATTTTATTTCCAATTATATTTAAAAACAAATTTTAACATTCATTTTTATAAAATTTTGAGTCCTAAATTTTTCTCCCTCCATTCTTCCCTTCTCTCTTCCTAAAATAGTAAGCAATTTGACATGTTTATATATATATATATATGTGTGTGTGTGTGTGTGTGTGTGTGTGTGTGTATACATATATATATATATGCGCTCATGTAGACACTACTGATTTAGAGAATTTCATTATTATATACATGAGTAGACTGAGACATCAAGCAGATATATGTCACAGAACATCAATTTAAACGTAGGTGATCTGACTCTCAGTTCTTTATTATTTACAGTGTGCCAGGCAGCCTTGAAGGATGGCACTATTTACTCCATAAAGGACTCTAAGCTATGCCATCTAGCTCTGAATTCTGTCTCCAACTGGCCCCTGATACAAAAGTATCTCTGCCAAAGAGATCTCTGTTCTTAGTGCACTATGTCCATATGGACCAATGACTAGAGAGAACCAATTAATTCTATTAAGAGTCATATGACATTGGACAAGTCACCTAATTTCTCTGCGCCTCAGTTTCCTCACTTTGAAATGAGGAGGATTGTATATTGAATTGCTTATTTTCCCAGTGGGGGCAGAGGAGGAGGGAAGAAGGGGAAAAATCTGGAACTCATTAAAAACAAATGTTTAACAAAAAAATTTTTTTTTTTACATGCAACTGGGAAATAAGATATACAGGCACTGGGGTATAGAAATCCATCTTGCCCTACTAGAAAGTTAGGGGGGCCAAGGGGGAGGATATAAGAGAGTACAGACTGGGGGAAGGGGTATTCAGTAGGCTTGCTATTGTGGGGTGGGGAATAGGGAAAATATGGGGAGAAAAATTTGTAACTCAAAATCTTGTGGAAATGAATGTTGAAAACTAAAAAATAAATAAATCAGGGGAAAAAAAGAAATGAGGATTGGATTGGATCATTTCTAAGGTTCTTTCCCGCTCTAAATCTTTGTTTGTTTATTTTTAAAAATTAAACTAGACCCAGAGCAGCTAGATGGAACAGTCACTAGAGTACCAGCCCTGGAGTCAGTAAGACCCGAATTCAAATTTGGCTTTAGACACTTGAGGCTTGCTAGCTATGTGACCCTGGGCAAATGACTTAACACTGATCACTTCCCCAAAAAATAACAAATTAAACTAGTCCTATTATTTTCATTAGTGTGGGGAGGTCTCAGTGACAACATAGGTCTGCACTTGCTTTGTAACCTAGAGACTTAGCAAGTCCCTTCGGGGAAAAAGAAGTTTAGTGACTTCCCAGGGTCACACACCCAGTAGGTGTTGGACATAGACTGAGACCTGTATCTTTGGACTTGGAAGTCAACTGTCTAATCTGCTTATGGTCCTGTCAATGTTAGCTTAAAGCCTTTTCAGGTTTTCCTGGCTGTAAACATATACAATTTCAGGAGCATTGTTAAGCAGGGAAAGGAGATGATAACCTTGTTCTTGAGGCTCTCTTTGGCTCTTTGCCTTTTCTTTTCTGTATCAGACCTGTGATTTCAGCAGTACAGGGAACTCTCAGTGAGGAAACTGTCAACTCCCTTCGAGAATTGCCTGGAACACTTGATAAATTAAGTTACTCCCTTAGTAATCCATCTAGTACATGTCAGGTAAGGCTTAAACCCAAGGCAACTCAAGCCTTGAACTCCAGGGCTGGCTCATTATCTGTTACACCAGGCAGCCAAATTTTTTCTTATCTATACCCTTTCCCTATAAATTCATATATGGATGAAAGAGGCTTAGAGGTGAAAAAACTGGGGAAGCCCAAACCTCAGAGCTATTTAGTAACCCTTTCAGGGCTAATAATGAGGTATAGTTTAGCTTTCACAGATCAAAATCAAGAGGCATGTAGGATGCTAACCAAAAGCTAGGGTCAGGCTGCCCATAGAATCTCTAAGCTCAGCAACTAGAACAGTTGGTCTGAGTCAAAAAGAGACTTTGTAATGGAACAAGAATCATTGGACCCTTTTTGGTCGCAGTTACCTCGTTTGCAAAATAAGAGAGTTGGACTAAGTAACCTGTATGTTTCCTATGGCCTCTGTGTCTATGTCCTATGACCTCTAAAGTCCCCTGAGGCTATTTAACTGAGTGTCTCTTTTTGTTCTGAAGAGCTTTGGTGCCTGGGGCTGAGAATCTCTCCCTAAAGAGATGGGAGACCACAGTAGCCAAGATTCTAAAGGTAACAAGACAGTTCAATCCACCAAGGGAAAAAGCTGATTACCTTTTGCTCTCCTTTCTCTTCCTCCCAGCCCTCCCAGGACTATTGCTGGTCCATGTTCGGGCTACTTGCCTTCTCTGCTTGTTTTAAGAGCTATTAAAAAAAATCTGGCTTCTGAACTGGAAGAGCATAACAGAGTCCACTCTTTTCAGGAGGAAAAGTAGATGAAGGTTTTTAGCTAAAGCTAAGAGCAAGAAGGAGAAAGAAGCACCATAGCCATGTGTCCCGCAGGAATAAGACTGGCAGCATATGGCAAAGACTAAGTAAACAGTAGAAACTACGGGCCCAGGGGCGGCTAGGTAGTGCAGTGAGTAGAGCACTGGCCCTGGAGTCAGAAGGACTTGAGTTCAAATGTGGCCTCAAACACTTAACACACACAAACAAAAACCTAGCCGTGTGACCTTGGGCAAATTACTTAACCCCAATTGCCCTCAAAAAGAAAAAAAAAAGAAACTACAGGCCCAGAAGAGTGGCATCCAATGGGACAAACACAAGGGTGAATGGAGTAGGCCCAATGGCACAGTGCAATGACATTACTGGAAGGTCTCAGCAGTACTGCAAGATCAGAGGTACCAACTGCCCTTTCCCCCAGGCACTCTGGTCACGTATGGACCTTACAGATGCACTTTCTCCATGTCTGTCCATTTTCTCCATGTGTACCTTTCTGCACATGTTCCTGTTTTTCCTATAAATGGCACGTAAACCTGTGGGAGTTTGTGCCCCAGGTTTATGAAAGAAATGTTTCATTGCTTCCTTTCTTAATATGCCATTTTATTATATGCCTTTGTTTTGAAATAATAATGTTCTCTGGCTGACTACTAAAGGAAAATACATCAATAGAGAGAGTGAACTATGGTTTTAGTGAAGGCAGACAAATAGAGTACCTTGAACTTGGGGTAGCCAGGCAGGGGAATGTTCTGGTGGAACATGCCCTACAAATTGGGGCAGGGTACCACCAAGTACTACATTGTTGAGACTTGTCCAGGATCTTCCTCTTTAATGCTCTGGTATTGCTGGAAGAAAAGTCTTATTTTTTTCTTCTTCTTTTGTTTCCAGGTTGTAATTAGAGAGTCAGTTTGCCATTGAGTTCCTTTCCAAGTCAGCCCAAACCACTTGCATTGTTGTGTTCTTAAGCAGGCCCATTATATGCTGTTGTATAGAGGCCCAATATCTGGTAGTTAGAATGCCAGTGTGAAAGAATGTACCTAAAGCCACATAGGTGACTGCTAACTACAGGAGAGCCTCATGACTTAACCACAAGGAATACTGAGCACTTTCTGTGAGATATCTTTTCTTTGGGGAGATATGGAGCACTCATTAAATTACATAAGGAGACAAAATCCCACCTGTTTTCTGTAAATTACCTGAACAAGGAGACTGATATAAAATCTCTCCTAAGATAGGAGTTCCAGAGAGTACTTGGAAAATAATCAGTAGGATAAGAGGATCTCACAGAAAGTCAAACGTTTATTAATCAAAGAGAGTGTCCAAAAACAGACCATGAGGACTGACTTGGGGGAAAAAGTCATTTGTGGGGCAGGAGCAGCTAAAGATATTTATGGGCCTCTACTTCCCCTGAATCTCTTATACCATTGAGGGTGGGGGAGAGAGATGTATGGGAAACTATTGGGCTAAGAAATCTCTGGAAAAGATTCATGTATCCTTAGGAAAGAGCTATGGGAAGCTTAGCTTAGTCTGAATCTTTTAAGTATTGGTGAGTGCCTAAATTAGAAATAAGAGTTGAGCAACAGTTGAGGGGGGGAAAGCAGTTAGAAAGGAATAAAGGAAGAACTTTTGGAATTGTGCAGAGTTTGAAGGTCACAAAGCTTAGAATCACATGGCAGGAATGCTTGCAAAGACTAGAGAGGCAATTTGAAGGTGCTGGGACACCATGGTGTGTGAGCTAAGGTCATCAAGTCTACATTCAGCGCAAGACTGAGAAGTACAGTTAGCATTTGTATAGTATCCACTATGGCCAGGGCCTGGGCTAAGCACTTCACAAATGTTATTTCATTCGATCCTTACCTTGGGAGGTAGGTGGTATTAATACCTCCACTTTACAGTGGAGGAAACTGAGGCAAAAATATGCCATCTTATTATATGCCCTTATTAACCTTTGCCCAGGATTGCATAGATAGTGTCTAAAGAAAAGCTGGGTGTGGGGTGGCTGTGGAGTCAGGAGGACCTGAGTTCAAATGTGGCCTCAGATACTTGACACACTTACTAGCTGTGTGACCTTGGGCAAGTCACTTAACCCCAATTGCCCTCCAAAAAAAGCCAAAAAAAAGAAAAAGAACAGTGAGGTAGCAAAATGGGTAGAGTGCTGGGCCTGGAATTAGGAAGACTCATCTTCTTGAGTTCAAATCTGGCCTCAGACACTATGAGAACCTGAGTGAGTCATTTCACTGTTTGTCTCAGTTTCCTCAGCTGTAAAATGAGTTGGAGAAGGAAATCACAAACTGCTCCAGTATCTTTGCCAAGAAAACCTCAAATGGGGTCATGAAGACTCAGACAGGACTGAAAACGACTCAACAACAACAACACCAACAAAAGTGAACTTAGGTCTTCCTGACTACTGGTCTAGCACTCTATTCACAGAGACTGATAGAAAGAGAAGCAATTTGACAAATGTGGGTAAAGTCAGAGTGAAACAAGTGAGCAAAGGTATTCCACCAAGAGCTGAGGATACGCTGACTGTTCTTAAATGGGAACAGAGGAAGGATGAAGACGAGACTATGTGTTGCCATGGCTAGGAAGCAGTGTAGGATCAGCAGGACAGAACCAGGAGCAGACCAGTATTGCCATGGAACCTCAAAGATTAGTTAGATCAGAACAGTGCTTCCCCATGTTTTCTCCAACTGTCTGCAGAGATGATTTTGGTCCAGTCACATCATGTCACTCCTTCCTTCCTACATTTTTTCCTCACATCCCTTCAGTAGTTAAGGTAATTGGAAGATCACCAGAAAACATAACTGAAGCGTAAGGTCATAGATTTAGAACTGGAAGGGACCTTAGAGGCTAACCAAACTTGTGTGTAATTTTAGAAATGAGAAAACTCAGACCGAGACAATTTAACTAACATTCTCAAGTTCACACAGTAAATGGCAAAACCAGGATCTGAACCCAGAGCCTCCAACTCCTTAATCGGGTACTCTTTCCATTACACAATGCTACATTTTTTTTGAGGCAACAACTTTAATGTTCTAAGAAACCATGTGTCCACTAAAAAAAAAAAAATTTATTATTTGAGTCTATGAATGAGGTTGGTTGATCAAAAGCCAATTTCCTAAATGTACCCTGGTGGCTGAGAGCCAAATCAAGACTCCTATAATTCTCATATTTCAAAACATTTTCTCATTTTCTTTTTCATTCTCCCTAAGTCCATTTTTAATCCTTCCAGTACTGCATCATAAGCCCTGAGAGGAGGAATAATCTATGAGTCTATAACCTAAGCTCCCCCTGGTAGGCAGTGAGGACACTGTGGCCTTTGGGGAAGTTAGTGCATGAGCACTGAATGCCTCAGGAGAAGAAAGCAACCTGGCTGGTGGCAGTAGCACCACCCTGTGATGAAATGATAGCGTGTACTCCCATGGTGATTAATTAAGTTACAGCCTGCTTTTCTGTAGGACTAGTGGCCTACTCTAGCTGCTGCAGCACTGGAACACCCCCAAGGTATACCTGTCTCATACCATTACTAGTCCAATGTGTGATATGCTGATGTTTGAATGCTGTTCTGTCTGCCCACAGACTCCTTGTTGTGCTCCCATATGATTTACAGAGATTGATTTTTTTTTCACTAAGAGGATGATAGAAGGGGTTTGTTCACATCCTTCTCAAGTTTTGGTGCTCTTTATATGTCTGGCTCTAACACCAGCATACTCTTAGTTCAGCCTTGATTGTGAGACTAAATAAAGCACTTGTGAGACACTGAACATTTTTTAAAAAGGAGATTTACTTTGAGCCCAAACAACAAGGATACTGTAGCGCTTATCTTCAGCTTCAGAAGGTGATGGAAATATCTGATCACCAGGTCTCTAGGATATGGTGACCCACCAAGTCTGAGAGACAGAGATTCTGCTTGACTGGAGCTTTATATAATCCCTAGACCAGGAAGCTGCATCAGGGAAGCCATCAGAGAAGCTGGGTGGTGCTGAAGGAAGTTGTGTGGAGGAGGAGGATGCAGTGTCAGGGAAGCCCAGGACAACAGCAAAGGTGGGGGCCTCAGGGAGTGCCTGGAGAGAGAAAAACGGTATCCATATCTAAGTCCATATCTACATACCAAAGGCTCACAGGCTGTGAGCTCCTAAAGAGCTGGTGTTTCTTTTTCTCTTCCTTTCCCTCTCTCCCTCCCTTCCTCCCTTCTTTCCTCCCCTCCTTCCTCCCTTCCTTCCTTCCCTCCTTCCTTCCTCCCTCCCTTCCCTCCTTCCTCCCTTCTTTCCTCCCCTCCTCCCTCCCTTCCTTCTTTCTTCCCTCCCTCCCTCCCTCCTTTCCTTCTTTCTTCCCTTCCTCCCTCCTCTCCTTCCTTCCTCCTTCCCTTCCTTCCTTCCTCCCTTTCTTTCTTTCTTCCTTCCTTCCTTCTTTCCTTCCTCCCTTCTTTCCTCTCCTCCTCCTTTCCTTCCTTCTTTCTTCCCTCCCTCCCTTCCTCCCTCCTTTCCTTCCTTCTTCCCTTGCTCCCTCCTTTCCTTCCTCCCTCCTTCCCTCCCTTCCTTCCTCCCTTCCTTCCTTCCTTCCTTCCTCTCTCTCCTTGCTTTTTATCCTCTTTTTGTATCCTTAGCACTTAGCACAATACACACACATAGAAGACAGTTAATTAATGCTTGTTGACTGACTGATTGATACAAAATGCAAGAAGATAGTTAGTCAAGTAGAATGAGAACCACCCCCCACCCCAGTTTTAGCTTTTTCTTGGCTTTTTCCCCTACCTGTTTGTCTTCGTGGGAAAATATACTTGGGCTGGGATTAAAAAACTGAAGAACACTAACTCCGGAGCTCTTTGGTAGTCATTAGGTGAAGAGTTCTTCACTGATAAAACAAGTTATAGTCTAACCTTCAAAAATTAAAATCAGAAAGCATATGGGATGTTCAGTATGAGCTAGAGTGAGTGAGATCACTCAGAGTCTCCAAGCTCAGCAACTAGGACATTTAGTTAGAAGAAAAGACAAACGTGAACCTGAGGACAATAGCTACCTAGATGAGAATGTCACTGATTTTTGTCCTAAAGGGCAGGGACCTGGAAAAGCAAGTCTCCTGCTGGAAGTGAGAAACTTCTAATCAAGACCCTGAAGGGAACAGGACCAGCCTTTCCATAAAGAGAAAAAGGGTGACAAGGTTTCCCCCTCTTTAAACTCTCTGTGCCTGGGGTGGCTGATTTTCTAAAAGATCTTAAGAAAAAGTGTCTGACTTTTGAAATAAAAAATTGTGTCAGAGACACTCTTCTCGTGAGAAAGAGATAGCCAAAGACTTTAGCTAAAGCCAGAAGTTTGAGCAGCAATAAAGTCCCCAGCCATGTTTGTGTCCAGCAGGGCTGTCCTGGCTATGTTGGCCAAAAATGAAACACTCAGCAGACACCATGCAGCATCTAGGAGGGCAATGTTCAGCAGAGACTACTCCCAGGATCATCATCATTGGAAAATAGCCCATACACAGTACTGGAAACATGCCCCTGTGGCCTGGCCACATGCATTTCCTCTGTATGCCCTCCTTCATATGTTCACTGTTGCCATACATCTTTCCTATGTGTGTGTGTTTTTACACGTCTGCCTTGGCCATGTGTGTTTCCTACACACATGCCTCCCCACATGTGTTCCTTGTGTGTGTCCATTGAGGTTGTATGTTTTTATAGAAGAGTGGGTCCCAAATACATGTAGGAAATGTTTAGTTGCTATTTTTATTACTAATTTATTTCCTTAGAATGACTTTACTTTGACCTAATTGTGTCTTATGTCTGACACAATATGGGGGTTTGTAAACTGTGGTTTAACAAATGTGGACCCTTGAAACTAGGGGTAGCTGTCTTTAAAGGACTGTACCCTGTGAGTTGGGTAGTGCTCTCAGGCAATCTTATGAACATGTCCATTCAACAAATATTTAATAAGCACTTACTATATATGATACAATGAGAGACATAAATAAGGCATAATCTTTGCCCTCATAAAACTTATGGTGGTAGAAGAGATAAGAGATAGGTATTTCTTGAATTATTCCAAAGACTGGTAGTGATTTCTTGGTGTGGGTCATCCTACTAAGATAGATCATGACCTATCCATATCCTACCTAAGATGGTTTAAATGAGTTGATTTGACTAAAAAATTCGTTACTTGGTGGCTAGCTTTTTGGGTTATGACCTGTATGGACTTAGATTTGTCTTTAAACAAGAGAAACAGTCTTGCTGTTGGTCCATATTGAAGACTCCCTGGCTTGGTGGGACCTGCTACTGCTTGTTTTGAGATCTGAGGATCACCTTCATGCCATGGTGAGCTATTAATCAGAGGAGGACTTGAATGAAAAGACATAAAACTTTATTATATGAGGCAGAATACAAAAGTACTACAAGAGGCACAAAATGCTATAGGAATGCTGAAGAGGGAAACTTTTTTTCTGACTGGGATCATCAGGGATTGTTTTAGGGAAGTGCTGGTGCATTTGAGGTTGACAAATGGGTAGGAATTAGGTGATGCTGATGAGAAAGGGAGAGGAACTGGCACAAGCAAAATCGTGAAAGCTGGAATCCTGGGGTGTGTTTGGGGAGACAGTGGGACATCCAGATTGGCTTCAGTGGAGAGTGCAGGAAGGAGAGTTGTGGAAGATGAACCTAAAAAGTTAGAGTCAGGGCACAGAAGGCTTTGAGTCACAGGAGCTTGAACTTTATCCTGTAAGCAGTGGGGGATCATTAAATGTTTCTGGCCAGGGTTTTGACAAGGAAAGAAGCCACCAACTGAAAGCCTAAAGATGGAAAAAGGGCAAGTGCATTGAGGAATCATGTACCATAGAGGTGGAGCTTCCCACATGACACCAAGTAGAATTTTATCACTTAATTCCCCAGATTCTTCTCCATCTGAATCCTCACAGCTACCTGTTAATATCTGCCCCAGCTAAAGGTATCTTCTTTCCAAGCCAAAGCCCAAAGATAGCAGCAGTAGCAAGTCTGGGGTTAGAATTTTATCTTTAATATTATTCTGACTGCTTGAACTGACAAAATTCTAAAGGAAAGCCTAAAGGCAGAGAGAATAGTTAGTAGGTTATTAGAATAATTTGAACAAGAGTTAATTTCACAAAAGCCCAAAGGCCCAAAGACGATAACTGCAGGAATAATGGAGAGGAACAAACAGATGGGATTCTTTCTAATGATTCTTATCATTCCCTCCCCCACTCTCCACCTACATACACCCCCACTCACCTTCAGTGCCACTATGTTGTGATCTCTCTTTGAATATTAAGTGTCCTATCCTGCAGTGGAAAGATGGCTGGACCTGAGTCAGATCTTAGATCTGATCATTATTAGATATGTGACCATCTCAGGGAGATGTTTTCTCATCTTTAAAATGGGGGTAATAGTTCTTGCTCAACTCATCTGGTACTGAGTCAGATCTTAGGTCTGATCATTATTAGATATGTGACCATCTTAGGGAGATGTTTTCTCATCTTTAAAATGGGGATAATAGTTCTTGCCCAACTTATCTGGGCCTGAGTCAGATCTTAGGTCTGATCATTATTAGATATGTGACCATCTCAGGAAGATGTTTTCTCATCTTTAAAATGGGGATAATAGTTCTTGCCCAACTCATCTCACAGAGTAGAAGACTACTTTTTCAACTTTAAAGCACTATAGAAATGTAAGTTATGGTCTCAGAGTTGTTTCTCACATAGATCATAGATTTGGAACTGGGAAAGAACTACCTCAGAGATTAGCTAGCCTAACCTTATCATTTTTCTGAAGAAGAAAGCAAAGTCAATAAAAGGGAAATTACTTACTCAACAGTCACCTTCCTAATAAGTGGCAGAGCTTGAATTCAGATCCAAGTACAGACTTTTGAATCATGACTCAAAATTCAGCTCTGTAAGGTTTTTTTCCCTTTTTAGAGGGAGGGGCTTGAATAGGTTGTAATGATTCTCCACATCTTCAGAAGCATAGAGATAAAGACAGTGTTACCACAGACCTTAAGTTTCCCAGACCCCATAAAAAGACTATTGCTTATCTCTAAGGATCCTAGAGTTTAA
Organism: Gymnobelideus leadbeateri; assembly: GCA_011680675.1. Lineage (NCBI taxonomy): Eukaryota > Metazoa > Chordata > Mammalia > Diprotodontia > Petauridae > Gymnobelideus > Gymnobelideus leadbeateri. The sequence goes on along the minus strand of WOXC01012091.1, from coordinate 162,313 downwards.
AAACAGAGCTTGTATGTACTTTTTATTCATAAACAAATTAATTCAATTTGATTCAATTCACTGCATATCCTTTAGGTGCCTACTATGCCTACTTAAGGCACTATGCTAGGCTCTGGCAACACAAAAGCAAAAACTAAACAGATCCTGCCCTCAAGGAGTTTACTTTTTACTGGAGGGAAATACTGAATACACAGATAAATAAATATAAACTATATATAAAGGAAACACAAAGTAATTATGAGGGAGTGAAGGGAAAACTACTAGAGGCATCAGGAAAGGTGCTGTGTAGGAGGTGGCCTGGATTGAGCTTTAAAGGAAACTAGGCAGAGGGGGAGAAAGGGGAGAGTCAGACCTAAGGGAAAGACTATGCAAAGGGATAGGGGGAAGAGATGTATAAGGAACAGCAAATAGGTGAGTTTTGCTAGAATGGGGAGGTTGTAGAATTGGTAAGGAGGGGTGATGTGTCTGGAAAGGTAGGCTTGCAAGGCACTCTAAATGCCAAAGGAGTTGACTTGTAGTTTCTTGAATAAGGGGATGATATAGCTAAATCTGCATGTTAGGAAATTTATTTTTGGCAGTTTTGTGGGGATGGATTGGAGAAGTTAAACTAAAACCATGTGTAACACCCACTGCCACCCAAGTAGGTTGAAGAATAGCTTTGTACAGTATGATGTATGCTGAGGGGCACATGACTCCTGACTGGCTGAAAGAATGGGGGATGTAATACTCTACCTCCATAAGGGACTTTAATTTGGCTGCAGATATATTTCAAGGTAGGGTTTTGAGAGAAGTTGTCTCAAGAGGCAAGCCTAAACTTTAGAATGACTACTGAAAGCCCCCAGAGATGTAAACATGTGCAGAATCTGACCGCATAATGGCCATTGACTTCCAGGTTTACAATTCTAGACTACTGAGAGTGAATCTACTCATGGTAAGATAGTTTTATCTCTTTTGGTTTGAACTGAAGTGTTTTATTTCACTCTCAGTCAAAGATCTCCTTTCCCATTGTGTTTTCCTTGGTCTATTGTACTCTGTATAACCTTCCTGACTTCTGTTTGCTGTTTTGCTTGGATAAATGGCTTTAAATGCTTTTTGCTATTCTCAATGGTCTTTTGCTTGACCAAAATTTAGTGGGAAGGGGCTCAGCTGGGTCTTTTAAGCAAAGGGCTACACTCCCTCCTTGGGAGCAATCAAGAAAAATTACTTCTGTTCTTAACCTATCATTCTCTTAGACTAAAGATATTTGAGGGATGGAAGATATTCTAGCCTGATAGCTTTTCTTGGAGACTGAATGAGAGATGGCCCAACCTCAGCAGCTTTGGACCCTGCCTGCTCCTCCCCTTAGCTATACTGCTGACAATGCTGGCAAATTCCTTCTGCTACTCCATAGAAAGGAAGAAAGATAATCCTTTTGGATTTGGAGTGGGCCAGATTATATATGGCAACCATGAGCCACATCTATAGATTTAGATTAGACCTGCACTACTTGGCAGTAGGTAGGGGCCAAAATTAAAATAGACTGCAGATAGATTAGTCTCAAGACAGACTGATGATGGATGTTGCTGTGGGTTCTGTGACAAACAGGAGAGTATGCAGTGGCAACTCTACATTCTTCATGGGCAGCCTGAAATCCTTTGGCAGGTTGTAAATGACCAGTGCACTGTATGTTGGGCAGGTTCAATTTAGATAGTCACACATACTTGCATACGTACATATATACATATTGCATATATAGTAAATGAAAAGAATATTGGATACCCAGCAGAACTGAGTGTAAAAAGGTAAGGAGCCTTGTCAGTTAAGCAATTGTCCCATTCCACTTAAAGTAAGTACTTTAACCAGATAAAACAAGGAAGAAAGGATGGGAAGAAGGAAGGAAGGAAGGATGGAAGGAAGGAAAGAAGAAAGGAAGGAAGGAAGGGAGAGAGGGAAGGAGGGAAAGAGAGAAGGAAGGAAGGAAAAATATTATTTCATTTAATCATTACAGGGCCCTTTAATGGGAGTTAAGTGTGATTATTATTGCCATTTTTCAGTTGAGGAAACAGAGGCAGGCAGAAATTAAATGATTTATCACACAACTGGTGTCTGAGACTGTATTTGAACTGAGGTCTTCTTGACTCCAGGTCCAATCCGGTGTGCTTGGCTGGTTAATGTGGCTCCTGGTTGTCTCCAAGTCTCGAATGGATCAAATCAATCAAATACTTTAAGTGAGAAATGTCCTTGATCAACCTAGAGAGAGTTGTTGCACAGAAAGTATGTTCATTGTTGGTTGATGAGGCATGGTCACTGGGGGAAGAGGGGGAGATCTGAGTGAGTAGAAAATGAAGAAAACAATCCTAACCAAGTCCTTGAGAAGTCACTTCAGGAGTGGGGGAGGAAACATTTACCCCCAGTCTCTCCTTATTCTTGACCAGAGAAAGCTTTCATGACCTTTGGAAAAGCAGAGGATTTAGAATCTTCATGAGCATCCTAGTGGTGACCCTGGGACAGCAACAGTCTGCCTTGAGGGCTGAGGATAGACTGAACAAGACAAGGAAAGGTAGATTCACAGCTTAATATGGATCCTAGCATAACAGCTATACCACGCCTAAGGAAGCATTGTGAGGATTCCAGTAAAGGGACTTCTAGAAGCTATAGGTGTCCTTTACAAATCCACTTTCCCCTAGAGCATGTATGTACTCATGGGAGGGTGTATCATCTCCCTTTGTAGGGAAAGGTCAGTACTAGGTATTCCTACAATACCACTTTAGAAAATTTCACTTTCCAAAAGCAAATTAAATCTGGCTGAATAATTGATAATCAATTGATCTATACCATTGGAAAAACACGCCACCCCAAACCCTTCCCACTCTTCAGGGCTACTCCTTGAATTCCTGAGGGGCTATAGCTTGCTGGGGAGTGGGGGTTTTCAGAACATGTACTATATAGTTATTGAAAATAAGATGAAAATAATCAAATTTCTGTTATCTTTCCAAGCAATTTCTTGTCGGCATGTTACTTTTCGATATTTGCGTGATCAGCATCATACTATTCCCTTTTCCCTCTTATGACCATCCCCAAATTCTTACTGAGCTCTTACTTCTGCTCTTCCAATGAATTGCTTTTCAATCTCTTTGGAGTTGTTTTATGTGAAGTAGGCTACAGCTATCTTTCTACTCTCACCATTCTCCAGTCTAGGGCTGCTTGAATTCTCTGATCAGCCTCAATGGACCTTTCAAACAGTTACTTCTCACATTCTTAGTTAGCCTGCCTCTCTGCCTCAAAATGGGGGGTTCATTCAAATCTGCTAGAAATCCTAAAGGGTCCTGTACTATTCACACTGCCTGTTCACAATACCATAAGGCCTCTTATGCCAAATACAAATACAAATGTCTTAGATTCTCAACCTGACAAACTTCATTGCCAATGGTGGCTCCATAACAACTCAACTGGGGTAGCTAAGCACTGCAGCAGATAAAGTGCAGGGCCTGGAGTCAGAAAAGACCTAAGCTCAAATCTGGGCTCAGATACTTCCTAGCTGTGTGATCCTGGGCAAGTCACTTAACCCTGTTTGCCTCCACTTCATCTGTAAAATGATCTGAAAAAGGAAATCATAGACTACTCCAGTATATTTGCCAAGAAAATACCCAAAGGGGTCATGAAGAGTCAGACATGACTGAAAACAACTAAACAACAAACCAACAACTCTCCATATTAGAGGGAGGGCACCAGTAAACAGTGCAGTGGAAAGAGCTTGGAACTTGAAATCATGAAGTCTGGTGTAACTATGGGTAATCATACCATCTCCCTAAGTCTATTTCCACATACATAAAATAGGGATAATAAAATTCTCGGGGGCAGCTAGGTGGCACAGTGAGTAAAGCGTCGGCCCTGGAGTCAGAAGAACCTGAGTTCGGATCCGGCCTCAGACACTTAACGCACACACAAAACAAAAAAACCTAGCCGTGTGACCTTGGGCAAGTTACTTAACCCCAATTGCCTTCCAAAAGGCAAAAAAAAAAAAAAAATTATCATTTTAGGGATGTGGGTCATATTTGGGAATGGACATATTCAGACCAATATGGCACATTTAGTTAGTTGGTTTTATCTTGTTCCAAACTTAGAAAAATAAAATAAAATAAACTATTCAAATAAATGATTTTAAAATGATCATACCTCAAAGCATACATGCCAAACCATTGACAGTTTATTTTAAAATATGTATATTAACGTTAGCAAAATAGTACAAAAACATCACATTTGCTTTTGGTTTTCTTTTTTTCTTCTGGATTCTTTTGGGGGGGGGGATTTTGTTGCTTTTATCAATATCATCATTATTATACCTTGTAAAGCTGTAATTGAGAGACAGTGTGGTACAGTGGATAGAAAGCTGGCCCTGGAATCAAGAAGACCTGTTTTAATACCTGTCTCTACACATATGGCCTGTATGGACAAAGTCATTTAATCTGTCAGGCAACTGTAAGACTGTAAGTCACCAACAGTTGCTGATCTGCTTCAGTGGAGGGGTCTTCCATGCTAATGAAATTTCTAGTCAGGACCAAACCCAATTTTATTTGGTATATAATACGGTACATTAATGCCGAGAGCTGAATGTCCTCTCAGTCCATGCACATATAGACTTCTATGCATAGCAGTTAGAGTGGGTTGTAGCCAGGGCAGCACAGGACCAGAGAGAGAGCCAGCAATGGCAGCAGACCTGGGACCATGGTATCAGCTGAGTGGGTATCCAGGGAAGGAGAAATTGGTAGAAAGCTTTTATGTGGAAGGAATAGCTTGGCAGGGAATCCTTTAGAAGCTTGTTTGTGCAGCCTGAGGTTCAGAGGATTAGTGCCAGCCACATGCTACCAAAACTATGGGTCAGCTATAGAGCTTTGGGCAGTGGTGGCTCCCTTGCCTACTACACGCATGTGTCTTTTATGCAACAGGCTGACTGACCTTGGCCTGAATCACCTAGGGGTTATGTAAGATTAATTAATCACTCAAGCAAAAATAGCCCTCCTGCTGACTGCAGCCTACTGAATGTCCAGCGTATCCAGAAGATGGGGCCCAGACAGAATAATACCAGACATTCATAGGGCAATCCTCTTTCTAGTCCCATTGCCTGGACAAACTGGGAAATCTTTCCAAAGAGAGTCAGGTGAGGTTTCTGGGCCCCTAGATTATCATCCCTCTTGCCAAGAACCTGACCATTTTACTCACGTTACTGAATGGCTGGGAAGTTAAATGCCATTTGCAGCTATCAGAATAAAATTGCATTAGAGAGGCAAGGTTTTACAGAAGAAAGAACACTGGCCTAGAAGTCAGTAAACCTGGGTTCCAATTCAAACTGTCACTGACTTACTGTGCAACTTTGGGAAAAGTATTTTTCCTCTCTGGATCTCAGTTTCCTCTGCTAAAAAGGATTAGAGTAGGTAATCACAAAATATTTAGTTATACTGAATATATACATTCTAGAGGTTTCCTAGGAGCAAGATATAGTTGCTTGCAGACAGGACTTTTCAAGGTGAAGAGGAAAAAAAATGGAGGGCATAAGGAGAGCCTTTTTCTGTGCCCTGGCTTGTCTTTCTGTTCCTCAAGGAAATGTGTCCTTTCATTAACAAAGAAGCCAGCAAACACTAGGAATGATAAGGGTCCCATTAGTCTAGCTAAGGAACAACTAAGTCCTACAAAGAAGCAGGGAAGAGGATTCTGGTTCCTGTAACCCTTAAACAATGAGGGAAAGAGCTGACTTGCTGCTAGTGCTGGATTTGAGTGACTGACATTTTTCAACCCCTCCCCTCTTTTGCTAAGATCCAGGATATTTATAACCAGATAACGACTCCTTACTAGACCAAGACATACTTTGCAGTGGTAAGGTGAGTGGGGGGAAGGGCAAAGACACATAAATTTAGCCAGAAGAGTATCTCCCCTTCCCCCCTGAGGGGTTAGAGTGGGATTAAATGAAAATCTCTGTGAGTCACTATTGCTTTGATACTAACATAGTTGTTTATGTTAATCATGATTAAAAGATAAGAGAGGGACTGGATCTGTGATATCTCTGGTTTGGGGCACTCCCAGGTGAGGCAATTCCCTCTACTAAAGCAGATTTAAACCTTCTCAACAATTTAGAGTTTTAGAGAATTGCTTAGAGCATTGAGCCATTAAGTGACCTACCGAGTGTCACAAAGCCAAGATATATCTAAGGTAAAATTTGAACCCAGCTCTTCCTGGCTTTGAGACCAATGCCCAATGTATGACCCCACATTGCCTCTCATTTGTTTGACATTTAAAGCCCTTCACAACCTGGGTCCAATCTACCTTTCCAGCTTTATGTTTAACATTCCCTTTCACATACTACCTTCTAGTTAAAGTGGCCTTCCTTCTGTTTCTCATACATTCCTTATCCAACTCCCATCTCTGTGCCATTATATTAGCTGTATCTCATGCCTGAATTCCACTCCCACCTTGCTCCACCTCTTAGAATCCTTAATTTCCTCAAAGCTCAGCTCAAGTGCCATCTTCTACACAAAATCTTTCCTGATCAATCAAACAGTAAGTATTTTTTAAATTGCCACTATGTGACAGGAAGGATTCCCACCCTCACTCTCAGCTGTTAGAGATGCCTTCAAAAATATCTTGTCTCTATTGTGTACATATTTTCTATTTAACAAGGTTAAAAAGGGTCTGGGTCAATCACATTATTAGAACACTCCTCGGATCATTATTTAATTTGTTCCCATATTTAATCTCATCATCCCAAACTCTAGGGTAATCTAGAGGTATTTTTCTATATTTCCTCATTAATTAATGATATTTCAACATATAACTCATTGAACAAGCTAAGCTGAGAGTCACCCCAGTTAATCAAATATTGTTTATTTTAAAAACTGGAGAAACCTTTTCCAACAGTAGCTACTCAGATATAGTCATAGGTTAAATACCCCTAATTACCTAGGATTAAATAAATATTAAAAGTGTTGAATATACAATTGTATTAATATAGAAATCAATAACAGGGGGAGGCAGAGGCAAGATGACAGAGTAAAGGCAGGGACTCAACTGAGCTCTCCCCCAAACTCCTCCAAGTACTTTAAAATAATGACTCTAAACAAATTCTAGAGTAACAGAACCCACAAAAAGATGAAGCGAAACAATTTTCCAATCCCAGACAATTTAGAAGGTCGATGGGAAAGGTCTGTCACAGCAGAGTAAGAGAGGAGCATGGCCCAGAGCAGGCTGAACCAGCATAGCCCCAGACTCAGCAAACCAGGAGCAGGCCTTGGGAGTCACTGAATCATCAGTGAAAGCAACTGCTTCTGGGACTCAGCCCACAGATGGTAAGGCAAAGTGGGGAGAGTCAAACAACTGGTCAATAGGAGATCATAGGGGTCTCTTTGCTAGCACTGAGGCAGGACTCCATTGCTTTGCCCATACCTGGATCCAGGTTGCAGTCCTGGGTGGCAGTCCCAGGGCAAGAAGTAGCACTGGCATAGCAGAGTTTGTGGCCACAATGGAGGGAAGAAAAGAGTCCTTGTGGTCACTAACAGACCAGAGCACAGGCCAGGAGAGTATTAAACACCTCTTCTTAGATCTTGTCACCTTAGAAAAACTGAAAACTTACAGGTCCCTGGAAGTATCTCTGAAAACAACTGCGTAAAACCCCTAAAGCTAGGGACAGTGCTTCCTCCACCCTGGAAGCAAAATCCTACTTTAACAAAAAGTTAAAAGTCAAGCAATAGGCTGGGGAAATGAGCAAACAATAGAAAAAAGATTCTGACCACAGAAAGTTACTATGGTTATAAGGAAGATCAAAACACACACTCAGAAGAAGATAACAAAGTCAAAGCTCCTACATTCAAAGCCTCCAAGAAAAATATGTATTGGTCTCAGGTCATGGAAGAACTCAAAAAGGATTTTGAAAATCAAGGAAGAGAGTTAGAGGAAAAATTGGGAAGAGAAATGAGAATGATGCAAGAAAATCATGAAAAATGAGTCAGCAGCTTGGTAAAGGTCACACACACACACACACACACACACACACACACAATTACTCAAGAAAACAACACCTTAAAAACCAGACTAGGACATGTGGTAAAAGAGGTACAAAAAGCTGATGAAGGAAGAATGCCTTAAAAAGCAGAATTGTCCAAATGGAAAAAGAGGCACAAAAATTCACTGAAGAGAAAAAACTCCTTAAAAAGTAGAATTGGCCACTCATTTCTAAAATATATAGAGAACTGAGTCAAATTTATAATAATACAAGTCATTCCCCAATTGATAAATTATCAAAGGATATAAACAGGCAGTTTTCAGGGGAAGAAATTAAAGCTATCTATAATCATGTGAAAAAATGCTCTAAATCTCTATTGATTAGAGAAATACAAATCAAAACAACTCACACTTATCAAGTTGACTAACATGACCAAACAGGGAAATGATAAATGCTGGAGAAGATGTGGGAAAATTTGGTGAAGTTGTAAACTGATCCAACCATTCTGGAGAGCAATTTGGAACTATGCCCAAAGGGCTATAAAAAGTGAAATGTGTTGAATACAAAAGTAATAACAACATTGTGAGATGATCAGCTGTGAATGACTTAGCTATTATCAGCAATACAATGATCTAAGACAGCTCTGAAGAATTTATGATGAAAAATGCTTTCCCCAGAGAAAGAACTGGTGGTGTCTGAATATAGATCGAAACATAATTTTTTTATTAACTTCCTTTATTTTTCTTAAGGCTTTTTTTTGTATCTGTGTTTTTTTTCACAGCATGACAATCATGGAAACATCTTGCATGACTACGCATGTGTAACATATCAAAGTGCTTGCCTTCTCAATGGAGAATGAGGTGGAGTTGAGGGAGAAAGGGAGAGAATTTGGAACTCAAAGTTTTAAAAATAAATGTTAAAAATTGTTTTTACATGTAACTTGGGGGAAAGTAAAATTCAAAATAAACAGAAAAAGAAAAAATCAATAATAAACTAGAGGTAGATAACTATTTATAATATTTTAGCTATGATAATGACCACAGTTCTAGTCGTCTCAAACCCACATTGTAACTGTGGATGACTTCTTTTCACTTCTGAGAAACTAGTCCCACATCATTTAGTTCCTTCAGTATAACAGATTAGTCTTCACAAGAGAAACATTAAAAAATTTCATAAAGAAAGAAGTCCTCTTCTTCCTCTTTCTCTATATCTCATTAAATCTCTCTCCAGTCATAAAAGGGAAATGGATTCTCCACTGCTGAATAATGTCAGTTAGACTGTTACTTCAAGATTCTATAAGATCTTCTAAAGATACAGTAACAGCATCTGTGGGAGCTCTGGCTATTGAAGCTCATGTTACATGTATATATCTATGTATATTTATGCATTGTCATCCCTAGTTAGAATGTAAACTCCTCCAAGGCAAGGATTATTTCACTTTTATCTTTGTATCTCCAGTGCTTAACCTGTTAGCTGGCACTTTAGAAAGCAATTAATAAATTCTTGTTGATTGATAAAGGAATAATCTTGTGAGAAAAGTTTCAATGAGTACATCTTGAAGGTATGAATGGAAGTAGCTAAGTGGGGTGAAGCAAACAAGATGAGTGATTTCAGAGACAGAAATATACAACTAGATAAAGAGAACCTGTTTTTACTCATAAAGGACAAAAAAAGGTGGTTGACAACTAACTGCCTCATGATTCTGACAAAAAAGAACAAGATTATGTTCTCTGCTATTGGTTATTAGTCATTACAATTCTACATGAATAGCCATAGACTTTCAGTTTTATTATCTATAAAATGGTGCCAAAGTCACTTGTGCCAGATACCTTGGTCTATGGGTACTTTCAAGGTAGTAATATATTCTGTGTTTAAGGTACTGGAATCTGTTTGTGTTTCCTTATATTTTCCTTCAAGTGGTAGAGTTATTAGTGATTGGGTAGAGTACCCATTATACTATCAAGATCCTACCTAACTGGCCAAAAGGAATATAGAATGTGCCAATGAGACTGATTTGGTAAGACCAGGTGGGTCAATCCCGAACTGGTATGGAAATGTTCCAGCCTGAAAGACATTATTTTCTTCTCAAGCCAAGAAGGAACCAGATTCCATGGCAGGGTCTTCCAGCCTGGAGAGGGTCATGAGCAGAGCCAGAAAAGTAGAAATGTAGTTGGATAGAGTAGTTAAGGAAGTTTAAATGCTACCTACATAGTTTTTCTTTCTTCACACATTCATCTTACCTTTCAATGTGGTGCACTCAAGGGAACACAGAATTCAGAGCTAGGAGACCTGAGTTTGAATCCTGGATCTAACATTTAGTATAGCTATGCCACCACAAGTAAGTCATTTCATCTTCAGGTTCAGGTTTTCACATTTTTAAAATGTGGATAATTACCATTTTACTGCCTACTATGCAGTGTCATTTTAAGGAGAGTGCATTGTTAAACTTAAAAATTTTACATATATAGTTGCCCATCAAATGCAGAATGGCTAAACAATTTATGGCTTATAAATGTAATGGAAAGGTACTTTGCTGTAAGAAACAATGAGTGTGATGAACACAGAGAATCAGAGAAAGACTTCCATGAACCTATGAAAAATGGAGCATCTCGGGGCAGCTAGGTGGTGCAGTGAATAGAGCACTGGGCATGGAGTCAGGAGGACTTGAGATCAAATCAGGTCTCAGACACTTAACACTTACTAGCGGTGTGTCCTTGGGTAAGTCACTTAACCCCAACTGACCTCCAAAAAGCAAAAGAGAGAGAGAGAGAGAGAGAGAGAGAGAGAGAGAGAGAGAGAGAGAGAGAGAGAGAGAGAGAGAGAGAAGAAAAATGGAGCATTAGAACCAGGAAAACAATATACACAATGAATAATCACCACAAAACAACTGAAAATGAATGTTGCAAAATTACAAGGAACAAACTTGGCTCCAGATAAGAGATATGAGAAGACATCTCCCCCACCACTTTTGAACAGTTGGGAAAGAAGATGGAAGAGGGAAGGGAAGGGAATAAACACCATGCTATGTGGTTTACAAATATGATCTCATTTATCCTCACAAAGTAACTTGCAAGGTTGGTGTTATTATTTTCCCCATTTTACAGTTGAGGAAAATGTAGCAAGCAGGTTAAATGATGTGCCCAAGGTCACTCATAGCTATATGTTGTCAGATTGTTTCCAGTGTATTCCTTGGTTATTCTGATTTTTTTCTCTTTTTCCTCTTTCCCTTTCCTTTAATTTTTATTGTTGTCTTTGTAAGTAATGGTTCCCTAGGAGGACAGGGGAGATACAAAAATAAATTTAGATAATATATAAATATTGATAATACATATCTTTTTGTTTATTTTTAAAAATAAATGTTTTTTGTTTTTCTTTTTTAAATTAGCATTTTATCTTTCCCCAGGTACATGTAGAAATAATTTTTTTAAAAAAGCAATCGGGGTTAAGTAACTTGCTCAAGGTTACACAGCCAGTAATTATCTATGTATGGGTGCTCATTTTCTGAGGCCAGATTCGATCCTGGGTCATCCCAAGTAGAAATAATTTTTAACATTTGTTTTTAAAATTTTGAGCTCCAAATTCTCTCCCTTCCTCCCTCCTCAACCCTGCCTCCCACCCACTGAGAAGGCAAGCAATTTGATATAGGTTATACATGTGTAATCATGCAAAACATATCCATAATAGTCATGTTGTGAAAGAAAACAGACCAAAAAGGACTCAAGAAAAAAATTTTTAATCAAATGCTTTATTAACTTGTAGTTTACATCATTTATTTCTGCAAGATTTTGAGTTACAAATTTCTCCCCAATTTCTCCCTACTTACCACCCCAAAATATCCCCTCCTCCAAGCTGCTCTCTCCCATATCTTCTCCCATACACCCTCCGACTTTCCAGAAGGGCACAGTGGATCTCTATGCCCTAATGCCTGTATGTCTTATTTCCCAGTTACAGGTAAAATAATATTAATAATAGTATGTATATATATTAATATTTTATTTTAAAACTTTGAATTCCAGATTCATCCCTTCTTCCCTTGTCACCCACCCTTACTGGGAAGATAAGCAATTCAATATAGGTTTTACATGTGTAGCTATGCAAAACATTTCCATAGTGGATATATTGCAAAAGACTGACTATATTTCCCTCCTTCCTATCCCACCTCCCACTTGTTCTATTCTCTACTTTGATCCTGTCCCTTTTCAAAAGTGGGTGCTTCCAATTTCCCCCCCCCCAGCCTGCCCTCCCTTCCATCATCCCCCCTCTCGTCCCCTTCCCCCCTACTCTCCTGTAGGGTGAGATACCCTATTTTTTTTGTATGTCATTCTCTCCCTAAGCCAAATTCAATGAGAATAAGGTTGACCCATTCCCTTTTGCCTTCCTATTCTTCCCCTCCAGTGTAACCATTTTCCCTTGCCTCTTCTATATGAGATAGTTTACCCCATTCTGTCTCTCCCTATCTCCTCTCATTATGTTCCTCTCTCACCTCTTAATATCACCTTTTAAGTATCATCCTTTCCTATTAAATTGGTCCTGTGTCCTCCATCTATGTATACCTATACACATACACACACACACACACACACACACACACACACAAATATATGTCTATATAGGAGGGTATATGGGTATATGAATGCATATGTGAATGTGTATATATGTATGTGTGTGTGTGTGTGTGTGTGTGTGTGTATACACACACACACACACACACCAATTTCTATTCCCTTCAACTATTCTCATACTGAGAAAAGTTTCATAAGTTACAATTATCATATTTCCATGTAGGGATTTAAATAGTTCAATTTTGATAAGTGCTTTATGATTTCTTTTTCTTGTGTACCTTCTCATGCTTCTCTTGCTTCTTGTATCTGAATGTCAAATTTTCTATTCAACTCTGGTTTTTTCATCAAGAATGCTTGAAAGTGAGGGTAGAGCCAAGATGGCAGTGTAGAAATAGCACATCCAAGGCACTCTCCTGGCAGATCACCTCCAAACTATGTAAAAGGGGACTCTGAACAACTTCTGGAGCCCCAGCACCCACAGAACAACACAGAGAAGCTAACCTCCCACTGAGGACAGCCCAGCAGCCCTGCAGCCCTGCAGGAAGAATCAGCGCAGCCCTCTGGGAGCCAGCAGCACAGCGCACAGCGCTTGGAGAGCCGAGCCTGAGCCATAGTTTTAGCCCCAGGGCAGCAGGGACAACAGCCAGCTGGAGGGACCCCAGAACACCAGCAGCTGTGGTGATTCCAGAATTATCAAAACAGACATCCCTAGGACAAAGTGAGAGGTTAGTGCCCTATGGACTTTGGGACCAGTATTTGGGGAACACGTCGGCTTCCTCCCCTGGGGGCTAGAAGCTGCTGAGGAGACACACCATTTTGTAGTTTTCAGTGGCAGCTCCAGCTCCTGGCCTGTGAACTGTAGGGAGATCCAGCGATCAGTCTTGGGGGGGGGGGGCGGGTAATCACCCTTGCTTTAACCTCCCTGGATCTGGATTGTGGTCTGGGGTGGAGGTCGTGGGGTGGGTATCCAGCTTGCCAGAAATGGAAGTTGTTCCCCCACACGTTTGGGACAGAAGCTCCCCTTTCTGGTGGCAGAGTCCTACTGTGGCAACAAGCCCAAAAGTCAAGTAATTAAGTGGCAACATGCCAAGGCAAAGGAAACAAAATAAACAGAAAAATGCAACATTAGACTCCTATTTTGGGGGCAAAGCGGATCTAAGCATAGAACAGGAGGAGGACTGTGAGGTCAGAAATCCTGCTCCAAAAGCCCCAAAGGAAAATATGAGTGGGTTACAGACCATAGAGGACATTAAGAAGGACTTTGAAAATCAAATAAGAGAAGTGGAGGAAAAATTGGGAAGAGAAATGAGAAGGATGCAGGAAAAGTATGAAATGAGGGTCAACAGTCTGACTGAGGAAAACAACACCTTAAAAAACAGACTGACTCAAATGGCAAAGGAAGCCCAAAAGGGCAATGAGGAGAAGAATGCCTTAAAAAGCCAAATTTGCCAGATGGAAAAAGAATCTCAAAAGCTCACTAAGGAGATTCATTCCTTCAGAGTTAGACTGGAGCAAATGGAAGCTAATGACTTTATGAGAAATCAAGATGCTGTTAAGCAGATCCAAACAAATGAAAGAATAGAAGGCAATCTGAAATATCTCATGGGAAAAAACACTGACCTGGAAAATAGATCCAGGAGAGACAATTTAAAAATTATTGGACTACCTGAAAGCCATGATCAAAGAAAGAACCTAGAAATCACCCTTCAAGAAATTCTCAAGGAAAATTGCCCTGATGTTTTAGATCCAGAGGGCAAAATAGAGGTTGAAAGAATCCACCGATCACCTCCTGAAAAAGATCCCAAAAAGAAAACTCCCAGGAATATTATAGCCAGGTTCCAGAATCCCCAGATCAAGGAGAAAATACTACAAGCAGCCAGGAAGAAACAATTTCAATATTGTGGAAACACAATCAGAATAGCCCAGGACCTGGCAGTTTCTACACTGAGGGATCAAAGGGCATGGAATATGATATTCCAGAGGGCAAAAGAGCTGGGACAGAACCCAAGGGTCACCTACCCAACAAAACTGAGTATTATGTTTCAGGGGAAAATATGGTCATTCAGTGGAATAGAGGACTTTCAAGCATTCTTGAGGAAAAAACCAGAGTTGAATAGAAAATTTGACATTCAGACATAAGAAGCAAGAGATGCCTGAGAAGGTAATCAGGGAAAAGAAATCAAAAGGAACTTATCAAAGTTGACCTATTTACATTCCTGCATGAAAAAACAATAACTGTAACTGATGAAACATCTCTCAGTATGAAAATAATGGAAGAAGGGTGTATAGTCATTTGAATACATATGTGAATGTGTATATATATGTTTACAATTATACATGGATAGAGGGCATAGGTTGAATTTGTTGGTAAAGGATAATACTTAAGGGGTGAAGTTATGAGGTGAGAGAGGAAAGTGGCAAGAAGAGATGGGGAGAGACAGGGTAGGATAAACTATCTTATGTAGAAGAAGCAAGGGGAAGTGGCTGCAGGGAAGGGGAAGAATAGGAAGGCAAAAAGGCAAAACCACATTCTCATTGAATTTGGTTCTGGGAGAGAATGACATACATACTAAATGGGATATCTCAACCTGCAGCAGAATAGGGGGAAGGGGAATGAGAGGAGGGATGATGGATGGGAGGGCATCCTTGGGGGGAGGGGAGGTTGGAAGTACCCACTATAGAAGAGGGACAGGATCATGTAGGGAATGGACCAGGTGGGGGGTGGGATGAGTGGGAGGGAATTATAAGCAGCCTTGTACATTATATCTACTATGATAATGTTTTGCATAGCTAGACATGTACAACATATACTGAATTACTTATCTTCCCAGAGGGAATGGGTGACAAGGGAGGAAGGGAATGGATCTGAAATTCGCGGTCTTACAATTAAATGTTTCAAATATATATAAATACTATTATTAATACTCTTTTGCATGTAATTGGGAGATAAGATGTGCAGGCATTGGGGCACAGAGATTCACCTTGCTCTAATGGAAAAGTCGAAGGGGTTATGGGAGAAGATATGGGAGAGAGCAGATTGGAGGAAGCAATATCTTTTTTTTTTTTTTGCTTTTTGGAGGGCAATTGGGGTTAAGTAACTTGCCCAAGGTCACACGGCTAGGTTTTTTTTTGTTTGTTTGTTTGTTTTGTGTGTGAATTAAGTGTCTGAGGCCGGGTCCGAACTCAGGTCCTTCTGACTCCAGGGCCGATGCTCTACTCGCTGCGCCACCTAGCTGCCCCGAGGAAGCAATATCTTGTGGGACTGCTATTCTGGGATGGTGGGTAGGGGAAAAATGGGGGAAAAAATTGTAACTCAAAATCTGGCGGAAATGAATGATGTAAAACAGAAGTTAATAAAGCATTTGTTTAAAAAAAAAAAGAATGCTTGAAAGTCCTCTATTCCACTAAATGACCATATTTTCTCCTGAAACATGATACGTAGTTTTGTTGGGTAGGTGATTTTTGGTTTTAATCCCAGCTCCTTTGACCTCTGGAATATCATATTCCAAGCCCTTCAATCCCTCAGTGTAGAAGCTGCCAGATCCTGTATTATCCTGATTGTGTTTCCACAATATTCAAATTGTTTCTTCCTGGCTACTTGTCATATTTTCTCCTTGATCTGGGGATTCTGGAACCTGGCTATAATATTCCTAGAAGCTTTCTTTTTGGGATCTTTTTCAGGAGGTGATCAGTGGATTCTTTCAACCTCTATTTTGCCCTCTGGTTCTAAAACATCAGGGCAATTTTCTTTGAGAATTTTTTGAAGGATGATTTTTAGGTACTTTTTTTGATCATGGCTTTCAGGTAGTACAATAATTTCAAAATTATCTCTCCTGGATCTATTTTCCAGGTTAGTGGTTTTTCCAATGAGATATTTCACACTGTCTTTATTATTGTTAATCTTATTTTGGTTTTGTTTTATTTTTTCTTGATTTTCATAAAGTTATTAGCATCCATTTGCTCCACTCTAATTTTTAAGGAATTATTTTCTTCAATGAGCTTTTGAATCTCCTTTTCCATTTGTCTTTTTAAGGCATTCTTCTCCTCATTTGTTTTTTTTGTATCTCTTTCACCATCTGGCCTAGTCTGGTTTTTAAGTTGTTTTTTCTTCAGTATATTTTTGTGTCTCCTTTACCAAGCTGCTGACTCATTTTTCATGATTTTCTTGCATCACTCTCATTTTTCTTCCCAATTTTTCCTCTTCCTCTCTTTATTTTCAAAATCCTTTTTGAGTTCTTCCATAGCCTGCAATCAATTCATATTTTTCTTGGAGGCTTTGATTGTAGGAGCTTTGACTTTATCTTCTTCTGAGTGTGTGTTTTGATCTTCCTTGTCACCATAGTAACTTTCTATAGTCAGAGGGTTTTATTTTCCTGTTGTTTGCTCATTTCTCCAGCTTATTGCTTGACTTTTAACTATTTGTTAATGTAGAGCTCTGTTTCCAGGGTGGAGGGAGCACTGTCCCTAGCTTCAGGGGGCTTTTGCAGCTGTTTTCAGAGATATTTCTAGGGACATGTAAATTTTCAGTTATTCCAAGGATGTATGATCTAAGGAGAGGTGTTTACTATTCTCTTGACCTGTGCTCTGGTCTATGAGTGACCACAAAAACACTCTTTTCTGTCTTGGAATTGTGAAGACAGTCCCCCCTCCACTGTGACCACAAGTTCTGCTATGTCAGTCCTCCTTCTTGCCCTAGGTCTGCCACCCAGAACTGGGACCTGGATCTGAGTATTGGCAAAGCAACATGGTCTTGCCTCAGAACTAGCAAAAAGGTCCCTGTAATCTCCTTCTGACCAATTGTTTCACGCCCTTTACAGTCTGTGTGCTGATAGCTCTGCAAGCAGCCACTGCCAGTGCTGCTGCTATAGCTTTTCAGTCACTCCCACGGCCTGCTCCTGGTTTACTGTGTCCAGAGCTGTGCTGGTGTTGACTGTGCTGAACTGTGCTCCACTCTCTCCCAGGTGTGACACAGCTTTCCTACTGACCTTCTAAGTAGTCTTTGGTGTCTGCAGGCTGGGCAGTCTGGAAACTGCCACTACTGCCAGTGATTCAGTTGCCCCAAGGCCTGCTTCTGGTTTGCTGGGACTGGTCTACACTGGCACAGCCTGCACTGGACTGTGCTCATTTCTCACCATGGTGCAACAGACCTTTCCTGCCAACCTTCCAAATTGTCTTGGACTGGAAATTTGTTCCACTTCATCTTTTTGTGGGTTCTGCTGCTCTAGAATTTTTTAGAATAATTTTTAAAGGTATTTGTAAAAGTTTGGGGAAGAGTTCAGGTTAATCCTTGCCTCTACTCCACCACCTTGGCTCTGCCTCTTAGCAAGCATTTCAATAAATATATCTTTTTGAAAAGGAAATTTTAAATACTCCTTTTTCTGAGTGTGTACATTCTATTTTCTCTCATATATAGAACCCAGAAAATCCACTCTTGTGGTCTGGAGTATATGGTCAACAGAGCTGCTAAAAAAAAAAGAGAGAGAGAGAGAAAGAGGTTATCCAGACTAGGACATCCACTTATGAGGGTAATGATAGAATAAATGGAAAGATGGGTATTAAGTGGAGCAGATCTCTGAACCTGAAAAGCCAAGTTAACTTTGTGATCCAGGAAGGTTTTAAAAAATCCTAAAAGGTGAAAGTACAAGGGGCAGCAAGGTGGCCCAGTGAGTAGAGAGCACCAGCCCTGGAGTCAGGAGGACCTGAGTTCAAATCCGGCCTCAGACACTTAACACAAAAACTAGCCATGTAACTTTGGGCAAGTCACTTAACCCCAATTGCCCTACCAAAAAAAGCAAAAAAAAAAAAAAAAGGTGAAAGTACTGAGGTCAAAGGCAATGATCCCCTCAATTAGATTTAAGGAGGAGCTGAATCCTTTGGATAGATCATCTAAAGTTTAAGGCTACAACTCTTATGTGTAACCAACAGTTACAGAATCCTGACACTTACAACAGTCCTAAAAAAAGCAGTGAACTTAAGAAAGCATATTTGAGGGGCGGCTAGGTGGCGCAGTGAATAGAGCGCCGGCCCTGGAATCAGAAGGACCTGAGTTCGGAGCCGGCCTCCGACACTTAATCCATACAAACAAAAAAACCTAGCCGTGTAACCTTGGGCAAGTTACTTAACCCCAATTGCCCTAAAGGGGTGGCTAGGTGGCGCAGTGAGTAAGAGCGCCGGCCTCGGAGTTTGGATGACCTGAGATCAGATCCGGCCTCAGAAAATGAGCACCCACGCATAAATCAAATGACTAGCCGTGTAACCTTGAGCAAGTTACTTAACCCCAATTGCTTTAAAAAAAATAAATAAATAAATAAAAAAATAAAAAATAGAAAGCATATTTGATATTCCATAGCTCCTAACTCTTCTTGTAGACTAAGCAAGAATTTGATAAGATAATAACTGGAATGGACCTTTGAGCTACCAGTCATAAAGGATCTTCAAATAATTTTAATCACCTTAAATTTCTTGAAACACGATAAGGAGCAGCCCGAAGTCCAATACTGGTGAAACAAGTCACTCTTATTTAGTCCCTGTTGGCTGTGGAAAAGGGTGGAAATAGAATTGCTTATAGAAGAAACTAATTTTTTTTTCACCTAAGTTGAACCTCCCTACTTATATATTGACCCTGGCAACATTGTAATTAATGAAAGCTCTTTGTATCCCAGCTGTTTATGGAAGGCTATTTCAGGTCAAGACCAAGAACAGGAAACACTTATAGAGAGAGTTGTGCATTTATATGTGACTTCTATTTGGTGAAATTGTGCCAGGTGCTGCAATACAATAAATTTCTGCATACAGATTATGTATCTGGCATATATATCCATGCATGTATTCAACATACAGTTGACCATGGCTCCATGTACTGGGCTTTATTTGGAACCTGGAAATGAAGCTGCCACAGGGCTTTTTGTTTTCTTTCTTTTTTATATATAAACTGTGTTATTTTTTATTGATACCTTTTGTCTTTATCTTGCCTTCATTTTCAAGATATCCTTCTCCTCTCTCCTACCCATAGAGTTATATCTTATAACTAAAAATAAAAGAAGAGAAAAGGAGTTTTACAAAGCTAAGCAATAAATCTGGCAATATATATATGTGTATATATATACACACACACATATATATATATATATATACACACACACACACACACATACACACACACACACACACACACACACACACACACACACACACACATATATATATAATGCTATATTGTCGTTTCCCCCCATCTTACCAATGAAAGAAGTATGGTTCATTTTCTCACCTCTTCTTTGGGACTAAGATTGGCCATTACAATTAATATTCAATTTGATTTTGTTGTTGTTGTCTTTTTCCCATTTATACTGTTGTGATTATTGTTTATATTGTTTTTCTGGTTTTGCCCACCCTATTTTGCAATTGTGCGTTGAAGCTTTTCCATACTTCTCTGTATCTGTTATTTCTTATGGCACAATATTATTTCATTATATCCATGCATCACAACTTGTTTAACCATTCCACAATTAATGGACATTTGCATTGTTTCTAATTATTTGATACTACAAAAGGTGTTGTTAATATTTTGGCATTTGTGGAATAGCTTTTGCTTTCTAAGGCTGACATTTATTTAAGGTTTATTTAAGAGCAAAGCTACTTATTAGGAGCTGTCTAGTGATAGGCACATAGTAGACATTTAATAAATGTTTATTGATTAACTGAATGGTGTGCATCTTCTCATATTTCTTTCAGTTCCAAAGTGGCCTGGATCCTGAAGGAGCAGCTGAATAAATATATCTTGGTAAGTCTGGAAATTACTGGGAAGGAGAAATGTTCCTGCATGGATCTCTAATAAGTGTATATGACTTGCCCCTGAGTCAAGCTTGACAACTTGGATGTAGATGTGGGCAAGATGCAGACTGGCTCCATAGTTTGCTAGGTAGGCTGTTCCAGAAAGCTTCATGGAATGCTTTCGTAAACAAAGTTCATGCCAAGATGAGATGGTTATTTAGTGGTCACTCAATAGTCATTTCTGATAATCATGGTATCAGCTCCTTCAACATTGTTTATGAGCTCATTAAAGCATGTTTAGATGTATACCTAAGAACTGGACATGTATAGCATCTATGATTTTTCAGGGGCTGCAAATCATTTCTTCATGGGGAGAATGAAAGTATGATATTATCTCTTTGTCATGACAACAGAAATTCAAGACAAAGTCACAATTTGTCCTTCTTTCTCTAGCGTTACTAAACTACTGAGACTTGATCCATGAGGATTACCCTATAGCTTCAAGGCTATTGGCTTGGCCTGTGTGCTAGTATAGTTTGCAGAGGAAAGGAAAAATGAAAAGCAGCACAAATGTTTATTCTCAGTCTCAGAAATCCCGAGAAAGGATAATGGACTATAGAGAGGACACACAGTCAGTTAGTCGATAAACATTTATTAAGCCCCTACTATCTGCTGTACATTGTGCTAAACACTGAGGATACAAAGAAAGGCAAAAGACAGTCTGTGAATCAAAAGCTCACAATTTAATGAGGGAAGACAATATATTAAAAGAAGCTGAAAATCGGAGAGTGGAGAGGGCACTCAACATGATGGCATGATGGAGTCATGAGCACAGGTGGAGAGGAAATGATGAGATGGCTGCCATTGGCACTCTACTTAAACAGAGGATCTGGGAGGAAATCTCCACTGACCACCCTTTCCCCTCTCCAACCAGAGGAAGGGAGGGGCCTTGGGCACAGGAGTGCTGAAGATGTATAAGTTTCAGAATAGCTATGGAGGTGGAGTAGAGAAGCAGTATAGGGAGGTGCTCTAAGACAAAAAGAAGGGAGATGTAAGTGATGGCACTGAGGAGCTGGCAAGGCTTGGCCAACCTGCCAGAAGTCAGTAGTGTTATAGGCATGATGCAATCCTGACTCATTCAAAATAACAATAACTCATATCTGTCTAGTAGGAAAGGCAAGCAAATATAGTAGGTAGAAGGATTGCTTTGAAGTAAAAAAGACACAGATTCAAGTCCCACTTCTGATTCATACTGGTTATGACACTGAGCAAGTCATTTAACTTCTCAGTACCCAAGGCAATTCTCTTAGTTGCAGAGTACGTGCTGAACTACAAAGATAGACAGCTTCTACTTGCTAGGAATTCCCTCTGGGGGTAGCTAGGTGGATCATTTGATAGAGTACTGGGCTTGGAGTCAAGAAAACCTTATGAACATAAATAGTCCATGGTCATGAAGAGTTGACTGAACAACAACAAAAGTTCCCTATATCACTGAAAGAATAGATCTTGTCCAAATGTGTGTTTGTGGAAAAAAAAAAAAGTCCACTCCTAGGGGCGGCTAGGTGGTGCAGTGAGTAGAGTGTTGGCCCTGGAGTCAGAAGGACCTGAGTTCGGATCTGGCCTCAGACACTTAACACACACAAACAAAAACCTAGCCATGTGACCTTGGGCAAGTTACTTAACCCCAATCGCCCTCCAAAAAGCAAAAAAAAAAAAAGTGTGTTTGTGTGTAGGTATAAAACTCTAAAGTTTTCAAAGTGATTTATAAAGCAAAAAAAATCACACACACACACACACACACACACACTCGCATGCACATACACACACAATCTCTACATATATTGAGTAGCCAAAAAGTACTAGTGTAGTTTTAAACTATGAAAGCTAAGACTTTTGGGACCATATACATATGGGTGTGTATATGTGTGTGTGTGTGTGTGTATGTATGTATGTGTATGTATGTATAATATATAATATAAATATTACATACACACAATATATATTGCTATAGTCATATATGTATACATAATCATTTTATAGATGAGGAAAATGAAGATGAGAGGTTGTGACTTGCCTAAGGAGTACCAGAGGTAAGAGTGGAACCCAGGTCTTTCTAAGTCCAACACTAACTTACTACACATTGTTGCCTTACTTAGGAGCATGAGTTTTCCAGGGCATGTTTCTTTTCTCACTCTTGTAGGATTCTTCAGGAGATTGTATCTCTTCATGAGCAGGAGAGCTAAGAAAAGTTCCACTGCTTAATTTTCCCTTATTTATTTTGCTTTGTTGTTGTGACTTGTTTTGATCTATTGATAAAAAATGTACCAGATAGAAGCTTTAGTTATATTTGTCTAATGATACTAGCCTAAGATATCTCCATAGACCGTCAAGTGGGATTGATTACTTGGGAAATACTACAAAAGAAGTTAGTAGAAAATGATAATTAGTAATATATCACAAAACAAAGAAAAGTAATGGATAGGGGCAGCTAATTGGAGCAATGGATAGAGCACCAGCCCCGGAATCAAAAGGACTGGAGTTCTAATCTGGTCTCAGACATTTACTTAACTGTGTGACCCTGGGCAAGTCACCACCCCAAGTGCCTCCAAAAAAACAAAAGGAAAGAAAAGAAAAGTAATGGATAACAAAACAAGTCCTCAGAAAACTTGATTTCATGTCCAACCGAGCCATATCAAAGCTCGTTGCTTTTGGATTCAGAGGACCTCAATTCAAATCTCAACTTTGCTACTTAGTACTGATGTGACCTGGATCAATTCATTTAACCTCTAAGGGCTTCAGTTTCTTCATCTCTAAAATTGAGGCCATTGGACCAGATGACTTCTAAGTTCCCTTCAAATCCTAAATCTATGATACTATAATCCCAAGAGCACTCATAGATGAAACTTGATAGGAAGACAAAAATAGAACAGATTTGTAGATGTATTTTTTTTTTTAGAGTCACATTTAGACCCAAAGTTTGGACTGTACAAAAAAATAGAAATGAGACTTAAGAAGATGAAATCAGAAAGAGTAACCCAGCCAGACAAGTATATATGAATGAAATATGTTTCAGAGGCAACACAATCTTAAGCCTTGAGTGACGGCATTATATGATTTAACAGGATAGGGAAATGCCAAAATAATGGGAAAAACATAAATTTTAATATTATTACCTTAGAAAGGTGATCAAGGCAACATTGCTACCTATCATTCCTTATACCTACTCTTTGTCTCTGTCTCTCTCTGTCTTTCCTCCTGTCTTTCCATCTCTCTGTTTCTCTATCCCTATCCCCATTTCTCTCCCCCCCTCCTTCAAATATTCAAACACTCACATGGATCTGCAATCTCATCCATGTGAATATCCAATACATGTTGCAAACAATTCATGTCTGTCCAACCTGCACAACTCTTTTCCAAGTCTTCCCATCCACCACAAGTAGTACACCCAGTGCTGTGTGGGTAATTGACTCTCCAGAAAAAATATGAATACACAAGATACACTTTTAAGTTTAATCTGTTTTAATAACATTTTCTCTATAACTTTCTAAAGTCTAGACAATTAATCAAACCCTGATTAGTAGCATTTGCCAATTTCAAGATATAAATGATCACATTGAAAATCTAATAATTGGGTCTTCATGAGTCAGTTGGAGCAAGCTCTAGCACATCCCTGGGTACACCCCAAATGTCAGGTACTTTGTTCACTTTTCCCTGACGTTGAAAGGATGACAATGAAGGACATGGGCTATGACCCATTATCCCTCAGTCTCCCCACATGAGAAGACAGGGTTTTTGTTTTTTCTTTGAACATACATTTTTCTAATGCCATCCTTTATTCTGGTGTTTCTGTGGAGTTCTTTGTTATATGTTGCAATCCGTTTCACACCCACCATGCATCTTCCATTGGCCTCTGTTTTTTGTTTTATTTTGTTTTGTTTGGACAGCAGTGTCATCTCATTGGGGTAGGAAAGTTGCGCTCAACTTATAATTATGCAACTAGAACTCAACTTCCTTTTATTGGTGCAAACAGATACCTACTCTGAAACTTAACCTTCTTAGAGAGATGAGACTGAGATGAGGAGAGGTAGGATAAACTGAGAGATGAAGTGATTTGGTCAGTCTCATAGATAAAATGTGTAAGAAGCAGCTCTTGAACTCAGACCATTCTGACTCTAAGGTTGGTTCTCTATCCATTATACCCTGTTGCTTCCTGTAGTCATACAATAACACAAGTAGAATATTAGCATTTAAAAGATGGCCCATTATTTCTAGAAGTTTGGCTTCATTAACTAAACTTCTTTGCAATTTAGCAGAAGCGATCCAACTCTAGCTCCTTCACCTGTTTAATTCTGAATCTAATTTATCATCCGTACAGTCTGTCCTAGATTATCTATCTATCTATCTATCTATCTATCTATCTATCTATCTATCTATCTACCATGTCTGTCTCTCTATCTTTTTATCCATCTATCTATGTCAACAGGCTTTATAGGCCATTACATGTCATGATCTGAATAATAGAGAAAACTCTTCCCATTTTTTATGCATTTTGCTTTTATGTTCTGGTTTCTTAGGTCAAACTTTTAAGTGGTTCCAGGTCTCTTTCAAGAGACCTTTCAATGTTCAGGGTCTTGTTGCAACCATCAGAATGGTATCTGCAAATCAAAGCATCTAAAAGATCTCATCATCCATAGGGAATCTCTCTTTATTTTGGACTCTGAGCTAGAAAGACTTCATGATAGTGGTGGAAATATATCCTCCTGTTTTATGCCTTATTTGATAATAATAATCAGATCAAATAAGGTTGTTTCTTTCAAACATATGTGTGTGTGTATGGAGAGAGAGAGAGAGAAAGAGAGAGACAGACAGAGAAGAGAGAGGAAAGAGACAGAGAGACAGAGAGTTAATGTAGTAGATAAAGAGTTGACTTCAAAGACAGGGAGACCTGGGTTCAAGTCCTGCTTTGGACACATACAACAATGCAACCTTGGTCAAATCACAACCTCTCAGTGATCTTGGAGATTCTTCAAGATTGTACCTTGTAGAAAAGGCACAAACACATACTATTTGACAGTTTCTTCATCTTGGAGATCCCTATACCAATGCAATCACAGGTCTAGTCACTACATTTACCTTTCAAGGAATCTTAGTACTTTGTTGAAAGATACTCTGAAGAGAGCTTTCAATTTTTTTAAATGATCAGAAACAGTAAATACAATGAGATCTTGTATTCTCCCCATCTTTCAGTCAATTGTGTAGTTGTAGAGATGTGAGCCACTGTGGAATATTGCTTGCAATATCCTACCTGGTGGCTACTAATACTCTCACGGAGGTTGCTCTCAGTGCATTCAGAATGAGGGCCTTGCAGCATGCTTAGATTGCCTAACATGGAGGCACCCTGCTTCCCTATGTTCCCTACCATGCAGTTGAGAGAATCTCCTTTGATTGACAACATAGCTGGAACAGGCTGTATTTTTTAAAAACTGCCAGATTGGAACAATCTCTTTTTATTCCTGCTTGCTCATTCTTGCTGAGTCCAGAGGGTGCAGGTGCCAAGAACTGAACTGAGAGGGTGGATACCTTTCTCCTCCCTCTTTCACCTCAGAGAAATTTTGGGCCCAGGGCTGTTTCTCTTCTATTTCATTTGTCCTTTGTTTCAGTTGCTGGTTGTCATCCCCACTGGACTGAAGTTTGAGCTAGGGTGACCTTGAAGCTAGGATTCTAGGCAGGTTGTTGCAGCAAGTTGGCCTGTCAGGGAAGTCCTAAGAAGCCACAGTGCCTGGGACTCAAGCCCAAGGAGGGGTTTTGGACTTTGAGCTTGGGACTGGGCTCCACATAGGAGCTGAGCTAAGCTGTTTGATACCCATTATTATACCTTTTGAAGTAAATATTCCAGGCTAAATGGAATTTGGGCAAGGAAGACCCTTATTCAATTGAGAAAACATCGGGGTGGCTAGGTGGTGCAGTGAGTAGAGCGTCTGCCCTGGAGTCAGAAGGATCTGAGTTCGGATCCGGCCTCAGACACTTAACGCACACACAAACAAAAACCTAGCCGTGTGACCTTGGGCAAGTTACTTAACCCCAATTGCCCTCCAAAAAAGGAAAAAAAAGAGAAAACATCATCGGTGGGGCCTGGAGTCATTTGCAGAGAACCTAGCCATTCCCAGTTTCCCTTAAGGGTACCAGACAACCCTGGAGGAAGAGTGAAATGTAACCTAAATGGCAGTCTGTTAGCAGTGGTGTGGTGGTAGGAGTGGGGTAGGGGGTGGGGGAGTTGGGATAGTCAGGGTTATATATATAGAAATAATTTTCATAGAATGTTATGAAGATGGGGTAATAACACATTCATTGGTAGTTGTTGATATTCTCTTTTTAAGGAAACATTTTTTTTTTGTTTCACCTTTTAAAGGGGAGTTAAAAAGACAAAGTCAAAGTTTTTTCCTCTTCTTTAATTTCTTCTTCTCATTCATATATCTTATGAATAGATCCCTTTGCACCCTCACCACTATATTGTTTCCAGTGGATGTCTTCCACTATGCACATTTATTCCAACCTTTGTGCATTACTTCATTGGTTCTCTTTATTACCATTTCTACCTTCTATATAACAACAACCATAGATGTGATGTTAAGAGTAGTCTAAATGTTGTAGTACTACTATGTTTAATGATGAAAAAATTTTCTTATAAAAATCTTTGTGGGGCAGCTAGGTGGCGAAGTTAATAGAGCACCAGCCCTGGAGTTAGGAGGACCTGGGTTTGGATCTGGCCTCAGACACCTAACACAAAAACTAGCCATGTGACAACCCCAATTGCCCTGCAAAAAAAAAAGAAAAAAGAAAAAAATATTTGTGGATCTATTCCATTTTTCTTCTGTTTGTTGTTCTTTCATTTTTATCATTAAATAACCTTGGGGTGACTTGGCTTAATTAGATCTCTTACCAAACTTTTAAAAAATTGGTTTTGCCCTCTACAGCTTCCCTCTGTTTCATGAGGTGATGTTGCTCATGATCTTCATCATCCCTCTCTGTAGGATTCCACAAATGAGTTTTATATTCTAAACTGGTGAGTTTTTTTGCCCACTGCACCTCTCTGCAGATAAGCCAAGTTTTGGCTGACTAAAGTGCTGGTAAATAGTATTTCATTTTTTCCAATTACATGTAGAGATACTTTTCAACATTCATTTTTTAAATAAGTTTTTACATTCCAAAATTTTCTCCCTCTCTCCCATCCCCCCTCCCCAAGATGGTAAGCAATCTGATATAAATTATAAATGTGCAATCATGTAAACACATTTCCACATTTGACTAAAATACTTTTAAATCTCCTTATGTCTCCTTATTATGGTCCTTGATTTATTTCAATTAAACTTTGGTATGAAATTGTTATAGTTCCTCTTTGTGTTCTTTCTTCTATTGGTATTCCATTTTTAAATATCAATAACTTGCTTAAAGTTATTGGAAAAATAAGTTTCATTGTATGCCCTACCTTTTTCTTTTTTAATCTTGTGTTTTTGGAATACTTTTTAATCTTTGTTTCAACAAATCTGACAGCTGATTCAGAAATAACATTAGTAATGAGTTGTTTCTTATTTGTTAAAATAAAATAAATTTAATTCTTGTAATATTATTCAATACTCACAATGTCCAACACCTATTCATATGGTAAATGGCTTGTACCAATGAATGAAGGCAAGAGATGGATGGCTGAGCTTGGGAAATAGTGGGATAGTATCAATTTTTTTATATACATTTGAGAATGGAACAGGTAGACTTTAAAAAACAATCTTCTGCAACAGATTGGATCTTTATAGTCATACAATTGACTTAAATCAATAGCAAATTCAGGATCTAGCTGTGTTTATTATTTGTTGATTATGAAAAAAAAAAGACAATAATTTGAATTAGAATAGCAAACTACAGCCTTACAGGTTTTTCTCAAGGAATCACTTCACTCTTGAAGATGTTAAACTTGCATGAGTTACATCTTATTAGTACACAAGCATGTTGTCTCACCCATTAGATTGTGAACTCCCTGAGGGCAGGGACTATTTTTGTCATTCTTTGTTTTGTAATGAGCTCAGTGCCTGGTACATAGAAAGTACTTACATGCTTGTTGACTTGAGCACCAAATTAACTCTTTTTCATAGCTCTCTGATTATTAATGTCAACCAAGGCACAAAACAGAAAAATGTATGTTTGCTGAAGGAATTCACTACGGTTGTTCAAGGATATCTTATCTGGAGTCCAAATGGAAAGGGGATTCTATACAGTTAAGAAAACCTTCCAAAAACTCCTGTTTAAAGATGATATTTTGCTGATTACATCAAGCTTCAGAATATTATAGTGCCTTATTAATGAGATCCCCGAATACTTGAAAGGAATTGCCCTAAAATTTCATTTTACTGTTATTGTTCAGTCATTTTTCAGTCATATCCAACTCTTTATGATGCCATTTGGAGTTTTCCTGGCAAAGATACTGGAGTGGTTTGCTGTTTCCTTCTCCAGCTCGTTTTACAGATGAAGAAACTGAGGCAAATTGTGCTAAACGATTTGCATAGAGTCATACATACCCACAAAGATCTATCTGACAGAAATGGAATAAGGGATTTCCTCACCATAGAACATAAGTTCCTCAAGGACAGGGGCTGTTTTAACCTTTCTTAGCATAAGGTATTCACCATTGTCATTCAGGATATCCTATCAGAGTTCAAAAAAAGGGCAGGGGCTGTTTTTACTTTTCTTTTCCTAGTGTTTAGTTCAGTGTCTGGCACAAAGTAAGGAAATGTATGATTGGAAAAGGTTGTGGGATAGTCAGTCATTTAATAAGAGCACGGGATAAGTCATTGCTAGCCCAAGCACTATCCTGGTGCCTATGAAGTGTAAAAGACTTAGAGGAAAGTCTCCAGTATGTTAAATGGATCCACTTGGAATAGCTACTGGAGAGAAGGAAAAAAGAACCATATAAGAGGAGAAGGCATGGATAGGTTATAATCTGCACAGGTGGAGGGAATCAGGGACTACAGTGGTGTCAAACTCAAATAGAACAGATCCCTGCAGTCTGTATATTGACTTAGAAAACCACAAATTAACATTATCTATTTTGTGTTGCATTTTTATTTATTTTGATAAACATTTCTTAATTACATCTTACTCTGTTTTGGCTGCCCTTAGGAGTTTTGCCAGATCCTTACTACCCTTAGGCCATGAGTTTGACATCTTTGATCTAAAGTATTGAACTGTCATATTTTTTTCCTGAGAGTTCTCTTTTTTTAAGGTTAATCAGCTCCAGTTTCTTCAACTAATTCTTCTGTGACGTAGATTTTCATGTTCTCACCACTCTGTTGGCCTCCTCTTTGGCACACTTCCTAGTCAAGATTGTTCTTGAATGAGAATTCTTTGCCCGAAGACCTCTAGTAACAGGGAACTCACTATATCCCAAAGCAACCTATTCCATTTTTTTAATTATTAGAAAGTTTTTTCCTTATATCAAACCTAAATCTGCCTCTATGAAACTTTTACCCATTGCTCCTAGGAGCACCCTCCTAGTTCAACCTTCTTTTCCCGTGACAGCCACTCAAATGTTTATCACATTCTCCCTATATCTTCTCCAGGTTAAATGCTTTCAGTTCTCTAAAATGAACCTCACATGATATAATCTCAAGTCCCTGCACAATCCTAATCTACAGCATATCAAAACTCTTCCTAAAATATGACGCCATATTTTATGTTAGTATGTCAGATGTGGTCTGATCGGAGCAGAGCATAATGGGATTCTCTGCCTAGTCCTCAATACTAGGCTTCTTATGCTGCTTAAGTCTCCATTGGAATTTGGGTTGTTGGGGGGGTTTTTTTGAAGGGAAAGGGGGTACTGCCATTCTATACCATTTATGTATATTACACTTGCAGTACACTAAAGTACTCCCAGTCTTTTTTAGATAGCCTTTATTTATTGATGGATATTTAGATAAATGTTTACAAATATTATTTATGTATCTTTAAATATCCATGTCTTGCCATTTTGTACTCATGTTGAATTTTGAACCCATGTAAAGACTTTACATTTACACTTGCGTTTATTAGATTTGACCCCATGCTCTAGCTTGTTAATGGATTTTTTGCTCCTCATTGTCATTCAATGTGTTAATTGTGTTAATGATCTCTCCAAGTTTTGTGTCATCAGTAAATTTGATAGGCATGTGATATGCCTTATCTGAGTCACTTAAATAGAACAGAGTTTTAATCTATTGATATATTTTTGGATCCTGACTGTTATCCAAAGTGGTCACTGTACTATTAGTGACATATTCTAGTCTAGTTTACCAACCAATTCTAAATCTACCTAACCTTCATTTCCTCTATCTTACAACTATCTCATCTTTTTCATAAGAAGAGTCTTATCTTAAGAAATTGCTGCTGGGGCGGCTAGGTGGCACAGTGAGTAGAGTGTCGGCCCTGGAGTCAGAAGGACCTGAGTTTGGATCCGGCCTCAGACACTTAATGCACACACAAATAAAAACCTAGCCATGTGACCTTGGGCAAGTTACTTAACCCCAATTGCCCTCCAAAAAAAAAAAAAAAAGAAAAGAAATTGCCGCTGGGACCTGAGGATCTGGGATGATCACCCCTCCTTGTCCTGGATCCAGACTCAGTCCTAGAAGAGCCTGATCTCTAATGAGAGGAATTAATCTCCCTTTTCTTACAATTTTTGGCTTATTAAATCCTTATTCTCGAGCTTTAGGTTTAATTTTACTCATAGCTTAGATTCTGGCTCACATCTATCATTCGTCTCCAAAAAAAATGAGGGAGTAAGAAGATACTCCCTGTACAATATGAATCAGGTATGGAATAGGTTATTTACTCCTTTATACAAAAGATAATGCAAATAATAAAAGATTCACAAATGACTTAAATGAGACTCAACAACCAAACTTGTAACTCCTCTAATAACCTGCTGAGAATCTGAATCTTACATTTTACATTTCAGTTGAGCTCTGCATGATCTAAATAATTCCCAATATATGTCTTCTGGTAAAACATCCAGGCCTTGGCGACTATCCCCTTGGTGACTATCTTCTCCTGAGTCTTAGACTAGTTACTGGAGACTTCCCCTCTTTCATCATTCAGGTCTAACCTACTTTGGACCTTTGGAATTTACAAGTTTGCCTCTAACCTTGACCATCCCTATCTTCTGATAGATATATATTTCCCTAACATATGAAAAAAAAATAAATATAAAAGAGGCTGCTCAAATCAGGGTTACCAAAGCAGAACATATGTTTTAAATGTCGTGGGTTCATGGCCACATGGAGGTCTGGATGTGGGGGTAGGGAATAAAGGCATGAGAGGGAGAGGGAGAGAGAGGTGGAATAGGACGAGTCACTACTTTTCTCCTCTTTCTTTCAGAAACCAGATTTGCCAGACATGTGATATGCCAAATTTGAACAGTTCTGACATAATTCATAATAGAAAAGGAAGAGAGCAGAATGAATGGTGTCTCCCATTAATAAATCCATTAAATCATCAGCTCTTCTCATTCTGCTACTAGTAAAAGGACTCTTAATTATCTCAAAAATGCAAACTTTTTAGCCCTTAGTCACACATGACTGGAAGCTGGCCCCAAAGCTTCCACATGATCCACTGGAACCAGGAAGAGCAACTGATCATGTTTCACAGGATAGTCCCTGCAACAATAACCTAAGAGACTTTGTCAAATGCTTTGCTAAAATCTAGACAGACTACAATTACAGCATTCCCAAGGCCTACCCATCTAGTAACCTTATTTTTAAAAATTAAAAAAAAAAAACCCTCCAGGAATTGGGATTAATCCAGTACCACCTATTCTTCTTAAAGTTATACTGGTTGTTAGTGATTACCACTTCTTTTTCTAGACATCCACTCACAATCTTTTTTTTTTTTTTTGGAGGGCAATTAGGGTTAAGTAACTTGCCCAAGGTCACACGGCTAGGTTGTTTATTTTTTTGTTTGTGTGTGCGTTAAGTGTGTGAGGCCGGATCCGAACTCAGGTCCTTTTGACTCCAGGGCCGACGCTCTACTCACTGCGCCACCTAGCCGCCCCAACACTCACAATCTTTTAATGATACTTTCTAGAATTTGGCTGGGAATAAAAATCAAACTCATTGGCTGATCGTTTCCAAAGTCTATCCTCTTCCCTTAAAAAAGGGATGGGACAATGTTTGTCATTCTTCTGATTTGTGATACATTTCCCACTCTCCATAATCTTTCTTTTTTAAAATAAAAATTACCAAATTTCTGCCTCTCTCTTTCAGAGAACCATACTGAATATTAAACAGCATTTTAAAGAAAAAAGATGAAACATCAACATAAATGATCAATACCTCAAAAAAGTTTGAAGATATATTCAATATACAACACTTGTGGACTTCCCACCTCCGCAAAGGGATGGGATGGGATAGGAGGTGTCTTCTGTCTCTTCTTTGGAGCCTTACCAATTCTTTACAATTTTGCAATAGTCACTTTTGATGTGTGTGTGTGTGTGTGATTGTAGTTGTTATTTCCATTTGCATAGTTGTAGTTATTGTGTATATTGTTTTCTTGGCTCTGCTTTCTTCACTTTGAATCAGTTCGTGCAGATATTTCCATGCTTCTTTGTATTCATCATATATGTCATTTCTTGTGCACAATAACATTCCATTACATTCCTATACCATAATTGTATTCCTCAGTTAGTGACCATCTACTTTATTTCCACTTCTTTGCTATCACAGAAAGCATTGGCTACAAATATTTTGGTGGATATAGGACTTTTTTTTCTTACCTATGACTCCCCCTGTGGGATAAGCCTAGTGGTGGAATCTTTCAAAGTATGGCTTTTAATCACTTTATTTTCATGATCCCAAATAACTTTCCAAAATAGTCATACCAATTCACAGCTTCACCACAATGCACTATTGTGCCAATTTTCCCACAACCCCTCTACCATTGATTATTCCTATATTTTGTAATGTTTGAATATATATGTAGATGTGTGTGTGTTCATTTTTATATTTTTTTGACACTAATTCTTTATCAGAGAAATGTGATAAAAGTTTTTTGGGTTTTTTTTTCCCCATTCACTTGCTTCCCTCTTTATCCTAGGTGAATTACTTTTGTTTGTGCAGAGGCTTTGGTTAAGAATACATCGCATAAAAAATAAATAAATAAATAAATAAAAATTAAAAAAAAAAAGAATATATCTCATACCCATAGTTCTGAGAGGTATATGATCTGCTTCCTTTCTATCGTTTTATACTGTGAGCTTTAAAGTTAAGATTGAGTGTCAATTTAGAATATATTGTGGTATATGACATAAGGTATTAGTCTAATTCTAGTTCCCACCAGTCTGCTTTCCATTTTCCACAGCAACTTTTTATCAAATAAAAATTTTTCCTAAGTAATTTATATTTTCCAGGTGATCAAATACTGGATTATTGAGTTGTTTCTGATTTTCTCATGTTTCACATGTTCCTTTGGTTCCTTTTTAAAAGCTGTGCTAGATGCTTTTGATAGCTGCTGCTTTATAAACTAGTCTGGGATTGCTATTTTGCCCATTAAATCTATAGCTTTTCATAACTTCCCTTGATGTTCTAGGTGTATTTATTTATTCTAAATTTATCGTACCCAATGAATTTTGTTATTATTTTATCAAGTTCTATAGAACAATCCCTTGATAATTTGATTGGTATAGGATGAAAACTGTAAATGAATTTTGGCAGCATTGTCATTTTTATTATATTGTCATGACTCATCCATGAACAGTTCATATTCCCCCAACTCTATAACTTGGTCTTTAAGAATACTTTCAATTGGGGGCAGAGCCAAGATGGCGGAGTAGAAACAGCTCATCCAAGCCACTCTTCCCCCCAAACTATGCAAAAGGGGACTCTGAACAACTTCTGGAGCCCCAGCACCCACAAAACGACACAGAGAAGCTAACCTCCCACTGAGGACAGCCCAGCAGCCCTACAGGAAGGACCAGCACAGTGGCGCGGGGAGTCGAGCCGAGCCGAGCCCAGGTCCCCATGAGCCGAGGTTTTAGCCCCAGGGTGGCAGGGCCAGCAGCGGGCTGGAGAGACCCCAGAACACCAGCAGCTGTAGTGATTCCAGAATTATCAACATAGACATGCCTAGGACAAAGTAAGAGGTTAGTGTCCTATGGACTTTGGGACCTGTATTTGGGGAATGCGTCAGCTCCCTCCCCTAGGGGCTAGAAGCCGCTGAGGAGACACGCCATTTTGTAGTTTTCAGAGGCGGCTCCAGCTCCTGGCCTGTGAATTGTAGGGAGATCCAGAGATCAGTCTTGGGGGATAATCGCTCTTGCTTTAACCTCCCTGGGTCTGGATTGTGATCTAGGGTGGAAGTCGTGGGTGGGTTTACAGCTTGCCAGAAATGGAAGTTGCCCCCCACATGTTCGGGACAAAAATTCCTCTATCTGGCCTTAAAGCCATAGTGTGGCAACAAGCCCAAAAGTCAAATAATTAAGTGGAAACATGCCAAGGCAAAGGAAACAGAAAAATGCAACCCTAGACTCCTATTTTGGGGGCATAGAGAGGGAAAAGGACTGTGAGATCAGAAGTCCTGCTCCAAAAGCCCCAGGGGAAAACATGAGCGGGTTGCAGGCCATAGAGGACCTTAAGAAGGACTTTAAAAATCAAATAAGAGAAGTGGAGGAAAAATTGGAAAGAGGAATGAGAAGGATTCAGGAAAAGTATGAAATGAGGGTCAACAGTCTGACTGAGGAAAACAACACCTTAAAAAACAGACTAACTCAAATGGCAAAGGAGGCCCAAAAGGGCAATGAGGAGAAGAATGCCTTAAAAAGCCAAATTTGCCAGATGGAAAAAGAATCTCAAAAGTTCACTGAGGATATTTATTCCTTCAGAGTTAGACTGGAGCAAATGGAAGCTAATGACTTTATAAGAAATCAAGATGCTATTAAGCAGATCCAAACAAATGAAAGATTAGAAGGCAATCTGAAATATCTCATGGGAAAAACCACTGACATGGAAAATAGATCCAGGAGAGACAATTTAAAAATTATTGGACTACCTGAAAGCCATGATCAAAGAAAGAACCTAGAAATCACCCTTCAAGAAATTCTCAAGGAAAATTGCCCTGATGTTTTAGATCTAGAGGGCAAAATAGAGGTTGAAAGAATCCACAGATCACCTCCTGAAAAAGATCCCAAAAAGAAAACTCCCAGAAATATTATAGCCAGGTTCCAGAATCCCCAAATCAAGGAGAAAATACTACAAGCAGCCAGGAAGAAACAATTTCAGTATTGTGGAAACACAATCAGAATAGCCCAGGACCTGGCAGCTTCTACACTGAGGGATCAAAGGCATGGAATATGATATTCCAGAGGGCAAAAGAGCTGGGAATGAACCCAAGGGCCACCTACCCAGCAAAACTGAGTATTTTGTTTCAGGGGAAAATATGGTCATCCAGTGGAATAGAGGACTTTCAAGCATTCTTGAGGAAAAAACCAGAATTGAATAGAAAATTTGACATCCAGACACAAGAAGGAAGAGATGCCTGAGAAGGTAATCAGGGAAAAGAAATCAAAAGGAACTTATCAAAGTTGAACTATTTACATTCCTATATGGAAAAACAATAACTGTGAGTGATGAAACCTCTCTCAGTATGAAAATAATGGAAGAAGGGTGTATGGTCATATGAATACATATGTGAATGTGTGTGTATATGGTTACAGTTATATGGATAGAGGGCATAGGTTGAATTTGTTGGGAAGGGAGAATACTCAAGGGATGAAATTGCGAGGTGAGAGAGGAAAGTGGCAAGAGGAGATGGGGAGAGACAGGGTAGGATAAACTATCTTATGTAGAAGAAGCAAGGGGAAGTGGCTGCAGGGAAGGGGAAGAATAGGAAGGCAAAAAGGCAAAACCACATTCTCATTGAATTTGGTTCTGGGAGAGAATGACATACATACTAAATGGGATATCTCAACCTGCAGCAGGATAGGAGGAAGGGGGATGGGAGGAGGGATGATGGATGGGAGGGCATCCTTGGGGGGAGGGGAGGTTGGAAGTACCCACTATAGAAGAGGGACAGGATCATGTAGGGAATGGACCAGGTGGGGGGAGGGATGAGTGGGAGGGAATTATAAGCAGCCTTGTACAATATATCTACTATGATAATGTTTTGCATAGCTAGACATGTACAACATATACTGAATTACTTATCCCCCCAGAGGGAATGGGTGACAAGGGAGGAAGGAAATGGATCTGAAATTCGAGGTCTTAACATTAAATGTTTCAAATATATATAAATACTACTATTAATACTCTTTTGCTTGTAATGGGGAGATAAGATGTGCAGGCATTGGGGCACAGAGATTCACTTTCCTCTAATGGAAAAGTCGAAGAGGGTATGGGAGGAGATATGGGAGAGAGCAGATTGGAGGAAGCGATATCTTGTGGGACTGCTATTCTGGGAGGACGGGTATGGGAAAAACGGGGGAAAAATTGTAACTCAAAATCTGGCAGAAATGAATAATGTAAAACAGAAGTTAATAAACATTTGTTTAAAAAAATAGAAAAAAAAGAATACCTTCAATTGAATAAATACAAGTATTTAGGGTGCTTTCATAATTTAATGCCCAGACACTTTATTCAGTTTGTAGTTATTGGGAATGAGATTCCATCTTCTATTATTGCCCCCTTAGATTCTCCTCCTCCTCTTCCTCCTTCTTCTCTTCTTCCTCCTCCTTCTCCCTATATCCTAATGCTGTTGACTTTTTAGGATTTTTTTTTGAGAATGTAGCTTTTGACTTTGTTGACCTTTAACTGTTCCAATTAGTATCTTTGCTGATTCTCTAAAATTTTCTGAATAAACCATCATATCATTAACAAATGGGGGTAGTTTCAACTACTCTTCACCTATCTTTTTTTTTTTAAGCAATTGGGGTTAAGTAACTTGCTCAAGGTTACATGGCTAGTCATTATTTATGTGTGGGTGCTCATTTTCTGAGGCTGGATTTGATCTCGGGTCATCCCAACTCCGAGGCCGGTGCTCTTACTCACTGCGCCACCTAGCTGCCTCTTTTAGGGCAATTGGGGTTAAGTAACTTGCCCAAGGTCACACAGCTAAGTTTTTGTTTGTGTGGGTTAAGTGTCTGAGGCCGGATCCGAACTCAGGTCCTTCTGACTCCAGGGCCGGCGCTCTACTCACTGCGCCACCTAGCCGCCCCAAAGTATTTCCCATATATCCCATATATTTTTTTTTTTATAAGCAATTGGGTTTAAGTAACTTGCTCAAGGTTACACAGCTAGTCATTATTTGTGTGTGGGTGCTCATTTTCTGAGGCCAGATTCGATCTCGGGTCATCCCAACTCTGAGGCTGGCGTTCTTACTACACCACCTAGCCACCACCTATCTTTCTTTATGCCTTTAATTTTTCTCTTGTCTTATTACTTTTGTTAGAATTTCCAAAATAATTTCAAACAGTAGTGGAGAAAGTGGGCATTTTGCTTTATTCCTTTGTTATTGGGAAAGATTCTAGTATATCTCCACTGTATATGATGCTTATTTTTGGTTTTAGATTGATACTTTTATGATATTTAAACAAAGAAGTCCTTTGTGCCTATACTTTGTAGGGTTTTTAGAATAAATGAGTGTTTTACCTTGTTAAAGAATCTCTCTGCATCTATTGAGATAATCAAGTAGCTTTGGATTTTTAAAAACATGATTAATTTTATTAATTACTGCTCCAATGTTGAACCAACCTTACATACCTGCTATAAATCCAATTTGTCCATGAAACATATCTTCTTAGATGAACCACATAGTTTGTTTGACAGGATTGTATTGGAAGTTTTTGGATCTATATTTATTAATGGTCAATATTTCTTCTTGTGTGTATATATGCTTTGTTTTTTCCTGCTCTAGATATTAGGATTATATTTGTCTCCTAAAATGAATCTGGTGGTATGCTTTCTTTAGAATTATTTGAAAATACTTTGTGCAGTTTAGGTACTAATTGTTTTGAAAAAGTTGGATAGAATTCTCATGTGAATCCATTATGACCAAGAGATTTTTCCTCTAGATAGTTTTTGTTGGTGTTGTTGTACAACTGTTTCTTTTTTGAAGATTGGACTACTTAATCTTTATTTTATCTCTTGTTAGTTTAGTTATTTTATATTTTTGAAGTAGTCTTCTATATTTTGTGTTCCCAGTTTTGTTAGCTTACAATTATGCATAGTAGATTCTAATAATTCTTTTTATTTCTTTTAGTTTTGTTGTGACTTCACCTTGATAGTTTGTTATTTTGTTGGTTTAATTTTCTGTTTCCTTTTAAAAATTGTATTGGGTAAAGGTTTATAAATTTTGCTAGTTTTTTCCAAAGAAATACTTTAATTATATTTATTGTTTCTATTTTTCTCCAGTTTATTTGTTTCTCCTTTAATTTTTAGTGTTTCTTCTTATTTTATATTTGTCTACTTTTTGATTTTCTAACTTTAAAAAATTAATATTCAGTTCATTAATTTTCTTTTTTTCCCCTATTTTGCTGATGTATGCTTGTAGGGATATAGTTTTTCTTTTGAGGATTGCTTTAGTTGCATCCAAGAAATATTATGTTAATTCATTATTTTTCTCACATAATTATTAATTTTTATATATGATATAATCCACTTATTTAGGATGTTATTTTAGTGTCTGGATTTGGGTTTCCATCTTTTTTATGTTCCCTAAATTGATTACTATTTTTATAATATAATATTTTATTTTATTTTATTTATTTTTTACTTTTTTGCTTTTTGTTTTTTTGGAAGGGGGAAGGCAGGGCAATTGAGGTTAAGTGACTTGCTCAAGATCACATGGCTAGTAGGTGTTAATTGTCTGAGGCCAAATTTGAACTCAGGTCCTCCTGACTCCAGGGCTACTGCTCTATTCACTGAGCCACCTAGCCTCCCTGTGTTATAATCTTTAAAGAATGTGTTTTTTATTTCTCCTTTTTTATATTTATTTGCAATATCACTGTATCTCAGTACATGGAACTTACTGTTAAAATTCAAAGTGGTACTGAAAAGTGTGTTTGTTTGTATGTGTGTGTATGATGTAGTAGTCTCATTTAGAAATAAACCACAAATGATTTATCTCTAGTTTCTTCATCAGCTTGCATAATTCTATATTTACCTTTTGTTTATCTTTATGTTAAACTTAGCCAAAAGTGAGAGAGGGACATTGAAATCTGCTGTGATTATTGGATTATTTCCTATTTTATCATACTTCAATTAATTTTTCCTTTATGAATTTACATATTAAGGCATCTGGAGTATTTGTGTTTCGTATTGATGTCTGTTTATCGCTCATGTTTTTTATTTCAGTATAATGTGATTTCCTTGTTTATCCCTTTGTATGCTGTGAATGCTTATTTTTGTTTTGATGACAGCATCATTTCAACCCCTACTTTTTTGGATTCATCTGGTGCAGAGTAAAAAAAAAAAATTTTCCAGTCCATATTTTTATTTGTGTATGTCTTTGTTTTTCAAGTGTGTTTCTTTTAAATGAAAAATTTTGGGTATGTTTTCTTATCCATTTGGTCACTCTTTTTTGTTTAATCCATTCACATTTAAAGTCATGAAAGTTAAGATTACAGTTTCCTACATTTGACTCTAATATCTGTTTTTTCCTCCTCAAATTGGGTTTTCCTCCCCTTCTTCCCCCACAAACACAATACTTTGTCTTTTCAGTTAGCCTAATCTACTTTAATACCTTATTCCACCAACTCTTTTCCACTCACCTTCAAGAAAAGGGCACATATTCAAGATATTTCAAAGACAAAATGAAGAGACCTTGAGACCAGAGTGGGTATAGGGGTGAGAGATAGTGCGAAGTTGAGTATGATGCCTAAGTTGTGAACCTGAGGAGCTAAGGCAATGGTGTTGCCCTCTAATGTAATAAGAAAAATAAGAAGGGGTAGGGTATAGGGGAAAAGGTAATAAGTTTGGCTCAGACATGTTGAGTGGAAGATGTCTCCTAGACATAGAGTTCAAAATGTCTGAACAGCAGTTGGGGATAAGAGATTGAAAGTCAGGAGAGAAATTAAGGCAGGATAGGTAGGATTTGAGAAATGTCAGCTTAGAGATGGTAATTAAGTCTGTGGGAGCTAAGAGGTCACCAAGTGAAGCCATATAAAGGAGAAGAGAAGAAGGCCCAGGACAGAGACCCCAGAGCACCTACAGCTAGAGGATCTGACGCCTTCCTTTTTGTTTATAGTCTCCCTGGGTACTGAACTTCAAAGCTGTTTCAATTTTCTCCCACTCTGGGCAATTCACCTTTCATTGGCCTCAGTTTCTCTCACAGTTGACGTCTGGAGGGCCAGAACTGGTGCTAGCTGGATGCTGAGCTTTCTTCCTTAGACTTAGTGGAATTCCCTCCTGCCCCAGTACCTTCTGTTGCTCAGTTTATCTGGTTGAACTGTGGTGCAACAAAGAAAGCTGTCACCCTGCTGTCTTAGCCTGAGCAAGCTTCTGTCACTTACAATGGGTGGTGGGTGGAAGAAGGGGTGCTGAATTAGACCCTCAGGGAGTAATTAGTGTTTTCTGCTGCTAGTTTGCTGTTAGGAGACAGATAGGTGACTCAGGGGATAGGGTGCCAGACCTGGAGTGAGGAATACTCATCTTCATGAGTTCAAATCTGACCTCAGACACTTACTAGTTGTGTGACACTAGGAAAGTCACTTATCCTTGTTTGTCTCAGTTCCTCATCTGTAAAATGAGCTTGAGAAGGAAATGGCAAACCACTCCAGTATCTTTGCCAAGAGAACTCCAAATGGGGTCATGAAGACTCGGACATGATTGAAACAACTGAACAATAACAAGCTGTTAGTTCATTGAAATTTAATGTGCCCTAGATCATTGATGTAAACTTAAAAAGAAATGGATGCCTGAGGAAACATATTGACTTTGAAAAAATACAAATTAAAATTATTTTATTATATTTTTATTTTGTTAAACATTTCCTTATTTATTTTGTTTTGGATTTTGGGGGAGGCAATCAGGGATAAGTGACTTGCCCAGGGTCACAGAGCTAGTATATGTCTGAGGCTGGATTTGAAACGGGTCCTTTACTCCAGGACTAGTACCATCTAGTTGCTCCTACCCTATTTATTTTGAATAAGTTACATAAGTCCCCACCAGCACTCAGGGATACCTAATGAAGTAAAATTTTCCCCCCTTGATTTAGGATCTTCAGTTGACCTTACTCTTCATTTTTTTTTTGGGGGGGGGAGGCAGTTGGGATTAAGTGACTTGCCCAGGATCCTACAGCTAGTAAGTGTCTGAGGCTGGATTTGAATTCAAGTCCTCCTGACTCCCGGGCTGGTGCTCTATCCACTGTGCCACCTAACTGCCCCAGTTCACCTTGTTTTTTACCTTTATTTTCTCCCTTCTCTTTTCTCTTCTGTTTAAAGCTCTTTAGATCAAATTGGCAATATGGCAGACAAATCCATTTTTTCCTTTTTAGGCATACTCCATCCCTAGACAATATCTCATCATTCTTATATTTTAATCCATGGTTCATAAATCCAAAATCCATTCTCAGATACCCATTTTCCAAGTTGGATACCCACTCCAGACCTCCCCCCCAGAACACAATCCAGATCCAAGCAGGTTAAAGCAAGAGCGATTAACCCCCAGACTAATTGCTGGATCTCCCTACAGTTCACAGACCAGGAGCTGAAGCTGCCACTGACACTGCAAAATGGCCTCTGTGCCACATTTCCTCAGCCGCTTTTCACCCCCAGGGGAGGAAGCCTACACGGTCCCCAAATACTGGTCCCAAAGTCCACAGGGCACTAACCTTTCATTTTGTCCTAGGCATATCTGTGCTGATAATTCTGGAATCACCACAGCTGCTGGTGTCCTGGGGTCCCTCCAGCAGGCTGCTGGCCGGGTCGCCCTGGGGCTAAAACCACGGCTCACGTGGGCCTGGGCTTGGCTCCCAGAGCATTGCGCTGTGCTGTGCTGGCCTCTCCCTATAGGGCTGCTGGGCTGTCCTCAGTGGGAGGTTAGCTTCTCTGTGTTGTTCTGTGGGTGCTGGGGCTCCAGAAGTTGTTCAG
Organism: Gymnobelideus leadbeateri; assembly: GCA_011680675.1. Classification (NCBI taxonomy): domain Eukaryota; kingdom Metazoa; phylum Chordata; class Mammalia; order Diprotodontia; family Petauridae; genus Gymnobelideus; species Gymnobelideus leadbeateri. Next base: position 119,913 of record WOXC01012091.1, on the reverse strand, counting down.
ATTCCCCTTTTACATTGTTTAGAAGTGGTGTGTCTCAGATACCCATTTTCCAAACCATCTAGAAATGTCTCAAATCTCCTTTCTCTTCCAATGAGGCTCCTGCCTTCAATAAGTGGAAGTGATGAAAACATTACCTATGCCCCCAAGGTCTTTACTTTCTTACCAAAGTTTTCATAATCCTTAGCAATACCTTCTGGATTCCTTGCGGCAGTATCATTTAAGCCTATATGAATCATCAAAAATGGGTGTCAGTAACCAGATTTGACAAATCTGAGGAGTTCTCCATCACTCCTGGACACATTCCACATGTGGTTGGATCAGAGCAGTGCAGTGTGCAGTGGGGACTATCACTCCTCTCATTTCAGACATTAAATTTCTACTCATTTAGGTTAAGATTGCAGTCACTTTTTTGACTGTCACATCAAACTGTTGGCTCTAATTGAGAATTCAGTCTGCTAGACTGAATCATCCTCAGATCTTTTTCTTTCATTGTTTTTCCCCAGAACACTAGACAAGGCTGCTTCATTTAATGCTCCCTGCTAAGAGGGCCAAGGTATGTTTCACCGCAAGCCTTCTGGAGTCAACTGGTCATTATATTTTCAGGTTGTTTTCCTTTTATTACTGATTATTGCGTAAGTTGTTCTATTGGTTTTACTTACTTCATCCTTTAGCAGTTCATATAATATTATTGAGTTTCTTCATATTTATCATTTATTACCACATAGTTGTATCCTGCAACTAGATGGTACAGTGGATAGAGTGCTAGGCATAAAGTCAGGAAGACCCACCTTCCTGAGTTCAAATTCATCCTCAGACATTTATTAGCTGTGTGACCCTGGGAAAGTCATCTAATCCTTTTCCCTCAGTTTCCTCATCTGTAAAATGAGCTGGAGAAGGAAATGGCAAACTGCTCCAGTATCTCTGCCAAGAAAACTCCAAAAAGGGGTCACAGAGTCAGACATGATTGAAATGACTGAACAACAAAAACGGTATCTCAATATATTTATATGCCATATTTATATACCATATAAAACATACCATATTTTATTAAATGATTCTCCAATTAATGAACATGTATTTTTTCCAAGTTTTTGCTACCATATCACCTCTGAGCATCCTCTTCCTAACTGCCACTTACACTATGGATTCAGGTCTCCCTGAGCAAGGTTGCTATCTTCCTGTGGATTATGGAGGTACCCTTGAAGGGCTAGGAATGTCTTTCCATAATACTATTGGATCAAGTATCCATTCTGATATGTTCTCTCACAGTTAACCTCCAGTCACAGAGAGCATCTCTCTTATATCAGTGATAGCATTCAGTGATTAGTGTCCCAGTATCATTTAACTAATTAAATCCAATTTCCAAAGGGACATTTATTGAGAAAAAATAGCAAGAACAGAAATTACAAAGCATTTACTCCCCAGCATCTGGGGGGTAGGCATTGGTACATTCTCCCATTTACCCTCTCAGTCACTGGTGAGAATTGGATCAAATTTAATACAAGCTACCATAAAGCTTCCCCCCAACTAATTGCAATCTGAATTTGGCAGAGCATTGCTTGTAGGATGCTGGCATCTTGACTATGGGGTCAATCCACTGTTGGGCTGGATCCTGAGGATTCCTAGGGGCTGTGCTGTTAGACTGACTATGGTGGCCTTGACTTTACTCTTGGACTTGCCTGCTCTCCTGACCTCTCACATCTCTAGAGTATCCTATCTCCCATGGTTGGATAGAATAAACATAACCTTTCACTTAAGAAAAGATAGGTTAGACACAACAGAAGCAGAATTGGGGCTATCAGTTCATGCCAAAGAAGAGTGATAAAGATTTGAGGTCTCTCTCCTCATAGCAGACTTGCAATAGTCCTTGACTCCCCAGTCAAAGGAAGACAAGCAGGAAAGAGAAAATGCCTCAGGCAGTAAATGTATTTTGAATGTATTCTTGATAGGTTCCTCTTCTTCACAAACCAATACCCTGTGACTGCTCTGAAGACTTGGTGGATCATAACATTGGAACACAGTGCACAGACTGAGCTCATTGGCTAGTCCCCTCATTACATATTAAAAAGTGCTGCTTTAAACATCTTTGTCTATATGGGACTGTGGTCTTTTGGGGTCTTAAGTATATTGCTCAGGGGGCACAGATGAACCATTATGATATCTGAGCAGGACAAGAAAACTATGGAAAGTAATATACATAAGACTTCCAAAGACCAAGGATTAGGAAAACTCTCTGATAGTAGGAAACCTTGTTAGTGTGATTACTCTGTGTTATAGTGGAAAGAGAACTGGAATGGGAGACAGTGTCTTGGCTCTGCTACTTAGCACCTGTGGGACCTTGTGCAAGAGCTGAGACTTGTTGCCTCATATGTAAAATGAGGGATCAGATTGGATGAACTACATAAGCCTTCCCAGCTCTAAATGCTATGACTTTTTTTTTTATGAGAGTGACCAGGGGAGCCCTGGTTCAAATTGATGAGTTGCCTTCCCCTCCCTACCCTCCCAAATGCACCAAACAACACAATCAACTTAAGTACCTTTTTGGGAAAGGTTTTGTTGTTGTTCAGTTGTTTCAGTCATGTCTAACTCTCTGTGACCCCATTTGGGGCTTTCTTGGCAAAGATACAGGAGTGGTTTGCCATTTCCTTCTTCAGCTAATTTTACAGATAAGGAAACTGAGGAAAACAAGGTTAAGTGACTTTCCTAGGGTCACATAGCTAATACATGTCTGAGGATGGATTTGAACTCAGGAAGATGAGTCCTCCTGACTCCAGCCAGCACTCTATCCATTTCACCTACTACCGTAGAAGTAAATATGTTCTCTAGCAGCTTATTGATTGAATTTCAGGGGTCTTCTGGTGATTAGTTGACTGAGTTTCAGAAGGATGGACTCTTATCAGAGGAACCACAGTGAGCAACAAAGGCTTCATTCCCTTTTCTATTTTGTTTCCCTCTTATCTTCCCTCTTCCTTGGCCTTCCAGAAGACCAGCAATGCTGCCCTTCTTCTTCTTCTTTTTTTTTCTTTTTGGAGGGCAATTGGGGTTAAGTAACTTGCCCAAGGTCACATGGCTAGGTTTTTGTTTGTGTGTGTTAAGTGTCTCAGGCCGGATCTGAACTCAGGTCCTTGTGACTCCAGGGCCGGTGCTCTACTCACCGAGCCATCTAGCCACCCCAATGCTGCCCTTCTTATTATTCCTTACAAACAATACTCCATCCCCTAATACAGTGCCCTTTCACTGTTTCTCTCCCATGCCTTGGGTGCTCTCCTTCCTTACCTCCACCTTCCATCTTCCCTGGTTTCTTTTAACTCAGCTAAAGCCTCCCCTTCTATAATAATCCTCTCCAAGTCTTCTGCCCTACCTTCCCAGGCCCTCACCACACAGTCTGATAGTTCCTTCCCTCTGAGATGACCTTTCCATTCCTCTATATACATGGCATGTACAATTATTTTTGTATGTCATCTCCCCATTAGACTGTGAGCTCTTTGAGGGCAGGGACTGTATTTTTGCCATTCTTTGCATCCTCAGCACTTAGCATAATGTCTGACATCTCCTGTTCAGTCGTTTCAGTTGTGACTATTGTGACCCCATTTGGGGTTTTCTAGGCAAAGATACTGAAGTAGTTGGCCAATTCCTTCTTTAACTCATTTTATAGATAAGGAAACTGAGGCAAACAGGATTAAGTGAGTTGCCCAGGGTCACACAGCTAGTGTCTGAGGCAGAATTTGAACTCAGCTCTTCTTGCACTCAAGTCCAGAGCTGCATCTACTGCATTACCTAGCTGTCTAGATTAGAATTAGCAATGAAAACAGGGCATCATATTAAGTCCTTCTATCCTTGGATCTGTCTTCTTACTTGGAAGTTTAAACACAGGTGCTGAGCACTGCTTGGTCATTTACCATTTTTGGCATGTAAAGCTTAGTGTTCCCAGAAGCACCTGTTCTCTTTGGGGAAGAAAAAATTCTTGATAGATAAAGCATGTGAACTGAAGTTACAAAGTGAATACTGTATAAAGTCTAACAATAATAACTAGCATTTATGCAGCATTTTCTTTGCAACTACCCTGAAGTAAATAGCTCAAGTATGGTTCCCATTTTACAGAAGAAAGAACTGAGAATCTGAGTTCAATGACATACTTCTGCTCCTAATAGCTCAGAGTATTTGTGGCATCATTTGAACCTATGGTTCCTGACCCAGTTTCCTGAACTGTTTCTCACAGTTCCCTCCATTGCTTCTGAGTGTGTGTGTTTTGTACTATTTAATAGTCAAGTAAAATCAGAATTTTATTCTTAAATAATGGTTTGCATTCTATAGCATAGGACCCCATACACAGTGGAAATTTTAAAAATATTTATTGAATTAAAGTTTACAAGAAACTTGAGGAGTCTCTAAACTAATAAGCCACTGTGAAATTAGAATTATCTTTGCCATATTTCCAAATGGATAACACAGCTGTGTCAGAAACTCTGAACAAGGAATCCAGGCAGCCAAGCTCTAGTTTCAGTGTTAATTGCTATGACCTTATGTGAGTCACTTGTAATGTGGAATGTCAGTCAGAAAGGACATTGGAGATCATCTGGTTCGACCCACTCATTTTATGGAGGGAAAACTAAGGCCCTAGTGAATTACCCAGAGTCACACAGTTGGTGGCAGAACTAAGATTAGTGCCAAGGTCTTTGAATTCCCAGTCTAATATATTTCTCTTTTTTACGTTACATATTTAAAAGACACCTAAATTAGTACTCAGAGGATCTGGTTTAAGTCCTGGTTTTTGGCACTAACTAGCTAGATTTTTTTTTTTCAAATTTGGATAAGTCATTTTATATCTCTGAGGTTTGGGATCCTCATCTATAAAATGGGGATTATAAGATTTTAGGAAACTCCCAGGTTTCTTGTGAGAATAAAATGGGACACTAATAAAAAATATTTTGCTAGTAAGAAATTTTAATGTTCTCTGATATTTCCAAAAAAAAATTAGCAGAGCTCTTTTGAAACATCTAGAAGGTGTGTGTATGTGGATACACAGCTAATGAATTCTTAAAATCTTGTCAAAAGTCAAGAATATAAAGGTATATAGTGTGTTTTATGCTCAGGCTAGAGGGAGAGAAAGGCTATCTCAATAAGTTCAGATAAGAGGATCTTCCTGCCCCACCCTGCTCCATTTTGTGCTCCCTCGCCAACTGGCACTTATGAGTTTTTAGGTTCTTTATGGGTGTTGTTGTCTATTACTTTCCCTTAACTGTCAGTCAATAAACACAATTAGTTCTTTTTTTTTTTTTAACAAAAAGTTTCCCTCAACTGATAAGCATTTATTTTCCTTCACTCTCTTAGCTCCCCCTTCCTTTGGAAAAAAAAAAGAAAAAGAAAACCCATATAATCAATTTGTAGCAAAGCAAAATACCCTGCCCCCCCCCCATTGTCCATGTCAAAAAATATATGTCTCATTTTGCATGTTCAATCCATAACATCTCCATTGGAGTGTCACAGCATGTTCCTTCATTGATTTATTCTGCATCAGTTCATAAAAGTCTTCCTAGGTTTCTCTGGAACCTTAATTTCTTATAGTACAATAGTATTCCACTATATTCATGCACCATAACTTGTTTAGCCATTCTCCAATTAATGGTAACCTCCTTAGTTTCCAGTTTTTTGCCTCTACAAAAGAGTTGCTATAAATATTTTTTGTATCTATAGGTCTTTTCCCTCTTTCTTTGCTCTTTTTGGGGCATAAGCCTTGTAGTATTATCTCTGGATCAAAGAACATATACTGTTTTACTAAATTTTGAGGCATAGTTCCAAATTGCTTTCCAGAATGGCCAGACCAATTCAAAGCTCTACCACCAGTATATTAACGAGCTCGTTTTCCCTCAGCCCCTCCAACACTTATCATTTTCTTTTCTTTTCTTTTTGCTTACTTTGCCAATCTGATGGGTGTTAGGTGAAATCTCAGAGTTGCACAATTATTTCTTAGCAGAACTATTGCCTAAGATCACATAGTAAGAACAGTAGCTACAAAAACATTCCTCACATAAATCAGGGGCACATTGTCTTAATAGTGTACAACATACTTATGGGAAAAGTAGATACAACTTAAAGTACATTAGCAGTAAGGCATACAAACTGGAAACACATGTCTCCAAAATAATTCACAACTTTCATACTGCCTCACATTCCCTTCTTTCTTTCTTCAGTCCTCTCTGTAGCCCAATTCTTTTGGGGGGGGGCATAGGAGAAGGCAATCAGGGTTAGGTTACTTGCCCAGGGTCACACAGTTTTTGAGGTCACATTTGAACTCGGGTCCTCATGACTTTGTCAAGACCAGTGCTCTAACCACTGTTCTATCTGGCTGCCCCTGTAACCAAATTCTTGATTGCCAGGGCTAATTCTCTCTTGAACTCAATTCTTTAGTTATTTCTTGAAGAGCAGACTCTCTTTTCTACTGCCAGAGGTCCCACTCCTGGAAGCTGCCTCTGGCCTTAAGTAGATGGATGCTTCTTTAGATCCATGTCTGTCTGGTGTGTTTGTCTCTACTTCCTCAACTACATCATGAACTGTCTCAAATTGACCCTTCAGTTGTTAGATGCAATGTCTCCCAATAGGCCAGTAGCTCTATATTAGACACCATGGTTGACTAGGGCAGGAGGAGAGAACAATTCCTTCCTCCTCTCCTCTACCACTACTCTGAGACTAGGCTGATTTAAATTGACCAACTTCATATCTGGGGCTTAGCTATTTAAAGTCTTCTCCAGAGTTGGCCCATTTTTTTGTTTGTTTGTTCATCAATTATGCCCTTCTGACCCAGAGAGTAATTCATAGTTGGTAAAGGGGTAACAAGTTAACACCTTAACACATTCCACATCATCTGTGAATCTGTTCAGTGATTACACTAATTGAAACAAATTACCCTCTTATAAGCATCTAGCCTTCCTTAACCTTGTTATAAAACACCTCAGTGTAGCCTCACCTCAGCTTCAATGAGTCCTTTCAGGATCAGGCAGAAATCAATAGTCATTTTAAGTATAAAGATGTGATGAGAGTCCTCTGCTTGGCATCTCAGTTTTACATTTTTTCCACTTAGTACTGAAGTGTTAATTATGAGCCCTAAAATGACACTTTCACTTTCTCATCTAAGTAACTTAAAATGAGTTATTTTGTTCCAATCTAACAAAAATGATGATAAATTAATTTATGTATTTTGTGCAGGAAAAATCGAACTACCAAAGGGATACTTTATAGAGCTAACCAGAATAATGATAAAATTCATTTGGAGGAAGAAAAGATTTGGGTTCTCAAGGGAAGAATGAAAAAAGGTAGGAATAAAGGAAGAATAATGCTTCCAGACCTCAATCAATCAATCAACAAGCATTTACTAAATCTTTTATGTGTCAGGTAGCTATTTGGTACTGTTTAAAAAGTAGATCAGGAGAACATCAGAAACAATTGAACTGAATAAAAGAAATGAGTTAAATTTTTTCAAGATTGCTTGGTTTCATTTTCTCAGTTTTTTTTTTCCCCAAGAGAATCCAGGAAAGCATGATAGGGTGAGGGAGGGAAAAAGTACACACTGATTATTATTTGAAAGGTGCTCTACTATGTTGAAATGTGTAATTATTTGACAGGAGCTGGACTCATTTACCTTTGTACTGTCTAGAAATAAGATTGGGAAGGGGTGAATGTTTAAAGCTACTGATTACAAATGATTGTTATATTGTTATTAGAGGAAATCCACTATTGCCCTATGAGACATGCCATTCTGTTTTAATTCTAGTTACTGTTTGAACTTGGGAGTAATGAAAGTGCATATCTTTCAGAAAGATCTCATAGCTAAGCTTTTCACTAATTAGTCCATGGAAGTGAGTGGTTGGTTCTACGTTCTTTATCCTTGCATGAAGAGGCAGTTTACCATGGTGGATAGCAACCCAACCTCAGAACCAGCAAGCCCTGAGTTCAGATGCTACCTAGAACTCCTCCTACTGGCTATAACCCTGGGAAAATCACTTATTGCAGTGTTTTAGGCAAATCCAACACAAGAAGGTACATAGATAGAGGAAGCTTCTTCATCTGGTAGTTCCCTAAACCAAGTGAAATCACAAGTCTAGTCCCTAACTTTCTTTTTGGCCAATGAGAATAGTACCTTATTTTCATTGAAAGAGGGTCAGTAGGGGCAGCTAGGTGGCGCACTGAATAGAGCACGGGCCCTGGAGTCAGGAGTACCTGAGTTCAAATCTGCCCTCAGACACTTAACACAAAAACTAGCCCTGTGACCTGGGCAAGTCACTTAACCCCAATTGCCTTCCAAAAAGAAAAAAAAAAGAAAGAGGGTCAGTCTTTCAAAGACTATGACTACCTCTTCTCTAAGAAAAGAACCAGAGGGGCAGCTAGGTGGCACAGTGAATAGAACACCAGCCCTGGAGTCAGGAGGACCTGAGTTCAAATTCGGCCTCAGACAATTGACATACTTACTGGCTGTGTGACTTTGGGCAAGTCAATTTACCCTGATTGCCCTCAAAAAAAAAGAAGAAGAAGAAAGAAAGAAAGAAAGAAAGAAAGAAAGAAAGAAAGAAAGAAAGAAAGAAAGAAAGAAAGAGCCAGAGCTACCATTTCAAAATCACACTAAACCCCATTCTAGCTTTAAATCTTTAATCCTAGGATTCCATGGTAAACACATCACCAGGAACTCATAGAAGCATCAAATGCCAAAGCTGAAAGAATCCCAGGATTTAGGACTTGGAAGGAATTTTAGGTATTTGGCCTCTTTATGGACAATGAAAGTGAGTCACAAAAAGGGGAAGTGACTCGTTTAAGGTCACATAGCTAGTAAGTATCAGAGGTTGGGCCAAGACCCAGATTTGCTGATTCCCAGATTCTTTCCCTTCTATCACAATAGATAAATAATAGAAAATATAAATAGCTCATGTTTATTGCATCTGGCACTTTGTAGCTTTAAAAACATCTTCCATACAATAGCCTGGAGAGCTACTTAGTTACTTCATTGTTATTCATATTTACCAGTTGAAATAACTGAGGCTCAGAGGGATGAGTTTTGCCCACTTCCAGTATAAACTGCAGAGTTGACCCTAGCTCTTCTGACTTGGATTTCATTGTTCTTTCCACTGTTTGGTGACAGAGATACTGTGGGGCAAGGGTGAGTGTGGGGGGCCGGGGTGGAGGGAGGGGGGGTTGGAAGGGCAGCTGAGGAGGTGATGTACAGGGTACATGTGCAGGGTACGAAAGGAGCATCAGGGCTTAGGACCCTTAAAAGTTGGGTTTTTTATCTCATTTCTGACTCAAGTCTCAGACTTTGCCCTTTCTAGGGTAGTGCAATTACTGATTTTGTCAAAGGACTGAGAGTGAAGAATGTATTTAAATGACAAGATACATCTAAATTAGACTTGAAATGAGGCAAGATCTGCTCCCACTTGGCCTAGGGGTGGGAGGAAGATCCTAGATATTGGTCTAATCTTTTCCTTAGTGGCATTTCCTCCATCCCACATCCAAATGAACTGTTCCTTAAAAGCTCAGTTATGGCTTAGAGCCAAAGAATGAAATCACTATCTTTAGTTCTGGGAAACTGCAGCCTAAGGATCCTGAGACCAAGACAGGGAAGTCCAGCTCAGGCCTCTGAGCTCAAGACACAGGTGGGCCCCCACTTGGAGAATTTCCCTGTTTTCTCATCTTTGAATGGGTAGGGCTCAAAAAGAGCTCTATCAAGGTAGGTAGGCCCTCCCTACAAATGTGAAACTTGCCTTTTTCTAATCTCTGTCTACCTCTGAGCTTTATTCTCTGCTATTCTTTTTCCTTGAAATGTTTTTCTTCTTCTCTCCCACCCTATTAGAATCCTATCCATTCTTCAGGGCCAAGATAAAATGCCATCTCCATCATTGTAGACTAGAGCCAGATGTACCTTAGAATTCATTTCCTTCACACCACCTCTTTCATCTCTCCCCATCTCTCTACTTACACCACATTCTAATTTAGTCCCCTACTGCCCCTCACCTGGATGATTGTCATTGCCATCTTATTAATTTTCCTACATATAACTTCTCTGCTCTGCAACCTATCCTCAACACAGTTGCAGAATTGCTTTTTCTAAAACATAGGTCTGACCATGACATTTCCCTTCTCAAGAAGCTTTCCCAACTCCCTATTACCTTGAAGCTAAAATAGCAACCCCTTTGCTTGGCACCCTTTACAATGTGGATCCAACCTACCTTTCCAGGTTGATCATACATAATTTCCCCAAATACATATTACTTTCAACCAAATCGGCCTACTAGATGTCACCCAACCTCTACTGGCGTCTTATTCCCCATCTCCAGGTGATCTTCACCGCCCTTACTTAGAATGCTTTCCCTCCTCAGCTCAGCTTCTTGGAACCCCTAGCACCCTTCAAGGCTCAGAGGTCTTTCAAGAGGTCTTTCCTGATTCCTCTAGTCCTGAGTACCCTGCACCACTTCTAGCCCTGGGGAAACACTTTCTATTCATATATTTATAAACATATTAATTGGGGCGGCTAGATGGTGCAGTGAATAGAGCACCGGCCCTGGAGTCAGGAGGACCTGGGTTCAGATCCAGCCTCAGACACTTAACATAAAAACTAGCCATGTGATGTTGGGCAAGTCACTTAACCCCAATTGCCCTCCAAAAAGCAAAAAAATAAAATAAAATATAAACATATTAATTATGTATTAACTACACATAATTAATACATTAAATATATGTTACATATGGCATCATATATATGTAAGGTATAGATGATATATTTACTTATCTGTGAATGTATTCTATTCTCTCAAGGAAAATGTAAGGTCCTTGAGTGCAGGGACTATGTCAATTTTGTCTGTTGTCCTTAGTGCCTGGTACATAGTAGGCACTTAATAAATAACCATTGATTAATCAAACTGGTTCTCAAAAACTCACTCTTTCCCACCCCCAATGTAACCCTTACCCCTTTTCTGTAAAGAGCGCGCATTGTTTGGGTCACCCAGGTTTTCAACCTTACAGTTATCCTCTATTCTCTGGCACTCTCCTCCCAGCCAATTCCTACTAAATCTATCTACATAAACTCCTTGCCATCAGTGCCCTTCTCTCTATTGGCCATCCTAATTCAGGCCCTTATTGCCTCGTCTCTTCTTTCATTTGTACACCCACCTTCTCCCCTCTCCATCCCATTCACCATACAGCTTCCAAACTGATATTCCTAAATATCTTCTCTGATCACATCACTGCCTTGTTCCAGAAGCTTTAATGCCTCCAAACTGACTGAAGGATAAAATACAGAATCCGTTGTTAAGATTTTTAATACTTTCACATCCAGTTACAGCCTATCTTTCCAGACCTATTTCATATTACTCCTCAGGCCTTCTACCTTCTGGATAAACTAGCTTACTTGTTGTTCTTCATACATGACATTGTGTTTCCTTCTATGAACCTTTCCACAATCTGTCTCCTTTGCCTATAATGCTCTCTCTTTCTGCCTCTTGGGACTCCTGGCTCCCTACAAGCCTCTCTTGATGAGCTGCCTCCAACATAAGGCCTTTTCTGACTCCTGCCCCTTCCCTTCTGTGCAGTTTAGTGATTTCCTTCTGCAAAAACAAGCAAACTTCATATTTTACATGTTACATCCCTTTAACAGAATATACCTTCCTGGAGCTTAGGGACTGTTTCATTTTTTTTTTTTTTTTGGTCTCTGCATTCCTCGGGCCTAGTAAAATGCCTTGCATATAGTAGTGTTTAATAAATGCTTGTTGAAGTGAATTTAATGTTTCCAATACCAGTGATAGAAGGGATTTTAAGGAAGAGGCCTTAATAACCTAGTTAAGTCTCATTTTGTAGAGGAGGAAATGGAGGCTCAGATTTAGGAAACGACTTGCCCAAAGTCACACAGTGATTTAGTGGCAGAACTGGGACTGGAATCCAAGGTCTCCTGAGTTGTCATTCATTGCACATTCTACCACACCAAGCTGTGGAACCTGAAGGTTTACACTGCCTTCCTAATTCCATGTGGATGAAATCTCCCTTCCCCTATCAATTCCTATAGCACTTTTGTTGGTAAGTCTCCAAGGCTTATCACATATTGCCTTATATTGTAGTGATTCGTGTTTTTATCTTCTCTAACTAGACTGCGAGCTTTGAGGGCTGAGACTAGACACTGTTCACCTCTCTATTCGTCTCGGTGCCTAGCACAGCGCTGGGCACACAGGAGATTCTCATAATACATATCTGTGGAATGAATGAATGAAAGAAAAGATAATATTTCTCTTGGATCACACCGTAGGCGGCTGCCTGGGAGACTGTCACCTAGAGCCCCGGGCAGCGGAGAACCTGACTGCATTGCTGGACAGGGAGAAGGGGGGAGCCTATCTCTAGCTCTGGAGGAGGAAGCTGTCAATCGCTTGCAAGGGAGCTTTCAGGGAGGCCCGGGAGGCGCGTGCTGGGAGCTAGGGGACCCCTGGGCCTGGAGCCGGGTCCCTGACCCCCCGGCTCCGCCTCAGCGAGTCGAGCTGCCGCTGCCGCTGCTGCTGCAGCCCGCCGGGCCGGAGCTCCGCCCCCTCCGTCCTTCCCCGCCCCTCCCCTGCCTCCCCTCCCCGCCCCCGGCCGGCTTGCTCGGCGCCGACTCCCCCACGCTGCCGCGGCTGGGGCTGCTTGCTGGAAGATGGCGGGGACGGACTGCGGCGCGCTGCTGGATGAAGAGCTCTCCTCCTTCTTCTTCAACTATCTCTCTGACAGTCAGGTAAGGCTGGGGGACCTCTGGGGGCGGGGGCCCCAGGGGCTGGGAGGCCGGCGCCGCAGCTCCCTGGGGCTGGGGAGGAAGGGAGGGAGAAAGGGAGGAGGGGGCGCTGTGTCTGCGGCAGTGCCTGAGAGCTGCCTGAGACACCGGCTGGCCGGCGTGCGCCCGGGGAGAGCTGTCAACGGGGGCTACGGAGAACCCCCAGCCCAGGCGTACCCATTCCCTCCCAACGGAGCGTTCCAGGCCCCTGGAAAAAGGACTGGCTGAGGGAACCGGGGAGGTCGTATCTGCTGCAGTCACTGCCAGAAAGCCGGGCGTCAGGAAGCTTGTGCATTGCGTTCCCTGGAACCCAGTGCCAGGGACCCGGAGTGGAAGGTGGGGAGGGGGGGCCGGCGCGCCTTGCGCCCCTTTGCAGTCCCAGGGTAGAGCTGCATGTCTGGGGAGGAGGCAGGGAGCGCGGAACCTCCTGGGGCGACCCTGGCAGGAAGCTAGCAGGCAGCCAGAGGACCACTTCCAGCTCCACTTTCATGCACTTGCCTGTCCCCTGCCCGGCTTTAGCGGAAGCCGGACCGGCTCTGAATTGGCAGCTCAGCGCCCGCTGCCCTTAGGGTACTAGGGGTGGGCGTTTCACCTTGCCAGCCCCCTTCAGCACCTTCCTGCAGCTCAGAGTTCCCTCAAAGTTACCAGCTCTCTGCTCCGGGCTTTGGCGCCCATTCCGCTCAGCTTTCTGCGGGACACGTGGGTGTGCGAATGAGGGAAGTCGCACAGCTCTGGGATTTCCTTTTAAACCCGTGTCCGGGTCTGGCTGCGCAGGGCGCCTCACTAACCTATGGGGTTAGTGTGCCTGGCTTGGGAGACGCAGTGGACACGAGTGGTGGTGGGGGAGGGGGCGCCGCGGCTCCTGCGGCGTGCAGCTCACGTGCTGCGTGACAGCCGGGGACCTGTCGCCGGGGGCAGCGTCCCCCCAAGTCTTGGGGTGAGCCTACTAAAGGAGTTAGCTATTAAAAACGTGCCCGGATTTGCTGCAGCCCCTGCGTGACACAAAAGAAGGTGTTGGGAGCAGGGCATCCATCCGCAGCCTCAGAGCCCCCCCACCCCTCCCCCAGGCCCTTTTGCTATCCACCTCCTGCCCTGGCTTGCCAACGGGAAGTTTAGAGGTAGATTTAGGGAGCTTTTCCTCTGTAGCAGATGATAGGGATCTTTGATTGCGGATGTCATCGAGTCTGGTCCAATTCGCTGCCTTCAACTCCTTCGGCCACAATAGCCAATTTAGAACAGGCCTCCGGGGTTAAATAAGGCATTTCTGCAGTGGTCTGTCAGTTGGATCTCCCCCCCCAGAGGCCTGCAGGGCGGGTGGGCTGAACCTGGCGACTCTCGCCTCCGCCGGATTTAAGTCACTTCTCTCCCTGTGTAAAGTACGCTTTTGCATAACACTCTGGACTGGGTGGTGGAGAGGAGAGGAGGGGAAGGAAGGGGAAAGGTAAACTTTATTAGGAGCTGACAGTCTTTTGGGAGCTGTTCTTACGGGGCTGAAGTCCGGTGGGTGTGTGGAAAGGAAGTACTGGAGAAACGCTGGCCAGTCAGTTCTATGTAATGTGATATGTAAAGATAAAAAAAAATAGATCCCCTAAGGCTTCCCGAAGTTATCAATTCTATCTAGCCTTCCGGCATGTAACGGCTTTGCTGACGGCATACCACCGTGGGGCCTCTCCCTGAAATGCTGTAGACCACTGTGGGGAGAAGAGCCATAGCATAGGAATAAGCTACTGCTGAAGTCACTGTAGTGTGGACCTCAGAAAGGCTGTAAATGAGGCCTTCGGGGCTGCTGCAGACCCGGGAGGGATGCTCTGCTTGGCTAGCTCGAATCTGCTCAGCTCTCTGGGCTCTGCAGTCCGCTCTGCGGGCTGTGGCTGGCCTGCATGCGCAGGCATTTCCTCTCCTTTCCTCACCCTCTCGTCTTAGAAGGGTTAATATCTGATGCAAGGAGGTCCGGCGGCATGTGACCTGTGCTTTAGTTTGAGAAACGGTGGTCAGCTTGTGTGTGCGTGCGTGTGTGTCTGTGTGTGTGCTCCTGGGTATGTGTGCAGGTGTATGACGCGCGCATATGTGCTCGCCTGCCGGCCTGTCTGTGTGGGTATGTATGTATGTCACTGTGTGTGCGCGCGCTCGTGAGGGTTGCGCAGGCTGTGCAGGCTTCTGCTGTGTGCTACCTTTACCTCTGACGAAACTGCAGCGAAGGCTCGAGTCTGCTGCCGCCGCCGCCGCTGTCACATGCTTTGCTGTTGTAGCTGTAGTCTGGAGGCGGGTTCCAAGGACCGCCCTGGACTACACTGTAAGAGATTACTGTGTCCCCTGGCTTACTGGGGAGTCACGGAGCTTTCCATGAAGCATTATTAGCACAGTTTCCAGACCCAGTTCGCCAATTAAGGAGGTAAAAGTCACAGCACATTACATGTAGAACCCGGAATAAGAGAGTTTGAAAGGGGCCCTTAGATGCCATATAATACAACCTTCAGTTATAGGGGAGGAAATTACTTAGCACAGGTGCACAGAGTAGGTAGGCTTTTAGTAACTGTTTGTGGAATTAACTTGATTTGAAAGGGACAGTAATTTACACAATTTTAACTGGAGAGTTTCGTGGAAGAACTAGGATTGGCACTGGCTCTCCCCACTCTCCATCCAGTACGGAAAAGTAAGGGAGACAGTCTTTATGGAAATCTCAAGGGGCTTTATAGTTTTATTATTTACTTAGTTATTCCTTATCTGTTTACCAATTCTGCAAAAGATTCCTAGCCCTGGGGGAAATGTAAAAAGATAAACAGTGTATGAAAAGGATTAGTGAAAGTTAACCCGGAGAATTAATTCAGCTTTCTCACTCCACTTGGAAAGACCGAAGGTGTGTAGTGATCTCTACTGGTATAAGCAGGGAAATTATATCGTAAGTATCACAGCCTTGATGTAAATGAAAAATATTTGGTTCGGAGAATGTCAGAGACAAGATGGACTTTAGAATTTAAAACATAGAGACTGAGGGCTGGAAGGGTCAGTAGAATGTAGAACACAAGAATGTTGGAGATGGAAAGGACTTTGAGACATAGAACAACGAAGAACGTCAGAGTTGGAAGGGACCTTAGAACTTGGAATTCTGTGTGTGTGATTGCTCAAAGGGACCTAAAGTCACCATCTGGTCCAATCCCCTCGTTTTATGAATGAGGAAACTGGGGCCTAGAGAGATGAAGTGTTTTGCCCAATATCATATAATGAGTTGATAGCAGAGGAGGAACTTGTACTCAGGCCTCCTGACTCCTAGTTTCATGTATTTTCTACTATATTTCATCTCTTGTCCAGTCTCTTGCTTCTAGCGTTACAGTTAAATTGATTCTTTTTCTTCCTCTCTTGCCATCCAGGATTTTCAGTACAGAGACCCATGACTTTTCTGTTCTATATGGTTTTAAGAAGTGATAAGGTCAGTGGTTGTATGCTCTATAGATAGTGTCTAACTGTCCCTGGCAAAGGGAGAACTAGTTTTGGTTTCTCTCTCTCTCTCTCTCTCTCTCTCTCTCTCTCTCTCTCTCTCTCTCTCTCTCTCTCTCTCTCTCACTTTTACTTTTACTTTTCTCAGAAGAGAAAGGACATCATTGCTATTATTTATAGATAAAAATAAGATCAAAGATCTTTCCAACTGCTTATGTTTAGTTAGTCAGCATCTTTAACTCATTATCATTAAGAGCACTTGAATGGATGCCATTTATCAATTAATGGATGCAAAAAAAAAAAGCAAAGAAAGAAAGAAATGACTTACTAGAGAGTATGAAGAGCGTTAGTAGCTTAATCTGGACTGAAATCTAGGGTTTGTGACTCTAGGATTTGTTTCCCTATATCAAACTACCCCTCAGACACAGGAGAGAGAATTATTTTGTGTCTCACAGCCATCTAAGTTCCCACTCTGGTCATTCCTCTTCATCTCTATCCCTTCCTTCCATCTCCCATCTGTCTGGCTCACACTTTCTCTGGGGGATGTGGATGAGAAGGTAATTCAGTCTCTGGGTTTAAAAGGCTTTTCTTGTGGCTAAGCCTAGGTTACTGCAGGCTGTCTCTCTTGTTCAGGAGACTCCTAAGTGCTTCAGGGACTTAGCCTAAAGCAGACATACATTGGGCTGTCAAAGGGTTTTAAAATTTCCCTGGAAAGGGTTGGTATCACTTATGAATTCCTCATCTCTGAAAAAATTTGAGCTTATTTTCATTTGCATAGACTGTTTCCCTTGCCCACCCTTTTCCAAAGCCTAACATTTTTTTTTAATTTAAAATCTTTTTGTCATAAACTTAACATTCATTCATGAATACGAACATTTTGTTATACAAGGAACTAAAAAAGGATTATCTCTGAAATTCCTGAACTTATTAAGTAGAATTTGTTTTTTCAAGGGTGTATTAGACAATTTAGCATGAAGTTTACAAATTTGTCAATGCCCAGCTGAAATCCCACCTCCTCCAGGAAGCCCTGCTTGACTGCTTCAGCCCTATTTCACTTGTGGTTGGTACGATAACAGTTTAGTACATGAAGGTAATGTGAAAATAGTATTAGATTTGAAAAGACCTAGACCAGTTTTGCCACCTAGATACCTGGACAAGTTAGGTTCTCTAGGCCTCAGTTTCTTCCTATGAAAACAATGGGGGTGGGGTGGGTGTGGTCAATAGATAATCTAAGTTTTCTTTCAGCTCTAAATCCTATGAATCTATACTCCTAGGGTATCTATCCCATTACAGGGTACAAGGCTGGCTTCACGGTAGGCACTCAATAAACTTTGGTGGTTTGATTTATGTACTTGAAGCAGAGTTGGTGATGAACAGGTGATGGACAACTGGGCACTTTTTCTTGTTTGCAGCCTATGACTTGAGAACCCAGGTATTAAGTAATATCAAGGTGGCCTGGGCAGTGGGGACTGAAATCAGAAGATCCCTTCCAGTTTCCTGAATCTTTTTGGATCAGCCCCTGTTCTCCAGGCCCATAACTAGATTTTCATGGAAAAAAGTATTATTCAGCATTGTCTTAGCTCTTTTCTCTCTCCTTGCCTTGCCATTTCAATTTAACGATCACGTATGGAGGGGTAAAACATTCCAGACATGGAATGAAATGTTGTGTATAGGAAACAGCTACCAGCCCAGTTTGGTTGACTGAGCTTTGACAGTTGATTAGCTTTTTGTTTTTTCTCTCCTAGTGTGCCTAGTACCTAGCTTAATCAGCTAAGATGCTAGTTTGTATCCAGGAAAGACTTTCTGGAACTCTTTCAGTACCAGCTACAAAGGAAAGGATGGAGGTTCCTTCTTCTTCTCTTTTTTATTCTTTTTATTTTATTAATTTATTGCCTTTTTTTTTTTTCATGAGGACTATTGGGGTTAAGCGACTTGCCCAAGGTCACACAGCTAGTAAATGTTAAGTGTCTGAGGTTGGATTTGAACTCAGATCCTCCTGACTCCAGGGCTGGTGCTCTATTCACTGTGCCACCTAGCTGCCCCTCTTTTTTCATTCTTTATTGCTCTCCAGTGGGGGAGGGAGATAAAGGGATTGAGAGAGTTAGAAAAGGGGACAGAAGGAGGTCAGAGGGCAGGAGCTCTGGTCAAGGGAAGAAGCACCATCATCAGCAAATGCCCATTGAAACTTCTTGTATATAGGGCTAGAAACATACACAGAATATTAAGGTTAGAAAGAGTCTCAAGAACATAGGAGGCCCTAACTTAGAGGCTTAAGAGCCTAATGTCAGAGTGGGAAGGGAATTTAGAAAATGGAAAGTAACATGCTAAGACAAGAAAGGAATCTTAGAGATTATCTAGTTCCAATCCCTCACTTTACAGATAGAGAAGTTGAGGCCAGGATTAGGGAAATAACTTGTTCAGGGTCATGTAACTAGTAAGTAGTAGAGCTAGGTTGACCCTCCCAGGTGGCTGCTTAGTCTACTATCCCATCCTACCTAGGGAATCAGCATTTGGGTGTTCAGCTCCGTTTAGATCTATGTTCCATGGCAACCCAGCTATTGTGTTTATTTCTTGTGACTTCTTGGCAGAATACAATAATTTAGCACAGAGAGAGTGAGTGAGCTTTAGAAACACTACCCTGTGGAGACTGCCAGCAATCTGGTCCCGGAGCTGACTCCCCAAGGTTGCTATGGCAAACAGCCCTGGCAACGTAAGGTGGCTCACCTCCCTGATTTCTGGCTGCAGGTTGCTCACAAGGAATTCTGGTACCTGACCCACTAGGGTAGCTTTGGCTTAGATTGAAACTGCTTACAGAGAAAAGGGCATAAGATGAGAGAGATTTAGTTGGCCCCTAGCAGCGGCAGACCATTTTTTTATCTTAGTCTAATTTCCTTTACTTGCATCATCATCTTCATCATCACCTGCTTCTCCCACCATAGTTACTGGGCATCTATTATGGAAGTGGGTACTATGCTAGGCACTGGGAGGGGAGTGCCAGGGGAGGGAAGGGAACCCACAATGAGGTCTAAGAGCCTCCTCAGTAGGGGAAACAATGAATACCATAAAGAAGAGGTGAATAATACAAGATAGTTTAATGCTGTGGGCCAAGTGAAGAATACAGATTGAAAGTGCTAATGCTACTGGAAGGAGAGGTGGCGAGAGAGGCCACTAATGGGGCTGGGAAATATTGGGTGTTGGAGGAGGTAAAGGGGAAAATTTAGATAGGCAGAAAGGGGTAGTATTCCAGACTGAGGAAGTGTTAGAGGACATGGCCTTTGGAGAAAGCAAGACCAGTTTGATTTGACATGGGAGTTGTATTATATAGGGGAATAGTGGGACACAAGATTATAGAAGACATAGATATAGAGTACCTGGGAGAGGAAGTAGGAGTTTTTCCTGTAGGAAATATTGAGCCATTAATGGTTTCAAGTAGGAAGAAGATGATATCAGAGAACTGTGCGTTAGGAAGGTGATTTTGGCAGGTTGGTTTGGAGATGAGATAGAGAATTGGAGGGATCATAGATCATAGATTTAGACCTGGAAGGGACCTAAGAGGCCATTAAGACCAACATTCTCATTTTACAGATGAGAAAACTTGCCCAAAAAGGTTAATTAAGTGCTTACCCACTAGGGTCACTGAGTTAGTATCTGAGGCAAGATTTTAACTCTGGTATTCCTGATTCCAAGTTCAGTGTTCTATCTTCATTTCTCACTGGGATATACTTCTCAGGACTTATCTATTATGTGCTCTATCCTGTTCTTTATCCTAGAAGATCACGTCAGCCCTGGAACTCCTATTTTATCTGTGTCCTCTGCCCCGAAGTCCCCATATCTGATTGGAAGGTAGAAGGCTCCTTCCAGAACCACCATTTAAGGAGGGCACCCAGGGCAACCATCTTTTCATTTTCTACCTGGCTCCTTGACTTCTGTCTATCATGGCCCTGCTTGGGGTATCTCCTTCCTGTCTCGTCTTCCCCCCATAGTATGTGCTTAATAAATGTTGATTAACTGGTACAGTGGAATGAGCACTGGGGCCTGGAGAACTAGAGTATTATTGGGGAATGGTGACTAGGTAAGGAATGCCCATGTTTTAAAGAATCTCTGGGATTATTTGAGTGTGACTTGTTAAGAAAGGAGAGTTAAGAGTGATTCTGAAATGTGAATATTAAAGTGGATGGTTATTCTACAGCTGTTGACATCAGTAGAAAAATCTAGAGAGAAAGCTCTTCTCAGTGAGATCCAAAGAAGATAGGTTCTTTGTTAGAGGAAGAGAAGGATATTTAGACCGAGAAAAGTTCCCTACCTGAGAACTCCTTTGCTTCTGCAGTTTTAATGCCTTTTCACAATTTATATCCCCAGAACTGTTCTCTTAGAAAACACTTTTCTTCTTTCTTCAACCCTGTATTTTCCTTATCCTTTTGAACTCTTCCTTCAGGCTCTTGTACCACCCCAAGAGCTTTCTTTTTTTTTTATAGTATTTTTTAAAAATTACATGCAAGGACAAATTTTAACATTCATTTGGAAATTTTGCATTCCAAATTTTCTCCCTTCCTTCCCTATCTCCGTTCTACGCAAGATGGGAAGCAATTTGATATAGGTTATAAATGTGCAATCATGTGAAACATATTTCTGCGTTAGTCATGTTGTGAAAGAAGAAACAGACCAAAAGGGGAAAAAAAAACCCCATGAAAACATAAAGAAAGTGAAAATAGTATGCTTTGATCTGCATTTCGGACTCCATTCAGATTCCATCAGTACTTTTCTCTGTATGTGAATAGCAATTTTTTTAAACAAGATCTTTGGAATTGTCTTGGATCATTATATTGCTGGGAATAGCTAAATCTATCATAGTTGATCATCATACAATGTTACTGTTACTGTGTACAATGTTCTCCTGGTTCTGCTCACTTCACTTTGTATCAATTCATATAAGTCTTTCCAGGTTTTCTGAAATCTGCCTGCTTGTCATTACTTACAGCACAGTAGTATTCCATTACATTCATTTATCACAACTTGTTCAGCCATTCTGCAATTGATGGACATCCCCTCAGTTTCTAATTCTTTGCCACCACAAAGAGAACTGCTATAAATATTTTTGTACAAATAGGTCCTTTTCCTTTTTAAAATCTCTTTGGGATACACACCTAGTAGTGGCATTGCTGGATCAAAGGGTATGCACAGTTTGATTGCTCTTTGGGCATAATGCCAAATTGATTCTACCAGACCCATCCTCTCTAGGATCAGTCTTTCTAAATTTCAAGCTATAGTTAGGGGGAAAACCCCAAAACTCCAAACCCAGTTCCTGGTCGTCAAAAGACATTTGGTCTTAAACTTTCTTCTCTGCCCTAATCTTCTCTTGCCCCTTTCCTGCCATCTTTTGTATATATCCCCTTTAAGTTATAGTTCTTTGAGGTCAGGGATTGTCTTTATATTAATTGTATTTTTTGTGTAATTCAGAACTTATCATGGGGCCTGTTTATTGGATTGGATATTTGGATTGGATTCTTTATTGGTGAGCTGTTTCCTTAGGTTAGGAATCTTGGGGCTCTGGAATGCAGGTGTGTTTGTGGCTCTTCTACCAATTTTTCTCCTTCATGCCAGCCTTTGATTTAGAGGAGTTTCACTCACAGGAAAATGTTCTTTGGGCCTACAGAACCATTTCTGAAAGACAAAAGAGGGTGGGCAGACTAGACACTTAGGGAGAGGCCAAGTAGACGTGTGCTTGGGGGCACAACACACAATAAGGTGCATTGAAGGAAGCTTTAAAATACTGCACTTGACTAGATTTATGTGCTCATTGATGAGTGCATCTTTCACCAAAGTAGATTATAACTCATCCACACCTCTTCTTCTTGAGTAATTCTTGTTCATGAGTTTCCATAAACCCTCCTTAGAGGATCTTCTTAGTGACCTGGAGCCTGTCCTCTACTTCTTTTCATCAGTCAATCAATAAACAAGCATTTCTTAAGTGGCCACTATGTGCCTAAATGCTGAGGAGGTGAAAATAAAACCAGCTTGTATTCTAATAGTTATGTCAGTTAGTCAACTAGTATTTATTAGACATCTACTATATTTATTAAGTTCTTTGCTGTGTTATGTGATTTAATACTTCCGGTGTTCTGCCAACTCTGAAGTTTAAGCCATTGCACAAAGACCTGACATTATAAGTGCCAGCAGCTGGGAAAAACAATTCCAACTGTTTAATTTATGTCTATAGAAGGTCTTTTAGGCCAGTACGTGGCAAAATGCAAAGACTGCCGGGCCTGAAATCAGGAAGATCTAAGTTCACATGTTGCCTCAAGACATTTACTAGCTGTATGATGCTGGGCAGGTCACTTAACCCTGTTTGCCTCAGTTTCCTCATCTGTAAAATGAGCTGGAGAAGGAAATGGCAAACCACTCCAATATCTTTTCCAAGAAAGCCCCAAATGGGGTCACAAAGAGTTGGGCATGACTGAAACGACCAAACAACAACAAAAAGATGGTCTTCACTTTTCTCCACTCACACAGATACCACCTGTAAGTTCAGGTCCTCATCACTTCTTTTTTTTTTTGTTTGGAGGGCAATTGGGGTTAAGTAACTTGCCCAAGGTCACACAGCTAGGTTTTTGTTTGTGTGTGTCAAGTGTCTGAGGCCAGATCTTAACTCAGGTCCTTCTGACTCCAGGGCTGGCACTCTACTCACTGCTCCACCTAGCCACCCCTCCTCATCACTTCTTGCTGGGACTATAGTAATAAATTAACTGGTTTTCTTGCCTCCGATCCATCCTTCACTCAGTGGTCAAGTATAGTTCAGACCTTGTCATTCCCCTCCCTTCCCCAGCCAGTTGACCTCCAATAGCTCCCTATTATCTCCAGGATCAAACATAAAATCCTTTGTTTGGTATTTCGAAGCTCTTCTTAACTTGGCCCTTTCCTACCTTGCAAATCTTCGTGCTCTTGATGCCCATTTGAAGCATTCTATGATCCAGCTACCCTAACCAATCTGATGTTCCTTGAAACTGACATTATATCCTCTCTCCTTCTTTCAAACTCACTGTTCTTGATACTTGGAATATTCTACCTGCTCACCTCTTTGTTTTCCTGGATTCCTTCAAGACTCAGCTAGATGGCCACTTTCTACAGAAAATCCTTCACACACACCCCCCCCCACCCCCCCACCCCCTGGAAGTTGCTCATGATGTACACCTAGTCTACTAAGTACTTCATACTTTGCATATTGTCTCCAACATTTGAATGTAAGTTTCTTGAGGGCAGGAACTATTTTTGCTTTTCTTTATAAACCCAGGACTTAGCACAATGTCTACTTGGCACAAAGTAAGCACTTTATAAACACTTGTTGACTAATTTTTTTTTTTTTGAGGCAGTCAAGGTTAAGTCACACAGGGTCACACAGCTACTAAGTGTCTGAGTCTGGATTTGCACTCACATTCTCCTGACTTCAGGGCTGGCACTCTTTCCACTCTATCCACCTACCTGCCTTGACTGACTAATTGTTAATGTCCTCTACCTCCTTTTCAGCTGCCTTCACTGGGAAAAGAGGAGGTGGCAGATTGAGATCTATTTTATAGTTTTATCTTTTGTGAAGTACCAGTTCCCAAGAATTAATTGTACATTTGCCTGTTTTCTAGTTCTGAGTTTTAGGTGCTATACTTAGTTAAGCTGGTCTTTGGATCCATAACTAAGGACAAAAGCTGTTTCAGCTAGATTTGGAATTTTCATGGGCATGGCCTTGGAGAAACTAGGATGTATGGAGCCTTCATAATTTTTATAAATGTATGTATTTTTAGTGCCAAAAATACTTTTTTCTCTTGCTTGTAGGGATTTGTTTTGTGGTAAACAGTGCTGGTGGAAAGTAGTGGTAGGGAGATTTTTTAAAAATTTTGTTTAGGCATCTACTTTTGGATCTATGGAGGACGAGGTATACATTTGAAGAGACTGGAAAGTAATTCATTTGGTTAGTAGGCATAGCCCTAGGAATTATGCATTTAAAAAATGATTGGAATGCAAAGTTAAAAAAAAAAAGCAGGACCAGAAGAATGGAGTAGATACTAATTAAGTCACTTGAGAGGAAAAGTGAATAAGAGTGAATGAACAGATAAATAACCTGAAAGTTATTAGATTTAGATCTGCAAAGTACCTTAACAAGATTGTGAAGTCCAATTTCCTCGTTTTACAGATAAGGAAACTGAGGCATAGAGTGGTTAAGAGATTGACTGGGGTCATACAGCCAGTGTTTGAGGTAGAATTTAACTCATGTCATTCTTCCTGACTACAAGTCTAGAGCTTGATCCTCTATGCTGTTTGGAGAGTTGCTAAAAAAAATTGTTATAATACTTATTTTATGTATTGGAATTAATTAATTTAAATGCAAATAGTTACCAAGCAAATTTAGTTGGTTACATTGGTGTTCAATTTAAATCTTTTATTAAAAACATTAAAATAATTATTAGGCTAAATATATGGGATAGACAGCTTTATTTTGCCATTGTTCTATGTGTGTGCTGTTGGGTGGCAGTGAAGCCCATGTAATGGATGGAATATTGGCATGGGTCTCTTCCCTGGGCTTTCACTGGGCATTTGTGTTATGAGGAATGTGTCTGAAAGGACAGTCCTACAGCAGATTCCTTTGTACAAAATACAGTCTAGTCTCTTTGGGGGACCATTTCCACTTCCCTTCAAAACTGCATTTATCACCTTTTCTAAGGGCCCTCATGTGGCCCAAGAAGATATGGGAATAGCTGATATAACATTGCCCTAAAGCATATGTACTTTGGCCAGATATCCTGTCATTGGGATATTCTAGAGGAGACTGGTGCTTCAGATATGGGATAAACCCCCTGGACACTTACTAGCTGTGTGACTCTAGACAAGTCACTTAACCTTTTTCAGCCTCAGTTTCCTCATCTGTAAAATGGGCATAATAATAGCACTTACCTCAGAGGGTTGTTGTGAGGATCAAATGAGACGACAGAGGTAAAACATTGTCCAACTCTTAACATGCTGTATAAACACTAGTTATTACTATTTTGTTGTTGTTATATTAATAATAGTATTATTATTATTATAGTATAGGATTCTATGACTTAGCCATGTTCACACAGCTTAGTTTAGTATGAGTAGAGCCTGTACTTGAACTCGGTTCTCTTGACTCCCTTTTCTTTTTAGGCAGCAAGGTCTACTGGTAGAAGCTGGGACTGAGCTTCAGGGAAGACCTAGGTTTCAACCCTACCTCTGAAACTTAGGGCAAATTGCTGAAACTCTGAGTTTTTCAATCTCTTAAATAGGGATCCCAGTATTTCCTTTACCTGCTTCTCAGGGTTACTTCCTTCCAATGAGATAATGGGTATAAAAGACTTTTGCAAACCTTAAAACGCTATAGAAATGTCAGCTAGTCTATGAAATAATAATTCTACAAAATGATATATAATTAATGAAATAATAAGAGCTGACATTTCTATAGTATTCCAAGGTTTACAAAGTACTTTATATCCATTATCTCATTCTGTCGCTGTATCACAATGCTCCAGTGAAGCAGATAAGGAAGTGCATTATCAGAATTTTGATAGTTGAGACAAGTGAGAAGTCAAGTGACAAATTGAAGGTCATTTGTTGTTGTTATTCAGTTGTGTCCAACTCTTTGTGACTCCTTTTGGGGTTTGCTTCGCAAAGAGCCTGGAGTAGCTTGCCATTTCCTTCTCCAGTTCATTTTATAGATGAGGAAACTGAGGCAAACAGGGTTAAGTGACTTACCCTAACAAGTATCTGAGGCTGGATTTGAACTCAGGTCTTCCTGATTCTAGGCCCTTTACTCTATACCACCTAGCTGTCCATCTAAGGTCATACTAGTAGATCAATGGCTGAGCCAAACTTTGAATCCAAGTGTTTTGAGTCCTAGTTTGGTGATTTTTCTATTCTACTGGACTGAAAACTAAGCCCCAATTTTGACATTTCTTTCATCTCCTTTTTGGCACAATAGGAATAATGACAGTTCACATTTATATACTATTTAATGTTTAAAACATGGCTTAGTCATGCGTATTAGTGAGTACTATCCATTTTTTGGATGAGTAAGTTGAGGTTCTTTAGAGGGGTCAAGTGATTCAAGTGGTCAAGTAAGTGTCCAAGTGGTTTGCCAGTAATTGGAGACAATGTAGTACAGTGAGCAGAGCCTGGACTTTGTAGTCAGGAGACTTGGGTTCAGATCTCTGCCACAGACTGACTAGGTGATGTTAGACAGGTTATTTGTCCTTTCTGAGCCTCTGTCTCTCCTTCAAAGTGATGGGATTGGATACTTTCAGAGGCCCATTTTCCAGCTCTGACCTTTTATGTTCTGTGGTTCCCCACTCCCTAGTGGCTGAGACCTGAGACTCCAGGGGATGGCAGCAGGGAGAGCATACTATCCCTGGGCGCAGGGAGGATCCCAGGAAGAAAGGGAAGAGAAGCTGTTGGGTGAGTGGTGGTTATGAAAAAAAGAAATAAGAAAGAAACAAGCTACTGTGGAGTACATTTTTAAGCCATGACCCTGACTTACTCTCTTTCTTGGAGCCTGGAATCTGTGGTTCCCTTAGAGCATCTGGCTCTATGTTGATAGTTGCTATTTCCAACCCTATATGGTCTGTTGATTGGTGGTCTTGGTAATGCATGGTTCTCAGGGTGACTGATGCAGCTCATTATGGAATCCAGAGTCCATGGAGCTGTTCTTAGGACCACGTAGATGCATTGGGGAATAGGCAATTAATCAATCAATATAGAAAGCCTCCCCATTTCCTAAGATACCAACTGGCTTTGCTCAGGAAGAATACTGGATGAGGAATCTAGTGTGTTCTGGATTCTAGACAGAGGTCTGACATTATTGGCTATGTGACCTTGGGCTTTACTTCCCCTTTCCAGGACTCATTTTTTTCATTGGAAAATTATGGGGGTTGGACTCCATGATCTCTAAGGCCCTTCCATCCATTGAATTCTGAGGTCACTTTGGTGTTTCTCAGTTTCCATTTATTGAGCACTTCCTATGTTTGACAGTCTTATGCCAAATGCTGTGGGAAATAGAGCTAAAGTAGAATCCATGGACTTTTCCTTTTGTGGCTATGACTCTAACTCAGAACAAACTGTAAGAGGTTACTTTTGAAAACAGTTTCATGTGTAATTTCTCAAAATATTAATATTAATTAATATTCCACTTTGTCAGTAGAAATGGAAGACACTTCTTTCCAGAAGAGATTCCTTAAGGAAGCATTTTGCTCTACTGAACCATACACTTTTTCAAAAACAGTGATCAATAGGCATAGTAGGGTCTAATAGTCTCTATAACTTTCAGCCAGTTGTATGAGAGTAAAGATGTGGTCCATTGTTGAATATTGCCTGCAAAAACCTGCCTGTTCTATGACTAGCCTCATCAAGGATGCACTCTGTGTATGTGTAGATGAGTCTAAGAAGAACTTTCATGTGTGGGAAAGTGGACATGTAGTTTGGTAGCTGTTTGATGTTTTTTTTTTTAATCGCTTTCCCCCCCTATATTAATAAATTTTTTTTTCCTTACTGTTGGTGTTTTCTTCACATATACACTTTAATCTCTTAGTGCCCTCACAGTTATGTTGCTTCCAGCATGGATTTCATCTATATACAATTGGTCCTATCCAGCTGCTTTCCTCTCTTTGTTCTTTTTAGTTCTATTTCTACCTCCTTTATCAACACATCTGGGACTGATGTTAGAATCCAAGTGGTGACTCTTCTGTTCTTAATGGTGAAAAGTTTATTGTAAAAGTCTTCGCTTATTATCATAATTTTCTTCTGTTTGTTGTCCTCTTTCCATTTTTAAATTGCTGCAGAATAACTTTGCTTGTTTTCTTGCCAAGCTTCCTTTAAATTACTTTACGTCCATTATTTCTTTTTGTTTTATGAGGTGATGCTTTTCATAATCATCTAGCATCCTTCTTTATAAAATTTTGCAAATGAATTTATATTATAAACTAGTGTTGCCTTTGGCTGCCATCTCTCTCTCTCTCTCTCTCTCTCTCTCTCTCCCTCTCTCCCCCCCTCCCTCCATCCCTCCTCTCTCATGTCTTTCATCTCTCTCCTCAAAATCAAGTGTTTGCTGACTAAGTTGTTTTTAAAATGTTATACTCTAAACTAGTGTTGCCTTTTGCTGCCATCTCTCTCTCTCTCTCTCTCTCTCATTAAGTATTTGCTGACTAAGATGCTTTTAAAATCTTGGTTCCCTTGTTAGGTCAACTGATTTTCAAGGTGGCATGGTGGGCATAGTGGATAGAATGCTTGACTTGGAGCCAGGAAGAAATGAGTTCAATCTTGCTTCAATCACTTGCTATCTATATGACCTTCTAAAATGGATAAAATCATGGTGCCTACCTCACAGGGATGTTGTGAGGAACAAATGAGATAATATATGTAAAGTATAAAGGTTACCTATTATTATCAGTTAAAATTCTGAATAAAATTCTGATAATCAATGTTGATGTCCTTTCTGTTGTCCATTACTCATTTTCCATTCTAAATTACTTGTTTAAATAGTTCAGTATTAAGTGGTTTCAATTGTATGGTATCTTTTCCCTATAACTGTTCTTTCTCTTCTGGCTTTAAATTAATTTTGGTCATTGAATGGACAATACATCTACCTTGTCCATCAGTAGGTGCATCTTGGACATCTAATACAAATGGACATTGGTTTGGGCACAGATTTAATAGGAGGAGGAAAATGAGATTGACTTTCGGAAATTACAGAGTTCCTTGAATGAACCCAAGCTCCTTCTGGAAACAAAGAATGATCTTTTTACTACAAATGCTTTTAACAATTTTATTGCATGACTGTGAGATTTATGGAGTGCAGCTTTCTCCAAAGAAGTGAAAATTAGTATCACATGAGGACAGTAGAGAAGTGCAAGGTAGGTGTGAGATTTGGCTGGGGTAAAGGATAGAATCAGGGAAATGTGTGATAGTTAAAGAAGATGGACTGATCATGTGGCAGGTATAAGGGGTGACAGGTAGATAGCTTAAGTGCTCCACTGGTATTTTTATTTTAAGAGAAAGTGAGGGAGGCCTTTAGCTTACTCAGTGACAGACTTATAGAAGGAAATGGAGAGTCACAAAGGTTAGGCAGGAGGCATGGATAAGTAGCAATCACTGGAGGGAACATCCAAATCAGTGAAATCACAGAGCCATTTAAGAATATCAGTGGAAAAGATGCTGGCTGAAAAAAAAGAGATTGCTTTCTCATAGCTCCTCTGGTTAGGATTGATCACGTGTCCACCAGAGGCTCAATTGGACTGAAGGCTAAGGATGATATATTCCTTAGTTTTGTGGGTTTCAAATACAATTTTAATTATTTCATCGGTCACCCCCAAAACCTCTTCTGTTATTAACTCATATTCTTTAATGATATGCTTGTGATCATGACTTTTCCCATTTTTGAAATAAGTGACCAACCTCACTTGTAAACACAAAAGGGCCACCTTTTCTCCATATAACTTTGTTTTTTTAATACATTTTTAATTATGGATGAAAATAGCAATTATAATGGATAATATTGTTAATTTTTGCATCAGAGAGAAACAGTGCTATGCAGCACAAAGAACATTGGTCTTAGAGTCAAGAGAGTTGGGTTTAGGGGATGGCTATGTGGTACTGGCCCTGGAGTCAAGAGAACCTGAGCTCAAATCTTACCTCAGACACTTGACACACTTACTAGCTGTGGGACCTTGGGCAAGTCACTTAACCCCAATTGCCCTGCCTTCCCCCCACCCCCACCAAAAAAAACAAAACAAAACAAGAGAGTTGGGTTTACAACCTTTTATCTATGGGGGCTGTGGGCAAGTCACTTCTACTTCTTCATAGTTGTCTGTAAAATGGATATAATAATTCTTATTGCCTACATTTCAATTACGTTGTGAGGAAAACACTTTGACTCCCATTTCTAAAGCATTTAAAAATTTACAAAGTGTTTTCCTGCTTTCCTATGGAAAGGTGCTGAAATTTACTTGTAATTCTATTCTAAGAAAGTTTTACTATGAGGAGATTAAGCAAGACTCAGAGTGCAGGAAGGCAACAAAGCCACATTTTTCATTATGTCCACAAATGTAAGAAGCTGCTCCTGTACACAGAGAACTGGGGATATGGGAAGTGTATTAGGCATTAACCCTGGGCTAAAAGAGGTTAGGGGCAGCTAGGTGGCTCCATAGTGCACAGAGCATCAGACCTGGAGTCAGGAAGACTCATCTTTCTGAGCTCAAATCTGGCCTCAGACACTTAGTGTCTGTGGACCCTGGCAAAGTCATTTAGCCTTGTTTGCCTCAGTTTCCTCAACTGTAAAATGAGCTGGAGAAGGTAATGGCAAGAAAACCCCAAACGGGGTCATGAAGAGTCGGACATGACTGAAATGACTCAACCACAACCACAATAAGAATAGCAGCAGAAGTTATGGTCTAGACAGGACTACAAAGAAATAACCTTTAATCAACAAGCATTTATTAAATGCTTACTGTGTGCTAGACATTGTGATAAGCTCTGGTGATTCAAAGACAAAAGTGAAATCATTCCTGCCTTTAAAAAAAAAGATCTTATATTTAATGAGGAAGACAGCATGCGTATACTATCAACATGTATATGCTATAGAGGTATATATGAGACATATATAAATCACATATAAGGGTGAAGATAGGAGATGGAGTGTAGTTTATGAGGACCAATGAGTGAGTTAATATGGGTGGATGGCACAGAGAGGAGTAAGAAGGTTGGTAGAGTTAGAAGGACCAGGTTTTGAATAGGTTTAATATAGTATGTGGCAAGAGTGAATAAGAGGTATATACAAATGCTGTAGGAATTCAGGAGAGGAAGTAATCACCAGGAGCCAGAGCACAACTTGGTCAATATCAATAGATCATGTGAAAAATAATTGGGGGTCATAGTGGACTGCTGGATCAATGAGAATCACCAGCATATTGTGGAAGTCCAAAAATCCCTGCTATGATCTCAAGCTGTTTTGTAGAAGCAGGTCATCCATAAAGAAGTTGATGATAGCCCTGTTCTTCTCTTCCGTGGTCAGACCATCTATAGGCACCTTATTTTAGGGAGACATGGAAAAGCTGAAGCACGTTTAGAGAAAGGTGCCAGGATGTTAGGGAGTCTGAAAATCCTGACATGCAAGGGTCAGTTGAAGGAACTAGGGTTAATAGTTCTCTAGAATAAGTTCTTCTCTAGAACTAGTGATTTAGGAAGTACCTGATTCCTGTCTTTATTTGAAGGAGTGTTTTGTGGAAGAAGGTTTAGTACACAGGACTTAGGGAAAGAAGACAGTTACATGGTGAAGATCAGGAAAGATATGTTTTGAGCTGAACTTTGAAAGAAGTGAGGAATCCTATGAGGTAAAGGTGAGGAGGGAGTGCATTCTAGACATGACTGTCCACCAATGAAAAGACATTGAGGTGGGAGATAGAGTGCTATGCATGAAGAACAGAAAGGAAGGCCACCATGGCCAGACCATAGAGTATGGGAGGGGAACTCAAGTATAGATTTATATAATATATAGAAAGACAGGTTGGGACCAGATAGGAAGAGTTTTAAAAGTAAAGTGGGGCAGTGTATATTTAATTTTAGGGGCAATAAGGAACCACTGGCTTTTCAGTTTTAAACTGGAATTTGAGTAGGGGAATAACATGGTTAGATATGTACTTTAGGAAAATCACTTTGGCAGCTGTATAGAAGATGGATCAGAGTGGCAGGGGGAGAGAGAGACAGAGACAAAGAGAAATTAGGAGGCAAGGATACAGGCAAGAGGTGAAGGGAGTTGAACTAAGGTAGTGGCTGTTAAAAATAGTGAGAAGAGATGATGTAGAGGTAGAAATAGCAGCATTCGGAAATCGGTTGGATATTATGAGTGAAGGAGAGTGAATAGTCAAAAGTAATGTTGAGATTATGACTTTAGGAGACTGGAAGAATGGTGCCTCTCTTGACAGAAACAGGTTCTTTAGAATAATAGGGGAGAGATAATGAGTTCTGTTTTAATCATGTTGAATTTGAGATATCTATGGGATATCCAGTTTGAAATGTTTGATGGGTAGTTGATGATGTGGGACTGAAGCTAAGGAGAGAAATTAGAGCTGAATGTTATATATGGACCTAGGAGATACACATAGATGGATAGATAGATGTATACATATCTATCTGTGCATCTATCTGAATAGAGATGATAATTAGACCCAGGGATGGATGACGATGAAGTCACTAAGTGACTCTATAGAGAGAGAAAAGAAGAAAGCCTGGGACAGAGCCTGGGGAAAACCTATAGTTAGGGGCCAACAAAATAGATAGAGAAGGAGCAGTCAGACAGGGGGGAGAACTAAGAGAGAGTAGTTCTAGTTCCCCAAAACCCAGAGAAAAGAATTTCCAAGGGGAGAGGTTTATCAAATTAGATTCTTCAGGGAGATCAAGAAAGATATAGACTGAGAAAGAAAAAAATTAAAAAACCATCAGGTTTGATGATTATGAGATTTTGGTAGCATTAGAGAGAGCAGCAGCAGTTGAGTGAATTAGGAAGCCAGATTGCATGGCATTAAGAAATGAAGGAGGGGATTTGCCTATGGTCACACAGCTACTTATGTATCAGAGCAGATATTCACACCCACATTTTTTGTGTGCCTATGTTTGACACTTTCTGTTTTATTGGGTTTGTGCTCCTAATTCAGTTCAAGCTAAATGAATATGGTAAGTGCTTATTATGTGCTAGGCACTCATAGATTCATAGATGGAAGGGATGAGACCTTAGACCATAGAGTCCAACTCTTTTATTTTATAGTTGAGGAAACTGAGATCCAGTGATTTGCTCAAGAACACAAAGGTAGCACTTGATAAAGGTAGGATTTGAGCTCAAGCCCTCTGATGCCTGAACCAGTTCTCTTTCCACTGTAATGTGCTGTTACTGAGCTCAAAGAACTTACATTCTACTAGAGTGCCATAACATATACAAAATAAAACTAGCACTGGAAAGATGGAGAAGGAGGAGATCACTAACAATTTGGAGGATGATAGAAAACCAGGGAAGACTTCCCAGAGGAAGTGGCACCTGCACTAAGCTTTGAAGGCAGACAAGGATTCTGAGAGGCTGAGATGAAGAGAGCGTCCATTCCAGATATGAAGGAAAGTGTGTACAAATGCACGGAGTTGGGAGATAAGACTGTTGAATTTATTCATTTTTATTTTTTAAAGTGTAATATTTTATTTTTCTTCCTTTACATGTAAAAACAATTTTAATGTTCTTTTCCCCCCAAAGTTAAGAGTTCCAAATTCTCTCCCTCCTTTCTCCTTCCCTCTTACTGAGAAGGCAAGCAACTTGACGTAGTCTATACATGTGTATAGACTGTTGAGTTTAGGGAGTGCAGGGTTGGCTGGAGTGCAGGGCTCTTGACAAGAAGCAGTATGAAGTAAGGGAAGGGTCAGTGGAGCCAAATTTTGAAGGGCCTCATGTACCGGTCTAAGGAATTTGTATTTTCTCCTAGAACAATGGGGAACCGCTGATGCTTGTGAGCTGGGAAAGGACAGCGATGTGGTCAAACCACTCTCTTTGGAAGATCATGTTAGCCGTTGGGCAGAGAAAAGAGAATAAAACTAGGAAGATCAATCAGGAGGTCATTATAGTGGTTCAGGTGATGAGGTTCTGAACTAATGTGGCTGCTATGTGAGTGGAGGGAAGGATATGGTTTTAAGACATGGGAGAATTGACAAGAGTAGGAAACTGATTGGGCATGAGGGATGAGGAAGAGGGTGAGTCTAAAATGACTCAGCTTATGAACCTGGGTGACAGTGATTGTGGTATTGCACCCATCTGAAAAAGGGAAGTTGGGGGGTGTAGGAGTATGTTTAAGGAGGAAGATCATTAGTTCCTTCCATCAACAAGCATTTATTAAGTTTTTCTAATATACTAAGCATTGAACTTGTTGATTCTGAGTTACCTATAGGTCACTCAAGGAGGAATTATCCAGTTAACAATCAGTGAGCGGCTTAAGGTTCAAGAGAAAGATTAGGGATAGATAACCCTTACATCTATCACCTAGACCAGGTTGGGGAACCTGCTGCCTCAAGGCCACGTGTGGCCCTCTAGGTCCTCAAGTGAGGTCCTTTGACTAAACCCAAACTTTACAGAAAAATTTTCCTTAATAAAATTATTTGTTTTGTAAAACTTGGACTCAGTCAAAAGGCCGCATCCAAGGACCTAGAAGGCCACATGTGGCCTGGAGGCTAAGATTTCCCACCCCTGACTTAGACGATAGGTATAGTCCTCTGACTGCTTTTCCTATATTCAACTTGTCGGCAATTCATCCTCCATACACCTCTACCAATCTGATCTTTCTAAAGTATGACCATGTCATCTTTCCAGTCAAGACATTTCAATGACTTTCTGTTCCTTCATGGATAAAATATAAATTACTTTGGTATTTAAAGCCTTTCACAGTCTGGCTTCAGTCTATCTTCCTAGGCCAATTACATGCATTCTATGTTCTTGCCAAACTTACCTCCTTAGTATTCAACACAAAAATGACATTACCTCTCCTGCCTTCTTGTCCATGCTATAGGCTTTTACACATGCCTAGAATTTTCATCCTTCCTCAACCGTGCTTACAACTATAATCAAAGCTCAAGCCCAAGTACCATCTTCTTCCACAGGCCTTTCCTGATTCCTTGAGTAAATTGTTCATTTCCTCCTCCAGATCATTTTTATTGGTTTTATATATATCTTATGCTTCACTGTGTATATGTTGCTGTCACATCCCCCCAGCCTCTAGGAGAATGTATGCTCCTTAAAGGCTGACTGTTTCATTTTTGTCTTTGTATACCTCAAGTATCTTGCACATAGTAGGCATTTAATACATGCTTGTTGATTGAATTGAGCTGCATAAAGATAATACTTAAATCCATGGGAACAGATGAGATAATTGAAAGAAGAAAAAAGGGACCCAGGAAAGAGCCCTGGGCAGCCCCCATGCTAAGATGGATTGGAGGCGAGTGATGAGGGAAGATGAGCAGGACCTGTTAGACAGCAGGAGAATTAGGACAGAAGACAAGAAAGGTGAGAATTTTAGGATAGTGTCAAGCCACGGAAGGTCAAGGATGAGGCCTAAGAAAAGGCCACTGGATTTATTGGTTAATAGATCTCTAGTGATCTTGGAATGGACAGTTCCTGTATGGTGTTGGACTCTAAAGCCAGACTGTAAAGAATGACAAAGTGCATGATAAGGATGTTGAAGCAGAGAGTAGAGACATTTCTATCTACAAGATTAGTCCTTAAAGGGAGAAGAGATACAGCTCGAGAGCTTGAGTGGGCAGCAGAGTCCAGTAAAGGTTTTTCTCTGGTTATAGGTGGACTTGGGCTTGAATAGACAGTGAGAAAAAAACCAGTAGATGATGATCCAATATGATCAAGAGAAGTAAACTCTGGGTGGAAACAATGGGGATTGGATCAAGATCATAAGTAGAGGGACTTGGCTTCAACTGGGAGAAAGACTAGCTCTTCCTCAGAGATAAGAGTAAAGGGGAAGGATGGGTAAAGGGGTTTAAAAAATTAATTCCTTGGTAAGCATTTGGGGGAAGAGTGAGGGAAGGGCAGTGGGGCATTAGAAGACCCTGAATATGACTCTCTAGATTGACAAGGAGTTGCTTTGAACTTCATCTGGAAGCAGTCATTTAGGCAGCAAGATTTTATTAATGCTTACTGTGTGCCAGGCTAAGTATGCATGCTGAGAATACAAATACAAGTTGAAAGACAGTCCCTACCCTCAAAGAGCTTGTGTTTTTTTAAACAGTATTTTATTTTTTCCAATTATATGTAAAGACAATTTTAACAGTTTTATAAAATTTTGAGTTCCACATTTTTCTCCCTCCCTTCCTCCCCTCTCCTAAAATGGTAAAGAGCTTACTAAAATTTAAGGGGGAATATAACTTAAAAAGAAGTAAAAAAAGGGTTTTGGGAAGAGATAAAGTTATCCATCTCAGGGTAGCCCTAATGAATGCTATTGTTGAGAGATAGTCCAAAGAAATAGTTTCATTCACAGCTTAGAGATCCTGTGCCCCAGGAATTTCCCCCCATATATGACTGGAGGTAGCATTAGAACCCTGATAGCATTAGCCCCCAGCCCAGGCCCATCTGCCATGTTTGCTCTTCATCCACGTCCCCTGAAGGGACAGTGTTAGAGATTTGTTTTTGTTCCCTTGTTAGGGGGCAGTTTGACACTTGGATTGTGTACAGGTTAGAAGGGCAGCAGAACCATGGTCTAGGGAAGCTATGATTGCTACTTTGTCTGTCTCATCACTGGACTTTGGAAGAAGTCACTCTTGGGAGTGGAAAGATTAAACCAGCTACTTTAAAAGGAATAAGTTACTCAAAATCCCCTCGTTGATAGTTATTAAGAGAGTTTCTTCCTCTTTCCACAGCACTATTTTTTCTGGGGTGAATCACAGTCTATCTGTCCTTGATTGAGAGAGAAAAGATGGCAATAGTTTCTGAGTTATTCTCAATTTTGATGCTGACCTTGGCAAGCCTTCTTGTATGAGGCCCACTTTGGGGCCTAAGACCCCAAGAGCCTCTGGATTACTCAGCAAGGTGGGTAATTATTTATATAGTAAGCCCCTAACCCAGGGGAAAAGATCTGCCATATAGTCACACCGCAAGTTCCAATCTCTCCAACTCACTGAAAAGGTTTGCTTCCTTCTTGTCCCTAGGCCTAGGTAGGTGCCGTGGGATTAATTATCCAGGCAAGAGAATCATAAAGTTATCAGATCATAGAACTGGGAGGGACTTGGGAGATTATCTGCTCTCATTTTATAGATGAGAAAAATGAAGTCTATGAAAGAAAAGTAATTTATCAAAGGTCACATTAAATATAGGACCAATTCTAGCAATATAGGACCAATTCTGTGCTGTAAGAAATCTTATGTAGGAAAGCAATACTCAAGTCAGTTTCCATCACTGGGGCAAGAACTGAATGCTTCTAACTCTAGATCCAGTGCTCTTTTGAGAGCATTAGGTTAGCTTTGCAAAAAGATGGTACTATGGATAGAATACTAGACTTATACTCAGAAAGACCTGAGTTCAGATCCTGCCTCAGATACTTACTAGCTGTATGACCCTAGGCAAGTCACTTAACTCTGTCTCAGTTTCCTCAGTGACAAAATGCACCTACTTCATCAGGTTTTTGTGAGGGTCAAATGAGATATTTGAAAAAGTACTTAGCATAGTTTGCACATTGGAGGCTCCTAACAAATGCTTGTTCCTTTCCTCCCTTCCTACTTCCCTTATTCCTTCCCCC
Organism: Gymnobelideus leadbeateri; assembly: GCA_011680675.1. Taxonomy (NCBI): domain Eukaryota; kingdom Metazoa; phylum Chordata; class Mammalia; order Diprotodontia; family Petauridae; genus Gymnobelideus; species Gymnobelideus leadbeateri. The sequence continues at coordinate 82,398 of WOXC01012091.1, read as the reverse complement.
CTCCTCCTCCTGAAATGGGCAGTTGAGACCTTCCCAAGCAGGGAACAACTTTTTCCAGGCTAAGAAAATAATGAAATTAGTAAAACATCTCTTTTTGAGTTGAAAAAAGAATGAGCTAAAAATTGCTTGGGCTCACCTTTAAAAAAAAAAATCTGTTCTTGAAATTTATTTCTTTGTCTGGATTCAGTAAGACTTCAGTTCAAATCTGACTTAAGATACTTCATGACCCTGGACGAGTCAGTTAATCTGTCTGCCTCAGTTTCCTTATCTGTAAAATGAGAATGATAATAGCATCTACCTCCAACGGTTGTTGTGAATCTAACAAGATAATAATTGTAAAGTACTTAGCACGGTGCTTGGCACATAGATATTATGTAATATATAAATGTTAACTATGCCTGATTATAATTATTATTTGAGAAAGCTAATGGAAGGTTTTTTTTAAAAGCGAACTTTCTAAAGCAATTATTATTATTTGAGAAAGCCAAGACAAGTTTGTTTTTTAAAACTGACTTAAAAAAAACAACTAATAGCCATTGAACACAGTAACAACTCAAATAAGTCAGTGTATTGGGGCTATTTGGGATGACTGGCTGTTTGTGCCGGGCCTCCTCTCTGTTCGTGGTTTTTACATAGATAGAGGTAATAAGGGGCCAGGCACTGGAGCAGGACCAGAAACCCTGGCTTGGTGTTCTCTTGTGGCCACTTTATAACTGGATGAGTTCTAGCAGGCAACTCACTTTCCTGAACTTGTTTCCTTATCCCTAGAGTAGAAATTAATAGTTCCTGCTTTCCCCTTTTCACAGGAATATTCTGAAGCTTAACTGAGAGAAAGGAAAGCATAAAATAATATAAATGCTAGCATTTTATAAGACATTAAGATTTGCAAGGGGCACCTAGGTGGCTCAGTGGATAGAGTGTTGGGCATGGAGTCAGGAAGACTCATCTTCCTGAGTTCAAATCCAGTCTCAGACATTTACTGATTATGTGACTCTGGGCAAGTCCCTTAACCTTGTTTGCCTCAGTTTCCTCATCTGTAAAATGAGCTGGAGAAGGAAATGGCAAACTACTCCAGTATCTTTGCCGAGAAAACCCCAGATGCAGTCACAAAGAGTCAGGCATGACTGAAATAACCGAACAAGAACAAAAACTTGCAAATTTCTTTATCTGTGTTATCCTGCTTGATCCTCACAAAAGCCCTGTGAGGTAGGTATTGTTATTTTTCCCATGGAGAAAACAGGATGAAAGGTGTTAACACACAGAGCAAATATTTGAAGGCAGGATTTGAACTCCTAACTTCTCCCTAACTATAAGTTCAGTGTTCCTGCCCACTGTTCTACCTAGATAAAATGACTTAGGCATGGAGGTGTTAAGTGAGTTGCCCAGAGTCACATATCTAGGAAATATCTGAGATTTTCCTGACCCTTGGTCCATCTATTCCTCCATGCTTCCTCACCTCATTTCTTAGGACCTTAATTTCCTCATCTGTAAATGAGAGATTTGGACTAGATAGTCTCTGAGGTCCCTCCCTTCTAAATCATTGATTCTGTGATTGACCTAACCATCTGTATAAGAAAGGCTAAGAGAATTGGAAATGCTTTTTGTCCAGACTGTGTCATGGACAACATGCAGTTGGGTGGCCAATCCATCTGGTGTATATCTGGGACAGATACCGTGGAGAGTACCCAATTGATGAAGGCAGAGTCATCCTGGAGGATTTAAATCGCCAATTTTGTATTGTTCAAGTGTCTGATCACTTCACCCACTTTCACCATAGCAAAGAGCACTCCATGCCTCTAAAATGTGATGCTTACATGGTCCCCTTCTCTATGTATACATATGTTAATATGTATGTAGAATGATAAACACACTTGCAGCTAGGGCTGGCATTTAAGCCTGGAGCTTCCCAAATTAGAATGCATGACTCAGCTAAGCTGTTGGAAGTGTTAACTGATCCTCCTTGTGATTCAGTCACTAATTGGAATAAACCCAAGGGGAAGAGATTGGAGGGGGCTGGATAAAATGGGCCATGGGAGGATTGGTTCTCAGTTACTTGTCTGACAAGTTGATTTTCACATAGATTTTAGTAGGAAGCTCAGTCTATTGGGAAAAAAGATCCAACATCTAAGCGCTTTATAGCTGTGACATTGTTGCCTCCCTTTCCTGGGCAGGTCTGGTGACATCCCACACAGAATCTCAGGTGCATCATACAGGCCAGTACCCAGAATTATGATTTGTTCTATTGTGCAGTAATGGTGTGGCAGTGATGGGCTATTACATGGAGAGTGGCAGCTTAGCAGCTTTTGAGCTAACTTATTTAGAATTCAGTAACTGTTTGCTTTTTTTCTGCTTTCTCCATAGTGTAGTAGAAAACTTACATTTCTTCTCTCTGGGCCTTGGTTCCCCAATATAGAGCATAATTTGGACTGGGTCGCCTTTAAAGTTTTTCAGTTTTATGTTCCGAGGTCCCTTCTAGCCCATCCTGAAGATTTCATGTTTTTTGTCCTAAGGAAGGGAAGAAGGGAGGGAAGGAGGGAAATAAGGAAGGAGAGAAACGAGGAAGGAAAGAGGGAAAGAAAGGTAGAAGGAGGAGAGGAAGGAAAGAAATGAGCATTTATTGAACATCTCTTTAAGTGAGTTGCCATGGGTCACACAGCTAGAAAGTTTCTAGGCTGGGGAGGGAGAAAGGATATGAATAAGCATTTATATATTTATATATACTATGGGCCAGGCACCAGGCCAAGCACTTTACAGATATTTCATTTGATCTCCACAACAACTCTGAGAGGTAGGTAGTGTTATTATTTTATTATTATTTTATAGTTGAGGAAACGGAGGCGGATAGGTTAAGTGACTTACTCAGGGTCACACAGCTAGCACGTATCCAAGACTGAATTTGAACTCAGGTTTTGATCCTAGGACCTGTGCTCTAACCATGCTATCACCAGCTGCCTCGAAGGGCTCCTCCATTGCTGACTTTCTAGATTCTCTTCTTTCATTCAGTCCAAAGAACACTTATTAAGTCAAGTGAGCCAGCTAGGTGGTGCAGTAGATAGAATGCTGGACATAAAGTCTTGAAGACCAGAATTCAAATCCAACCTCAAGCCATTTACTAGTTGTGTGACCTTGCAGAGTTGCTTCTTTTCTCTGGGCCTCAGTTTTCTAATTTATGAAATGAATTGGACTCAGTGACCTTCCAGGTCCCTTCCAGTTCTAGATCTGGGTCCCTCTAGGGATGATGGAAGGCACTGGGGGTAACAGAGACAAAAATTAAAAGACTCCTATCCTGAAGGAGCTTCCCCTCCCCTTGGGAGTATGCAGCATACACCTAGATAAGCAAATACAAGGTAATTTGCAGAGGAAGAAGCCACTTACCATTGGGGCAAGAGGAATCTGCAAAGTCTTCCCAGAGAAGGTACTACTTGAGCTCAGCCTTGAAGGAAGAGAATGATTTTCAGAAATGAAGACCAAAATGTTATGCATTCCTGGGATAGGGAATGTGGGACAGCTTGCCCAAATTCCCTGAAATAGAAGATAAAATGTTGTTTTGGAGCAGTTAATGATCCAGGTTGGCTGGAACAGAGAACATAAAGGGTAAATGAGTCTGGGAATGTAATTTGGAGACATTATGGAAGGCCCTTAATATCATGTTGAAGAATTTTTATCCTAGAGGCCATTGAGAGCCACTGAATATTTTTGAGCAGAGGAGTGACATGGTCCAACCTATGTTTTGGGAAGATTAATTTGGCAGATATGTGAAAGATAGATTAGAGAGAAGAGGCTACAAGCAAGGGTAAAAGTTAGGTTAAATGAGAAGGGCTTGACATAGGTCACCATATGACTAGAGGACAAGGGCTCTGTCCACAACAAGAGGGATTGGGGAGTTCCAATCAACAAGCCTTAGTGAAGGAGACAAGGAACCAAGGGGTGACTCTGAACCTGGGTAACTAGGAAGAATGGTAGTACCCTAGAGGGAAATAGGGGAATCTGCAGGAGAAGCAGGTTTTGTGAGGAAAATGAGCTTGGTTTTAGATATGTTAAGTTTCACATATCAATAGGACATCTGAGTGAATGTTTCCTGCAGGATTAGGGTTCAGAAGAAAAATTCGGTCTAGATATAAAGACTTGTGAGTGATCTAAATATAGCTCCACGACAATCTGTGGGAAAGGAGAGCCCAGGACACATCCTTTGGGGACATGATTAGGAGACAGATGATGAAAACAGCAAAGGAGAGTGACAAGGTTCAGTCCAACACGTAAGAGGAGGCCCAGGAGAGATGCCTTTCACAGAAGCTAAGAGAGGGAAGCATATTGAGGAGTGGGGGGTGGGGGAGCGGTCAAATGTGTCAAAAGCAGCTGAGAAGTAAAGCAGCATTAGGTCTTGAAAAAAGGACTCTGGGCTTAATGGGTACATGAAAACTGTTAACCTTAGTGAGAGAAGTTTCATTAACTGGTAGGGTCAGATAACATTTCAAGGGGTTAAGGAGTGAGAGGTGAGGAAATGGAAATAATTTCAGGAGTTTTGCTCTGAAAGACAGAAGAGAGAGATGGGTGACGTAGTTTAAGAGGCAGAAATTTTGATATGTTTGTAGGCAGCAGAAAAAGAAGCAGAACAGCCGTAGAGATGAATGACGATAGTGAGGGAAAGAGAGGGAAAGAAAGGTCTGGGCTCTGGGCTCTGGGCTCTGGCTCTCCTCCATGAGCCCAGAGGAGACTGCTGTAAGGGCACGAGTAAAAAGGGTTAGCTTTGACTAGAAGAGTTGTTCTCTTCTTCATAGACTTGGGTAAAGGTGCAGAGAAGGCACCAAGATGTATGGGAGTTTTGAGGTGCTAACTAGGAAAGAATGAAGTGTGTCACAGTGGATGGCCTTGAATTTATCTTTAAAGTAGTGGCTAAATTATCTGCTGGGGGCAAAAGGAGTGGGATGTGGTGGACTCTGGGGGTAGGGAGAATGGAAAAAGTCTCTGAAGGTAGAGAATTAATTTGCAAAGAAAAATAGGATTGTCATGTACACAGAGAGGCTAATTTGAGATGATTAAAATGAATTTATAGAGGATCCAGTTGGAAAGGTTGTATTATTTCCTCTATTAGTGCTTAATGGCATAGGACTAGGAGCAGAGAAAATGAATGGTGGGAGAAATTCAGCATTAAGAGCAGATGACAAGTACGACAAGAAACTCAACAACAGTGGAGGACAATTTGTAGTTGAACTGGTCAACTACCAAGTGAGTGTGAAGAAAAAAAACAATGTGGGCAAAGTAGGAAAGACAGAGGGAGATGCAGTGACTAGAAAGTAACAGTGAGGAGGAAGAGTAAGCTTAGGAGGAGTGAGCCAGAGGTAGAGCTGGAAAGGTTGGAGTGACCTTCTAACCATTCTGAAGAGATCAAGGGGTCATGGCATGTCAGAGCTAGACAGGATGTTAGAATGTGGATCTATGGAATGTGAAAGCTTGAAAGATCTTTAGAAGCCATCTAGGCTAACCTCCATTTTACAGAGGAGGAAACTGAGGTTCATGGGTAGGGAAATTACTAGCCTGAGGTGATACAGCTGATCACTGGTCAAGCCTGAGCTAGAGCCACAGTCCAGGACTCTCTCTACTATGTTCCTTTCTTTTATTCTTCATTTGTTTTTTAAGTTTTATGATGACTCTTTTTTACACCATATTGTAGGAATGTAAATTTTTAAGATCTTCCCTGCCCTTAGGTTAAGTGCACCTGGAGCCTGTGGTAGGAGGCTTGTTTTTCAGGAGATACTTTGTGATTGGGCAATGGGTTGAGAAGGTTGTTACATTCTCTGAGCCAGGAGAAGGCTATATAAGCCCTGATGGGAGGCTTTGCTTTGGGGCTCACTATGAGAAGTGTTGTGTGATTTGACCAGATGAGACTCTGTGCAGCCGTTGAGACCCCCCCTCCCCCACTTTGAAAACCCAGATGTTGATGCTTCCCTCTCTGGTAACTGTGATTTGGTATTGAGGTAATGGTTGGGCAGTTTAGAAGCCTGTCTGCTTGATCTGTTTGTTTCTGTCTTGTAAGTTCTGTCTGTATACTTTGAAGTTCAGGGTGCTGACCTTTCCCCCTGAACTAGGTAACCAATCTATGTTTGATTGATTAAAGTAAGCTTGTTAACCCATTTTGAGTTGCTTTCCTTTAGAAAAGCAGATCTAAGAACCTGTGTTGGCAGCCACCCTGGGGATATTGGGGTGCTTGCTGCTACACACCACGACTAAAGGCCAATATACTTCCCTCCCCAATACAACCCTCACCTATAATAAAAACAGTTAAGCAAAACCTACTGAAATGGTGATTATATTTTCTTTATTTTGGAATATATGCTTAGTTAGTATGACTTCACAGTCAAAGGGTATGAATAATTTAGTAATTTTTCTTGCATAATTCCAAATTGTTTCCCAGAATAGTTAGACCAATTTACAGCCCCACCAACAGTTTATTAATGTGTCTTTTTCTGAAGCCCTTCCAACATTTACTATTTTTGGCTTTTGTTTTGTTTTTGGTAATTTTTGTTAATTTGTTGGTTGTAAGATGAAACCTCAGAGTTTATTTAATTTGCTTTTTTTCTTTTAGTGATTTGGAGTAATATTCCCTGTGGGTTTTTTAAAAAATGATTTATAACTTTTCTTTTGAAAATTTGTCTACTTTATATGTTGGGGGAGTGGCTCTTGGTCATATATTTATGCTTATTCCATTTATACATGCATGCATATACACATATACATGTTACATGTATGTATATCTATATCTAAATAGATATCTTGTATGACAGACTTTTGTCAGTTTCCCTTCTTTATCTTAGCTAAGTTAATTTTTATGCAAAAACTTTTAAATTTTACATAAGCTATCTATTTTCTCTTATGAACAACTCTATCCCTTGTTTAGATAGTTTCTTTCCCTAGCCATTGTTGTGAAAGCCATCCCTTTCTATTTTTTTATTTTTAATGATGTGATGGTTTACATTTATATTGAATATTCATTTGGAATTTATTGTGGTATGTGGTGTAAGATAATGGTACAAACCTATTTTCTGCCAAGTTCCTTTCCATGGCTGGGCTTATCAAACACTGAGCTCCTGAATTTGTTTATTTCTAATTCTTATCTAGAATGTTTCACTGATCTACTTTAGTTTAAACTAGTACCAAATGAGTACTAACAGCTACATTTATAGATGATCTAAAAACCATATGATACTTAGTATTCTTTCTTCCCCCTACCTTCTGTCTCTCTGCTACCATCATGGCAAAAATAGAATAGGACCACAAAAGGTTGAATAATTATTGCCTTTTAAAATCATCGAGTAATCCTTTTACTCTATTTATTTTGAGATTCTAAGTCATTTTTGGCCCCTTCAAATGAACTTTATAATTACTTTTTTGGGGGGCGTCAACATTGGAAACCAAAATGACTTTAATTATGAAAACAACCTTTTGCTGTTATACCCTAAGGATCTTTGGTCCTTTCAATCTGACTTTTAGCTTAAACCTCCTAATATGTTCTCTTCCCGCACACCCCCCCCTTTTTTTTACTAAGCTCTTTTTTTAACTTTTAAAAAACATAATTTATTTATTTTGTTTTCAACATTCACTTCCATAAGATTTTTAGTTTTAATTTTTCTCCCCCCCCTTAAGACAGCATACAATCTGATGTAGGCTCTACATATACATTCATATTAGATATATTTTCACAGAGAATTACTTTTTTGAGGCAGTGTGACATAATGGATAGGGAGCCTGCCTTAGAGCCCAGAAAAGGCTCAAGTATTGACTCTGATAAAATCTCTTTGTGCTCCAGATGACACAATACTATGAGTTTCAGAGAAGGTGCCAACATGCAGTGGTAGAGGGAGTTTCCTCAACAGAGGGTCTTCTGTGGCAATGAAATAACGAGTTGAGTCCTTATAGAGTAACTTTGATAGTCTCTTATAGCATCGATTAATTTATGGAGAATGTTGTTTTTGTTGTATTGGCAGGGACCAATCGTAAGCCAAGATTATGCCTTTGTCTTCCTTTCTATTGGTAATTTTTATAATTATATTTATATAATTTGTAATTATATTTATATCAAGCAATCGGCAAAAGTTTGTCGAATGGCTTGCCACATGCCAGACACTATAATAAGTGTTCAGGATATGAAGAGGGGTGAAAACAACCCCTACTCTCAAGGAGCTCACTAATAGAGGTAACAACATGCAAACAATTAGTTTACCTGGGACTTGAAGGAAGCCAGAAGACAGAGATGGAGAGAGAGAGCATTCCAGGCATGGGGGAACAGCCAGTGTTTAGAGATGGGAGATAGAGATGGGGGGTGGGGGCGGGGGAGAATGAGGACTTGTTAAATTTATGTTGTGCATATTGTGGGTTGCCTCCCAGAGAGTTATTGGTGAGTTGTTTTTGTTTGTTGCATTGTCAAGTTATTTTGAATGAAACTTTTCTTTCTGTCATTTCCTTCTTTTTCTGTGTAACTATAAAGAAATTCTGATGATTTTTATTGATTTTTATTTATGCCCAGCTACTTAATGAAGCAATTAACCCCAAGTAGCTTTTAAAATTGATTCTTATCTGTAAACAGAAATAATTTTATTTACTGTTTGCTGATACTAAGGCTTCAGCTTTCTTTCTCTTGTCCTACTGCTATCTCTAACATTTCTAAATTATGCCAAACTATAGTAGAATGTTTCAGAGTTATTTTCATTTACTTTATCATTGTCATAATGTACTGCTTTCTTCATTCTGCATCATTTCAGATATGTCTTCCCCTATATATGTATAGTCATCATATTTGTTGTTTCTTATGGTACAATAGTATTCCATAACATTCATATGCTATAAAAACTCCTGCTCTAATTATTTTGGCAATATATGGAAGCATTTTTTTTTCTTTTTTTGACCTCTGTGGGGTATAGAAATAGTAGTTGAGAGCACTGTGTTAAAGGGTATGAAAATGTATTCATATTTAATTCCAAGTTTCATAACTGTGATCATTTCTCATGGACCATTTATTTCTACTGTTGAAGTTTTTTTGCTTAGCAAATCCATTTTTTATAGAAAAAACAAATCAATAGTGTAAAGTTCAAGTAATCTTTTCCAAATGTGTTTAACAGTTTTATGGAAGATGTCCCATACTACATACACTCTTATTTGCCTATTAACTAATTATTTATTTGTTTGTTTTTGCTTTTTGGAGGGCAATTGGGGTTAAGTAACTTGCCCAAGGTCACACGGCTAGGTTTTTGTTTGTGTGGGTTAAGTGTCTGAGGCCAGATCTGAACTCAGGTCCTTCTGACTCCAGGGCCAGTGCTCTACTCACTGTGCCACCTAGCCGCCCCTGCAAAAGCCCATCTCTTTTATTATTAATTTTAGCCCCTGGTGATGCAGTATGGCTGTGGATCATAGAGCACTATGACTTTGACTTTAGAAGACAAAAATAAACATTATTCAAGGACAATGGAAAAAAACATGGTGGTGATAAGTAGACTGTAGCATGTCAACAGCAATTTGCATGAGTGGAGGTACATAAGATGTTATCAATAACCTGAATGACCCTAAAAAGAGTCAGACCAGTCACATAATTAGGAGACACAACAAATGGACAACCCCGGGCACACATGATATCCATGAAAATCTATAAGATTAATGCCTCTGGCTTATTGTCCAATCCTTCTTCTACATATCAGTACTTGAGATGATTGAAGATTGTGATCTTGTTATTTCTAAGTTTTTGCTTCTACCAGTTATACACTCCTACTTCCTGATCCTTACACGGCATGGTTCTTTAAGACTTGAAAAGTTCAGTAACAACATGAGACAGTAATGTAAGGTAGTGTCACAAGCCAGTGTAGGAGATGAGTGTGGCACTAGTGAGCAAAATGAATAATTCAGTCATAGAAGGAAGAACTCACTGGGAGCTGCAGTGGTCAGGAAAGGATGAGCCTTGGCAGGGTCTAAAAGGATTAGTAGGAATTTGATAGGTCTGGGCTTTGGAGGGTAGGCTATACCAGTCAGAGAAAGCAGCATGAGCAAAGATGGGGAGATGGGAATGAATCTGTCCTGTCGGGGTGAGGAATTACAGAGAGTATGCAGACCAGTCTAGAAGCAGCAAAGGATTCTTGTCCTGAGTCTTGGCAGATATTGTCAAAGCAAGCAAGCTGCAAAATAGCTAGTGTTGCATCTTATTGCACAACTGTAGCAAGGTGAGTACTTCATTGCCAGCTCTTTTCCCTTCCCCCATAGCAGCTATATAAGAAGTTGCAACTCTGTAGCAATCTTGACTTGGATTTTTCCATTGACAATGAATATCTATCAAGATTCAGTAACCTATATCCCCTTTACAGAGTTAGATATTAACCTCCCATTTAGGGTTAATGTCTCCCTTTAATGTGAGGTTGAATAGTAACTGAAACTTAGTATTCATTTATTAGCATTTTTGTCACATATATACCTAAAACTCCCTTCTTATTGGGAGTGTGTTCCTCTCCTAGTTCAGAGATTGTCTGAAGAAATTTATTAAGATTTCCTAAAAAGATTACACAGATCTAGTCTCAAATATAATTGATTAGAATTATTAGAAATTGCAACCCCCATTGCCATATGATATGTTTCTATTCCACCAGATATTTAGTGGAAGACCATTCTATATATTCATCATTGTATTGGGTTGTGTGGATGATACAGAGGTCTCACCAACAAGAAAAGGAAGCTTTTGAGAAAAGGATGTAGGCTTGAGGATGAGGTAAAAGGACAAAGAAGAAGATATTAGCTTTGCACATGATGAAATATCCATAGTGGTGATTGACATCTCAGAGATGGCTCTAGGTCCTAGAGTGTAGGTTAGGGCCCTGAAGTCGTATTGGAGATAGCCACTGGTGGGAACCAGAAGAAGAGAAAAGCCCTTAAAAGAAGTTAGTGAATATTAACTAACTTGATGATAGTTGGGTAAGGAGGATAGTTCAGCAGACTGGTTAAATGCTAACTAGGGCCAGATGTGAACTAAAAACTTAGACAATGGAAAAGTCAGGGAAGACTGACTTTTCTTTAATTGGGGAAAAGAATCATAACAAAGGCACCAGAAATCAAAGGTATATACATTTTCTACTACCATGCAATAGGCACTTCACAAATTTCTATTGAGTTGAATTTGGATTCAATTTGAATTATTATCTAGGTCAGAAAACTAATATTTATCTTTTGTAGGCTGCCTGGTTCTAACCATCTAGCCCATTGACCTAGGGTTAATTAGAAAGGACTGAACTATCTGAAGACTGGTTCAGTGAATACAGGAGTCAGAGGTCATGGATGCTAACTTTACAGCTATGGACAGGTCAAGTGAATCCTAGACATGTGACCCTTGGCTGCAATTTCTTTCTCTCAGCTTCCTGCTTACAAGTCAGATTTTCTGTCCTAGTTGGCTTGAGGCTGTGACTTCTTTTCCCTTGTGGCAGATGTGGCCCCGGGCAACTTAAGTGTGATCACTGGGTCAAAGAGCTTTTTTACAAGCTGGTGAAATCTAGAGGAAGGAAACAAAATGGAAATTATCCTAATAAAACTCATCTTCTAGAGCATGTATTTGAGGAATGCCTGGTTGAGACCATAGAAAATTCTGGATCACCTCCCTGAGCTTCATTCAGCATTAAGGCATAATGAATAGGACACTGAATTCTATTTTAAAAAATTTACTGAGCACTTACTATGTTTGAGGCATGGTACTGGGTTGGATACAAGACAATACTAGTAAGTTAACAAACATTTTTAAAGACACTGTGCTAAATGCTGGGAATACAGAGAAAGGCAAAAAAAAGTCCCTGCTCAAGGAGCTCAGTCTAATAGGGGAAGCAGCATGTAGGTAACTACAAACAAGCAACAGAGGGAAGGCACTAGCTTCTTTTTTTGTTTTTTGTTTGGGTTTTTTTTTTTTTGAGGGGAGAAATCAGGGCAATTGGAGTTAAGTGACTAGCCCAAGGTCACACAGCTAGTAAGTGTTTAGTATCTGAGGCTGGATTTGAACTCTGTTCCTTCTGACTCCAGGGCTGGTGCTCTATTTACTGCACCACCTTACCGCACCTGGCACTAGCTTTAAAAACAAAAATATTCTGTTCTCAAGGACATATTATTATATTCTATTAGTTATATTCTACTATGGGGTATGACATTTACACAAGTAAGTCCTTACAAAGTAATTTCAGAAGGAAGTCAGGTTGAATATTTGGTGGCAACAAGAACAGCACTGGGAAGCAGGTGGCTTTGGGCTGAGTTGGGCTTTGAAGCAGCTAGGGATTCTTGAGGCAGAGGTAAAGAAGGTGTGAATTTCAGACACAGGGGACCATTTATGCAAAGGCAAAAATGTGTTAGGTGGAATGTGGTATAGCAGGCCAATTTGACAGGAACAGAATGTGAAGGAAGGGGGAGTAGTATGAAATATGACTAGAAAGGTGGGTTGGAGCCAGATTGTGGAGTTTAAATGCCAGGGCGAGATGTTATCCTATAGGCATTAGGGAATCATTAAAGAATTTTGAGTAGGGAAATGACATGCTTCTGGATTTTAGGAATAACAACTGGCAACTCTTTGGAAGATAGATTGGAGAGAGAGACTAGAGACAGGGCTAGTGAAGGTAAATTTAGTCAGCTAGCATTTATTAAGCAAATACTATGTGCCCTGCGCTACAAAAAGGTCCCAACCTTCAACAAGCTCACTAGGAGAGACAACATATAAACAACTTGTTTGTATGTAAACAAAATACCTAGCTGATAAACTGGAGATCTTTTTCAGAGGAAAGGCACTAGCATTAAGAGGGAGAAGCAGCTAAAGTCAGAAGGACCTGAATTCAAATTCAGACCTTAGATACTTGCTAGCTGTGTGACTCTGGGCAAGTCACTTATCCTTAATTGCTCCTCCCCCTTACTCCCCCCCCCCAAAAAAAAGAGGGACTAAGAAAGTTTTCTAGTAGAAGGCAGGATTTTAGTTGAGACTTAAAGAAAACTAGTAGGTGGAAGTGAAGAGAAAGAACATTCCAGGTATGGGGTAGAGCCAGTGAAGATGCACAGTCAGGAATGTCTTAACCACAAGGAGGCCAAAATCTCTGGATTGCACAGCACTTAGAGGGAAGGAGAGACATCCCAAGTGATCAGTCTTCTTTCCTTAGAGAAAAATCAAGTCTGTGGTTCCAGACCTCCCCTGTCCCTCCCACTCCCCCAGATCCCATGATTTCAAGTCCATGAGGAACAGAAGGAGATTCTTGGAACTTGTTTCTTTTGGTGATTCATAGCCTTATTTTAAGGTCATGGTATAGATCTCTTCCCCAGGCTTCCCCTTTGGCTAGATACTTTTTTAACACTGCCTTTGGCCTAGTGAGAATATCTGTAGAAGGCATTTATAAAAGGACAATGGAGAGATAAGAAGAGGAATGGATGTCATGTGATTTTTAGCCATCACTGCCTCCTCTAGCAAGCCTTCCCTGTCCATTGGAGTCCTCAGTGATCAATCTCTCTTTCTCTGATCTGTTAGAACTTTTACTGGATTGCAAATTTAGAGGTGGGAGAGACCTTAGAGACCATGTAATCCAACCCTCTCATTTGATAGATAAGAAAATTAATGCTCAGAGTTTGGGACCTGCCCAAGGTCACTCAGCTAGTAAATATCTGAAGTGGGATTTGAATCTAGATCTTTCTGACTTTGAGTCCAGTGTTGCATCCACTATACCAGTGGTGTCAAACTCAAATGGAAATGGGGTCACTGAACTGGACATAAGGATCCCGACAAACCAAATATTGACTTAAAAAAATACATATCAACATCTATGTTCTATTGCAATTTTACTTATTTTGTTAAATACATCTCAATTACATTTTAATCTAATTCAGCAACACTTGGAAGTGTTGTGGGCTGAAATGTGGCCCATGAACTGTGTGTCTGACACCTCTGCATTATACCATGTTTTCTCTCAGCCTTACAACTGTTTTAACCCTTAGCATGGATTGCCTTGTATTCGTAATTACCTTATTTAGAAACAATTAGTTTTATTATAAACTTAGTAGTCTTAATAAAAATAAAATAAATCAGTCAGTTGATAAAAGTTATTAAATGACTACTATATGCCAAACTCTTCATTAAGTACCTGGGAAACAAAGGCAGAAAGAGAATCCCTAAACATTGGCCATGTAAGGTTGTTTTGGGTTTTTCTTCATTTTGAGTAAAGCAATTAGGAATTTTTTTTATCCTGCTTGGTTTTTCTGCCCCATCAATATCATCCTTACACTCTCGTCCCAGTAGTAGAGCAATCACTGGATCAAGGGGTATGATTCCTTTTGTAACTCTTATTTTATATTGCCAGATTGCTCTCCAGGAAGATTGGCTAATTATCTTTATGTGCAGAGGTTATATACTCCCCAGTTAGGTTCATTCATTCATTCAGCAAACGTTTATTGAATGCTTACCAAAAACTGTTACTGGATCTTTTAACTGGGTGTAATAGAAATAAACGCAAATTATACCGAAACCTTGTGTAAATACATAGGACAAGTAGTTCATAAAAACTGGAGACAGTTCTCATGGAAGGGGGTTGGAGGGGAATAAACATTCCTTTTATTTAGAAAGTCATTCCATTGGGTTCTAGATTGGTAGAAGGGGGAAGAGAGTAGGAGTCAGGTCTGACCTGTATACTTTGGAGGGTATCACTTTATAATTCTTGAAATTTGCCCTCTTGTGGAAAGAAGAAAGATCCCATTTCCTCTGTGACATAGATCTTGAAGCTGAGAAAAAAAACAACAAACCATTCTCCACCCCCACCCCCAACATCCTGGCCAGTGTTTAAAAATTACAAGAATTCCTTTCACTTGAACTTAGCAAGCATTTATTAAGCACCCATGTGTACCATGCACTGTGCTAACTAGCACTGGGAAATACAAATACAAAAACAGAAACAGTCCCTCCCCTAAAGAAGCTTACTTTCTAGAGTAACAATAGCAACCACTCATTAACCTAGCACTTTCCCTTCCACCAAACACTTTACTGGAAATAACCCTTTGAGTTAAGCAGGGCACTGCCATTTTATGAAGGAGGAAATTGGTACTCAGAACAATACACCTACTGAGACAATTCTGACAGAAACCAAGACATCTTACTTCAAGATTAGAATTCTTATTTAACTAAGATGGTTACTACAGCAAAACTTCGTTAATTTGAATTGCAGTGAGCCAGGGAGAAATGGCCATTTAATTATCAGAGTTCCGATTGTCCAGTTAAATGAAAGAACAACAGGGTATCTTATTATCTTGGGATGAGCAATTGCTTCAGATTACCTAGGAGGGATGCCTGCTTAATTAAGGTTTTCAGTTTATGGCCAGTCCTTGATTATCTGCACCAACAACAGGGCTCATATCCCCTAAAAAAATGCAACAAGACAAATCCCACCTATTCACTTAAGTCTCCCACCACTTGCCAAAATTGTTTTAGGAGCAGAGCCAGAACAAGGTATTTGTTTGACTTAGGTAAGCTTTGAAATAAGTCAGTTAGGTGGTGCAGTGAATAGATTAGTACTGGAAAGACTCATCTTCCTGCGTGACCCTGGGCAAGTTACTTAGCCCTGTTTGCCTCAGTTCCTCACCTGTAAAATGAGCTGCAGAAGGAAATGGCAAATGACTCCGATATCTTTGCCAAGAAAACCCTATATAAGGTCATGGAGAGTCGGATAGGACTGAACAACAGAAAGGTTTGAAAATTGTCCATTCTCCCCTCCCCCCATCTTCCCATAAAAGCATGAATACTGTTTTAACTCATAAAAGAGGAGTTTAGAGAGAGGTAGTTCAAGCTGCATAAATGGGATATAAAACTAGATGCAAACTCTGAGCCTAGGAGCTCACACCTCAGAAGTTCTTTCCCTCTGAATGTGGCTCCTCCCTGAAAGGAGGGCCTCCAGGCTGGTCTTGTTTCTTTCCTTCCTCTCTAGGCTTAGTTATTATCATTGTTATTCGTATAGACTTTTTCTACAGATCTTCCCCCCCACCCCATCCCCCTTTGTAATGTAAACCCCTTGAGCGCAAGGATCATCTTTTCCCTTCTATTTGTATTCTTATTGCTTAGTATAGTGTCTGGCACCTAGAAAGTGCTTAATAAATGCTTGTTGACTGATTTAGCTTCTGCCCTATCCCACCAATTGCTGTTAATAGTTCAAACACATCCCAAATGGAACTAATTATCTCTCAAAACCTGTCCATCCTTCCAACTTTTCCTATTTCTCTTGAAGGCCCTCCAGTCTGGCCAGGCATTTAAGCTTCCAAACTCCTAGTCTTTTCTTATTCTTCCCTTTCCTTTTCCACTCCTGCCCTCGCACCCCCTCCATGCTGTCAACTGCCTAATCCTGTCAGTTCTTTCTCTCTCTCTCTCTCTCTCTCTCTCTCTCTCTCTCTCTCTCTCTCTCTCTCTCTCTCTCTCTCTCTCTCTCTCTCCCTCTCCCTCTCCCTCTCCTCTCCGTCTCTCCCTCTTTCCCCTCTCTCCCCCTTCCGTCCCCCTCTCCTCTCTCTCCTCAAATCTGTTCTCTTTGTTTCTCCTGAAACCATAGTTCAGGCTTTTTAGCTAAGGCACAGTTCTGACCACTTTGCTGCCCCTTCCACCCCACCCCCAATCTTCAGAGTTTCCTTGTTGCCCCTAAGGTAAAATACACATTCTTTAGCCAGGCACTTAAGGTCCTCCTTCCCTTTCCTCCTCTTTGGCTCCAACCTACTTCCCAACCTTACTTGACATTACTATCTTTATGTACTCTCTGTTTTAACAAAATGGGACCACGAGGTCCTCCCCAGGGTTATACTAGCTTCTTCTACTTGTACACATTCATGCAGGCCATCCCTGATTCCTGAAACCTGCTCCCTCCCTTCAATATTAAATATTGAAATATCATCCAACACAAAGGCCCAGATTAAGTGAAGCCTCTTACATAAAGTCTTCTCTGAACTCTCAGCTGCCCAACTGGAAATAATCTCTTTCTCATAGAAATTTCTTATAATCCATTGGATAGTAATCTTTGCTATTGTTGAATTCTGACTTGTGTTTTGGGTACATGGGCTTGGCCCCACTGTAAGCTTGAGAGTAGGTAGTATGTTGTTTCAGACATTTTCCCAAATGTTCATATGGACTATTTGTACGCAACCTGTGGTAGAGCCTTCTGAGCTCATATTGACCTGACTGGACACAGTTGGACACACTGTACTTGACCCCGACATAGTGATGTCATTTTGGTCCTCTTCAAGTACAAAGGACAACAACAACCAGCTGCAAATGAAATATTTGTAAAACTCTTAGCACAGTGCCTGACACATAGTAAGCACTTAAAAATACTTGTTCTTTTCCCTCCATTATCCCTTGACTTGCTTTTAGTGATTTTTTCACTTACTTTGTTATAGTCATTTTGTATTTTGTCAATCAAGCAACAGGTATTATGTACCAGCACATGCAACATGTGCCAATTAATGAGCAGTTAGGTGATGCAGGGGGTCAAGTACTGGGTATGGAGTCAGGAAGACCTGAGTTCATATGTTATCTCAGACATTTACTAGCTGTGTCACTTTGGGCAAGTAATTTTAACCCTTTTTGTCTCAGTTTCCTCATCTGTAAAATGAGCTGGAGAAGGAAATGGTGAACCATTCCAGTATCTTTGCTAAGAAGACCCTAAATGGATTACCAAGAGTTGGATATGATCAAAAAATGGCTAAACAACAATCCATATGTGTCTACACTGGACTAGATGCTGGGGGTATGTCTGAAAATGAAATGAGCTTACCTTCTCATGGGAAAATGGTACATCTGTAAAAATATATACAGCATAAATTTAAAAGTTAATAAATACAAATCTACACAATGTAGTTAAATATAGGGTAGTTTAGGTAGGTCTGTGAGCCTGCAGAAGAGATAGGGAGCTGTTCTGTCTGTTCTGTTTATTTTCTTCTGCCCCAGGACACATAAATCATCTCATAATTCCTTAAATTCCTTGTGCTCATCATTTCTATGTGAAGTTTCATTACATGAACATGTAGTTGTATTTTTCAGTGTTTCCCAGCTGATGGGCATCCACTTTTGTTCCTAGTTCTTAGCTACCATGAAAGGGGGGTTATGAATATTTTGGTATATGTTGAGACTTTGTTTTGATTTCCTTGAGCTGTATGCCCAATCGTGTTTTTACTGTGTCAACTGTGTTGTTTTAAATTTCTAGATCCCCTCCACCTAGCACTGTTTCTCCTATAGAATTTTTTCCCTAATAATTACTTTAATTTTAGTTTTCAACATTTACTTCCATAAGATTTTGAGTTTAAAATTTTCTCCCTCTCTTTCTCCTCCCCCCTTCCCAAGATGGTGTGCAATCTGATATAGACTCTACTTATACATTTATATTAAACACATTTTCACATTAGTCATGATGTAAAAGAAGAATTAGAACCCATGGGAGGAACCATGAGAAAGAAGAAACAAAACAAAGCAATAAAAGAAAAAGTGAGCATATAGTATGCTTCCCATCTGCATTCAGACTCCACATTCTTTCTTTGGATATGGATAGCATTTTCCATTGTGAGTCTTTTGGAGTTGTCTTAAATCCTTGCATTGCTGAGAAGAGCTAAATTTGATAGACTTAGCTCTTCTCAGCAATGCAAGGAATCTCTCCTATAGAGTTGATCTATAATAAATGTTGGGCTGAAACTCAGTTAAAGATTTAATAATGATCACAATCCAGCTTTTCTTGCTGCAATGGCTGCAAAGGAATTGATTACATCATCAAAATCAATACGCTTTTCAGGATCTTATTCATTGGAAAGAATACTTAGATTTGCCAGGCAATTTAAAATAATTTTGAATTACTTCCAGTTTGCTAATTAATGTTCTATTTTTCATCTGATGTAATAGTAAGAGGAAAAATAAAAACTAAGATGTAATGCTATTCTTGTATTTGAATGCCAGTCTTCTTCATTGTTCCTCTCTGTTATGTCCTTATCAGCTACCCAGCTCACCCAGCCCTAGTTCCAGCAATGTTTTGAACAGAGCCCTGGTTGGCTTTCTTATTGGATTTGGGGATGACACAAAGCTGGGAAGGAAAGCTAATATGTTTGATTACAAGTTCAGGGTCCAAAGAGATCTCAGAAGACTAGAATGATGGATTGAACCTAATAGGGTGAAATTTAATAGGGATAAAAATAACATTGTCCTTGGGTTGAAAAAATTAGCTTCACAAAAATAGAATGTAGGTGATATGGCTACACAACAGTTCATGTGGAAAAGACTTGGGGGTATGTAGTGATGGCAACATATATAGGTATGTGTACATATGTATGTATATACATATATATTTCATTAATAGGATTTTAGACTAGGGATATAGTGTGACTTACTCTGTATTCTCTGCTGGCCATATTATATCTAGGGATATTGCATTTAGTCCTGGGTACCACATTTTAGGAGGGACATTGTTAAGGTGGAGGCTGTCCTAAGGAGAGTAGCTGGGTTAGTCAGGGGACTTGAAGTAATGTCACTTGAGAATTACTTGGAAGAAGAATGAAAAGAGGTGGGGGAAGGAAGAGGTAATCATTATTTTCAAATATTTGAAGGACTGTCTCATAGGAGGGGAATGATGAGAATGATATTTGTCCTACAGACATATGTCAGAGATATTGCCAGTTCAGTTCTAGACCACCAAAATAAAGCAAATAGTGCAATAAAGTGTCACACCTTTTTTATGTCCCAGTGCATATAAAAGTTATGTTTATATACTGTAGTCTATTAGAAGTGCAATAATATCATGTCTTAAAAAAAAAAACAATGTACACACTTTAATTAAAAATACTTTATTGCTAAAAATGCTAATGATCCTTCAGTGAGTGGTAATCTTTTTGCTGGTGAAGAGTCTTGCCTCATTGTTGATGGCTAATCAGGGTGCTGGTTGCTGAAGGTTGGGGTGGTTGTGGCAGTTTCTTAAAATAAGACAGCAATGAAATTTGGGGCATGAATTGACTCTTCCTTTCACTTGAACACTTACTGGCCATTGTAGGGTTATTAATTGGCCTAATTTCAATACTGTCTTATCTCAAGGAATAGTGAGGCCTGAGGAGAAGGAAACTAGGAACAGCAGTCAGTGGAGGAGTTTTAATACGCACATTTATTATGTTCACCATCTTATATGGGTGTGGTTCATGCACCCTAAAACAATTACATTAGAAACATCAAAGATCACTGATCACAGATCACCATAACACATATAATAATAATAAAAGAGTTTGAAATATTACAAGAATTTCCAAAATGTGACATAGACATGATGTGAGCACATATTGGAAAAATGGCGCTGATAGACTTGCTTGACCTAGGTTTGCCACAAACCTTCAATTTGTTTAAAAAAAACACACACACACACACTATCTGTGAAGTTCAATAAAGCAAAATGCAAAAAAAAAAATGAGGTATGCTGGTACTTGGCTTCAGGTTGGGAGTGGGGGCAGTAGAAATAGGAGCAATGGAGTGGGAGTTAAGAGGAGGCAGATTTTTGCATAGGTTAGGGATGTAAAATGCACTATTAGACGTACTGATATGTTGATTAGTTTTGCAGAACTATCTTCTCCCCCTATTTTAATTTTTGTAACAAGGGATGGCTCTGGCTAGGGAAAGAGGGAAATTAATATGTTGTAAAAACAAAAGATATCGATAAAAATCCATTTTTAAAAAGATGCTCCAAGTACAATGAACTGTATTAGAGGGTAGTGAATTTCTAACATTCGAGATCTTTAAACTAAAACTGCTTTTTATAGAGGGTGGGGGTTAGATTAGGTGGCCTGAAATTTCTTCTAACACTTTAGATTCTGTAATTCTGTAGTCAATGTTGGTGGTGCTATAGAAAGATGTGTATAATAATGCTGTTGTAGGTAGTAGAATTGTAAATTCTCCCAGCCATTCTGTAAGACAATTTGAATTATTCTGTGAAAGTAACTAAGATGCATTTGATCCAATGATTTTACTTTTAGGCATATAACCCGAGAAGGTCAATAATAAAATATACACGAACATATTTATAGCAGCACTTTTTATAGTAGCAAGGAACTGGGAAGAAAGCAAATACCCAATGATTGTGGAATGACTTAAATTGGTATATGGCTGTAATAACATACTGTGGCACAGTACAAAAAAACCCTATAACGAATACAGAGAAGCAAGGGAAAAATCATAAAAACTGATACAAAGTGAAGAATCAGGAAAACAATCTGTACAATAAATACACCAATGTAAATGGAAAGGACTAATGCAAATAAAAAATGGAACAGACGTTATTTACAATAACCAAACCTATTTTCAAAGAAGAAATAGAACTATGTTCTTCCTGTCCTTCTTTGTAGAATAGGGGCACTCTGGGTATTGAACACTGGGCACAACGTAAGACTTGGTTGATGTATTGGCCAGTTTTACTGACCTGCTTTCTTCTTTTTTTCTTTTAATTTCTTGTTATAAGGGATGACTGAAAAGAAGAGAGGGAAAACTGGGAAACATATTTTTGGGAAGCATTTTTTTAATGGGAAAAATGATTCTCTGATTTTCAGTCCTTTCAAATGGGTATCACTCCCTACCCCTGCCCTAGACCCAGCTAAGGCTCTCTCTTTTTTTGGAGGGGGGAAGGCAGGGCAATTGGGTTTAAGTGATTTGCCCAAGGTCACACAGCTAATAAGTATGTCAAGTGTCTGAGGCTGGATTTGAACTCAGGTCCTCCTGACTCCAGGGACGGTACTCTATTCACTGTGCCATCTAGCTGCCCCTTAAGACTCTCTCTTAAAGCGTGGGGAGGGAGTTGCAAACTCTTAAGTGCAGATTTCCCTCTATAGTGAAGCCACCCCCGGGCAATGTAATGAACAAATGGAGAGAGGGACATACACACACACACACACACACACACACACACACACACAGAGGCACACAGGCACACATCGACACATACATGCATACACATATACACAAATACATGCACACACACGTACACACACAGCACTTGTTCCCTTGGCTATTTTCCCCAAAGAAACGACTGGCCAGCAGCAGACACAAATAGAAAGAAACCAGACCCTTTCAGTTGTGCTGGTTTGCTTTATGCCCAAGACCTGCTTGTCTTCTTTTGCTCTCTGGCTTTTCCACAACAGGGCGTGTGCACCATGGAATCCTCTTCTTCAGGACAGAGCATTCGAGGCGGATGGCCAGTGAAATGGGTCCAGCCCTGGTCCTCTCCTGTCTCTCTTGGGACCAGCTGCTTTGCTTTTTCTGCTGTACTAACAACAGGCTTTTTGAACTAAGTCTTCTCAGAGTTCCTCATCCCACTGCAGGAACAACCTGTGGGGTATTTTAGAGACACAGATACAAGATTTTCCAGCCACTCTAAAGGTCCTTGGAAGCTTTGATATGGTGCAGGGCAATGGTTTAATTGCAGGACTTGAAGTCAGGAGACCTGAGTTCAAATGCTGCCCCCAAAACTTATTGGTGGTGTGATGGTAGATAAGTCAATTCATCTCCCAGAGCCCCAGTGTTCTTATTTGTATTTATCTGGAAATAATAAGCTGTATACTATCTAGCTCATTAGGTTGTTGTGATGGAAATGTTTTTTGCTTGTTTTTGCTTTTTGGAGGCGGGGAAGGCTGGGCAATTGGGGGAATTAAGTGACTTGCTCAAGGTCACAAGGCTAGTAAAGTGTTAAGGGTCTAGGGCTGGATTTGAACTCAGGTCCTCCTGACTCCAGGGCTGGTGTTCTATTCACTGCGCCAACACTTCACCTGTGATGAAAATGTTTTGCAAACTGTAAATTGCTGTAGAAATTTGAGCTGTTTTCTGTGATGCTTGCTGGTGTTTTCAACTTGAACCACAAACAGAAAAGGTTGAGGGAGAAATAAAAGAAAAAAAAATTTCCAGGTAGGTTAGATCAGGGGCATCTAGAAATTTATTATGGGTGAAAAATAGTTAAATATTTTGTTTTATTATTTTACTAAATAATATTAAATATTTTATTTTAAATATTAATTTTTTAATGTTTTACTATTCCAAATTTGATAGACACCAACAAACACAAACATTTCCATATACGAAGAACAGAAAAAAGGTATTGTATGTGAAACTATGAATTTTATTAAGTAAAACATGTTTTTGTTTTTAAAGTATATACTAAAGTTGAGCATGATGGTGCATACCTGTAATTCCTGATACAGGAAGGCTGAGACTCATTCATTGCTTGATCTCAAGAATTTGGAGCTGCAGGAAGGTTAAAGCCCATCTAGTGTCTACAGTAAGTCCAGAATTATTACAGTGAGCTCCTAAGAGCAGAAGGCCACAAGGCTACTTAGAAGGGGTGAACTGACCCAGGTTGGAAACAGAGCATGTCAGGCTCCTTTGCTCATCCATAGTGAACAGCCCTAGCACTTTCAGCCTGGGTGAAGTAGGGAGATCCAGGAAGGAAGGAAGGAAGGAAAGAAAGGAAGGAAATTAAAAATTCAGTGTCTTAGTTCCAAAGTTCCTTCTTTATATGTTAAACTTCTTTTTATTCTCTTTTGTACTTTAAAAAAAAGTGCTTCACCGATGCTCCTTTCTCTCCCTGTTCTTCTCCATTCGTTAGGAACCTCTTCTTTGTAACAACTGAGTTTAATCACACAAAATGGATCCATATAGTGTCTGTGTCAAAAAACACATGTCTCATTCTACATCTCTAAATATATCACTTCTCTGTTGGGAGGTGGGAAGTATATTTCATCCTTCATTCTCTGAAGCTATAGGATTAGAGATCTAGACTTGCAGAGGTTATCACACAGAAAACATCAAAGGTAGGATTTGGACCCAATACTCTGGCAGTAGTGTTATAGTTGGCCATTGCATTGATCAGAATTCTTAAATCTTTTCAAAGTTATTTTTCTTTATAATTGTGTCTATTTTCTAAATAATTTTCCTCATTCTTTTCATTTGACTCTGCATCAGTTCATACAGTTCTTTCCAGGTTTCTCTACCCCTTTGGTACACTAATATTCTATTATATTCACATCCTGTAATTTGTTCAGCCAATGGAACTCCCCCTTAATTGTTTGCTATAACACAAAATCCTGCTATGAATATTTTTGTATGTTTGGGGTCTTTCCTTTATTCTTTCATCTCTTTGGACTTTAGGCCTAGTATTGGTGTTGCTGGGTCCAAAACTATGCACAGTTTAATGAATTTTTTGGTTATACTTCTAAATTCCTTGCCAGAAGAGTTGTACCAATTTGCAGAGTTCCACGGCCATTGCATTAACATCCTTGTCCTCCCATATTCCTTCCAACAATTGTCATTTTCCTCCTCTGTTATCTTTGCCAACTTATTTGGTGGGCTGTAAGATGGAACATTAGGCTTATCTTAATTTATGTTTTTCTTATTAGTGATGTGAAACTTTCTTAATATGGTTGTTGATAGTTTGCTTTTGTTTTGTTTTTTTTTGAGAACTGCCTTTGTCATTTTGTTTGATCATTCATCTACTGAGGGATGGATTTTTTATGTATTTGAATTAGTTCTCTATCTATCCTGATTATCAGATTTTTATCACAGCTTGTAGCAGCAAGCACCCCAACATCCACAGGGTGGCTGCCAACACAGGTTCTTAGATCTGCTTTTGTAAAGGAAAGCAACTAGAAATGGGTTAACAAGCTTACTTTAATCAAACAAACATATATCATTTACCTAGTTCAGGGGGAAAAGGTCAACACCCTGAACTTCAGAGTATACAGACAGATCAAATAGACAGGCTTCCAAACTGTCCAACCATTCTATCAATACCAAATCACAGTTACCAGAGAGGGAAGCATCAACATCTGGGTTTTCAAAGCTGGGGGTGGGGTGGGGTTCTCAACGGCTTCCCAGAGTCTCATCTGGTCAAATCACACAACACTTCTCAAAGTGAGCCCCAAAGCAAAACCTCAAATCAGGAATTATATAGTCTTTTCCTGGCTCAGAGAATGTAACCACCCTCTTGACCCACTGCCCAATCACACAGCATCAAGGTGTGGTCATTCCTGAAAACCAAGCCTCCTACCACAGGCTCCATGTGACCACATTCAGCCTATTAGGGGGCAGAATATACTTTCAAATTAAAGAAGGTTCTCAGAGTCTCTTAAGCCAATCAAAGGGCTTAGGGGCAGGGAAGATCTTCAAATCTGCATTTCCATTACACAGCTACTTGCTGTAAATATTTTTTTCCCTCAGGTAACAGTTTTCCCTCTGATAAGAACTACATTAATTTTACTTCTGTAAAAGTTTTTCAATTTTTATGTAATGCTAATGTCCATTTTATCTCCTGTAGTGAAGAAATCTTTACTTTTCCAAAGTTGTGAAAAGTATCTCCTTTGATGCTTCTTGAATTGGTTTTTAATGTGACTTAGGTAATGCATCATTTAGAGCCTATGTTGTAATATGCCGGTCTAAACCTAATTTCCACTAGACTGTTTTTCAGGTTTATA
This sequence comes from Gymnobelideus leadbeateri, assembly GCA_011680675.1. Taxonomy (NCBI): domain Eukaryota; kingdom Metazoa; phylum Chordata; class Mammalia; order Diprotodontia; family Petauridae; genus Gymnobelideus; species Gymnobelideus leadbeateri. The sequence continues at coordinate 56,922 of WOXC01012091.1, read as the reverse complement.
CAATTTTATTTTCTTTGAATATTGAATCTTCACCCCAGTAGTTGGAGTCTTTGGGTTTAACAAGCACTGGTTTTGTTTCCTTCTGGATTTTGTGTCCTTAATTTGTCCCACTAATGTTTTTTCTATTTTTAAACCATCATCAAATAGTTTTAAAATAACATCTGTCTTTTAATATAGATTCCTTTCTAGTACTACTGGTCTCCCTCCCTCCCTTTTTTTCATTATTTCTTTTGAGAATCTTGAATTTTTGATCCTCTAGATGAATTTTATTATTTTTTATAGCTTTATGAAATTACCTTTTGATAGTTTGGTATGGCATTAAATGAATAAATGTAGGTAATAGCATCTTTTTTTTTATTATATTGGCTTGCCTAACCATGAGCAACTAATATATCAACTAATTAATTTTTTCTCTGTTTCCATAGATTTTTTATAGCTATATTTATAAAATGTTTGTGTCTCATCAGATGGACTCCCAAATATTCTACAGATTCTAGTATTTTGACCAAAATTCCTCTATCTCTTCCTGCTAGATTTTATTGGTAAAATACAGAAAGGTTGATGTTTCATGTAGGTTTATTTCATATCCTTCTACTTTGCTGTTGCTATTGTTTTGCTCAATTTTTAATTGAATCTCTACGGTTCTCTAAGAGATCCTCACATAGACCATCTACAAAAAAACAGTAATTTTCTTTCCTCTTCTTTCCTCTTTGTTTCCTCAATTTTTTTCTTGTCTTATAGCTATAGTTAATATCTCTAGAACAAAATATGAAATATTAATGGTGAAATAGGCACCCTTGTTTTATCCCAGTCTTGGGAAGTCCTTTAGTGTTTCTCTATTACACATAATAGTGACTCTTGGTTTTAAATAGATATTACTTATCCTGTTAAGGAAAAGTACATTTATTTCTACATCTTTTTATTACAAAAATGAGTGTTGTATTTTGTAAAAAAAAAAAAAAACTTTTTCTGCACCCATTAACATAATATAATTTCTACATATTTTGTTTTTAATACAGCATATTTTGTTGATGGTATTACTGATGTCAAGCCAATGCTGCATTCCTGGCAAAATTCACTAGTTACAGCCTATGATTTAAAAAATATATTGTGTATCCTTTGTTTTCTCATGGAATATTGACTTCTGTTAGTTGTATTCTAATTTCCTTTGAATCTATTACTTGGATAAGTTTTTCTGTCTTTTATTCTCCTTCCAAGTTTTTTTCTCCATACCTATTTTTTTCTGATTTTTCTCTTTGGCATCTCTTGATCCATAATATTTCTGTGAAGTGTTTGGTACTGTCTTCTGCATATTGATTTGGGACATTGTGCCAGGGCCAAGCCCTCACTCTTGGGTCAGATTTGTTTGGTGCTGACCTTAATTTCTGGGGTCATGCTTCTGGCTTTCACCTCCCCTGTTGTGTGCAGGCTCAGAGTGCTGGCAGGCCTTAGTTTCCCTGGTTAGAGCTTTGCAATGTGATCAGGGTGCTGCTGCTACCTTCCAGCCTTCTTGGGCCTTTGCTGGTTGGGGTAGGGAGGGCTGAAGTGGTCTTCCACCCTGTTTACCTGAACTGGGGCTCACTTTCCTGATAGGAATTCCTCCTCCATTGTTTCAGTTGTTGGCTGTCCTTTTTGCCATGGTCTTGGTCAGGATAAAGGAGCTTACTACATTATCTCTTTGGATTCTTGATAATTCTTTGGTTTTGTGTCTTTTTTAGGTCATTATTAGAGTATGTATGGGAAAGCTAGACTCCTGCACCTTTCCATGCTGACATCATAATTTTTTAAAACAAATATTTTATTGATGCTTTCCTCTTTTTCCCCCATCATTTACTTCCCATAGACACTGTCCCCTACAACAAATAATCATGGAAAAGCAAAACAAACCACATTTTCTGTCTGACATTGTATGCCTCATACTACACTTGCCATCTACCACCTCTCTGCTTCGATGGAGGCAAGCTTCTTCATCAGGCTCTGAAGACACAATTTGTCCTTGCATTGTTTGCAGTTCTAATGTCATTCAACATTGTTCTTCTTTGCATTATTAAGGCTGTTGTACAGATTACTCTCCTGGTTCTGCTTATTTCACTCTGTATCAATTCATATAAGCCATCCTAAGTTTCTCTGAACTCTTCACATTTTTAGGTTTTTTTTTTTATACAATGATATTTTATTACATTCATCTACTATGATTCATTCAGCCATTCTTTAATTGATGGGAATGCCTCTAGAATTTTAGTGCCTATTATTTTTGGCAATAGTCAATTGACAGTAAAACATGAACATGTAGATATACTTGTGCATGATTAGTGTTCTTATTAGGCAACAGATGTGCTGTATTACTATAGTAGAGAGTTCTGACAAAAGGTGATTCACTGGAGAAGGAAATGGCAAGCCACTCCAGTATCTTTGCCAAGAACATCCTATGGACAGTATTAAAATGACAAAAGAGATGACATTGGAAGATGGGCCTCTCAGATCCAAAGGTGTCTAGTACACTATTAGGGAAGAGTGGAGGACAACTAGCAGCCAGTATTAATGAAGTGGCTGGGCCAAAACTGGAGGAAAAAAGAGCTCAGATCTGGATGTGTCTGGTGAAAGGACAGCAAGAGCTGTCACAAACTTCAAGAGATAATGGAGGATAGAATGGGCTGGAGGGCTATGGTTCGTGGGTCATGAAGAGTCAGACATTACTGAACAACAAGTGTTATATTGTCTATAGAAGAGGATATTATGTCAATCAGAGGCATATAGGGGAGGGAATCTGTATTACTATGGTGGATTTATATCAATCTTTTTTATCTCAGAGGGTCCCTGAGGCTGTAGGGGCAGTTAAGCCCAAGTCACAAGTAGTATGAGTAGTATGAGAGTAGTAGTATGAGAAAATTCATTTCTCTTCCAATTATAAGAGAAGCCAAGACTGTAGAAAAAGATAGCCGATTCAAAACCCAGATCTCCAGATCATCATTCCCCCAAATAAATCTGTCTTCAGAGTAAACACCTGTAGTTGCTTTTCACCATACACTCCAACCATTCCCATCTTCTAAACCCAACAACCGCCCTCATCTCTGAACACTATTAGTAAAACAGACAAGATTGTAGAACATTGTGTAAAACAATGATTCCACATATATGTACTTTTTGACTCTCATAAGTGTTTTGTATTATTTTGTTCTATTTAATTCAATTAAGCACGACTGTTCACAATCAACAAGCAAATATTTATTAAGGACCTATGTATTAGACAATAGACTAGGCCCTGAACTTACAAAGACAAAAAAACACAACAGACTCTATCCTTTAAGGAGCTTATAGTAATGTTTTTTTCCCTTACTCATAAGAGTTTTGTTTTAAATATGACTGAGAAGTCTCAGTGAAATAAAGAGGAGGATTTCTGAGGGCCCCCAGGGGATAGACTGGGACTGGAGGCATCAAAGGCAAAGGTGTCATTTTCCTACTCTCATGTAGCCTATTAGAGAGTCTAGAACTCAGCTGTTCATAATTGTCCCCTTTCCCCAATAGAATTTTTTTTTAACACCTCTTGGTGGGAAAATCCTGAGGTCTGCTTTGGGCTCAGGCTCCAGTACACTGGGATCTGAAAACCTCCTAACTCTCCCCTTGATTGAATGCCCATAGTCACAAGGCTAGCTAGTTTTTGGAGCTGGGGCTCAAATCCAGATCTTCAGACTCCAAGCCTCAGATTCTATCTAATACATAAACCTGCCTTGAGAGAAGAGTGATGTATGGAAAAAAACTTCTCTCTGAGAGGTGGGTAAGGACTCTAGAGTTTCTCCGTATGTGTATTGAGATCTCAGAACAAAACAAAGGGGAAACAAACACAACAAGCGTTTTCCTTCCAAGGCTCCTTTGGCATGTTCACACACCATAGTGGAGCAGCCAATGTGGAGACCAGGACACACACAGGTCCCTCCATTCATTGAACCAGCAAAGAGCTGTCCTAGCAACCGTCTGGACTTCCCCAAAGACTCCCTGAGTGCAGCCAGGGGAGGAAGTCCACCCTGATCCAGCTTAGTTGGGGTAGCAAGAGCTCCTTTTTCGTTCTGGGTGGAGAGGGACAAGAGGTCAACAGGTTAATAACCACTAAGGACAACAACACTCCTATTATAAAGAGTTTGAAATGAGTTTGCTTCCCACAGTATAGGAAAAAAATGTGTGTGTGTGTGTGTGTGTGTGTGTGTGTGTGTGTGTGTGTGTGTGTGTGTAGTGATAATGGTGGTGGCAGGAGGTGCAGGAAGAGAGATCAGATATTTTTCACTAATTTTCTTAGCCAAACAGGCATCTGGACCTAGGAGTGTGATCACAACTACAAAATGCACTTGGATCCCAGAATATGGGAAACTCAAAATGCATTTCTGTCCTTACTCCAAAGAACAAATCAATATGATAGCATGCTGGAGAGATTCCTTTAGAAATCAGTCTACTTTGTGATTGAGGAAAGGCCAGACACATTCTCATATATAAATGTAATGGAATACTTTTGTGCCTTAAGGAATGATGAAGAGAATGGTTTCAGAGGAACCTGAAAAAACTTATATGAACTGATACAGAGGAAAATAAGCAGAACCTGGAGAACAATTAATACAAAAGTAAGATTGAAATATAAGAGAAGTAAGAACTCTGATAATCACAATGACTAATCATAGTTCCAGAGGACTGATGAGAAAACATGTGTTACCCACCTCCAGACCCAGAGACAATGGACTTCAGAGCTCAGAGTGAAATGTATATATATATTGACATGGCCAATGTGAGAATTTGTTTGCTTGATTACATATGCATTATAAGGGTTTTTCTTTTCTTTTTCCATTAGGGAGAGTGAAGTGAGAAGAGGAAATATATGCTTGTTAATAAAAAAAAATAAAAATTTAAAAAAGAAATAAATACTTCTGTTCAGTCAACCCTACCAGACCTGGAAGAGAATCCCTTTTCCTAAGGAGTTACTATAGGACTCATTAGACCTGGTTGCCAAGATAACCAACTGGAACAATATTAACATCCTTCATTTAGAATTACAATCTTTAAATGGACTTTTTTTTGGTAAATTTTTTATACATTTTAAACTTAAACACAAAACAAGAAAAGAAAAAAAAAGAATATTGTCAGAACACGAGAGGATTCAGTGTAAAACAATAAATTTCTATTTTGAGAAAACCTGTACAATAAATACTATACATTGTTTTCCAATCTACCCAACTTTTCTCTGCTGTACACTTTTTACTTTATTTTACCCCTCCCCTCCACCCTGAAGAATGCTACAATTAAACACATATACATACCTGTATATAATGTGTATACATGTACATAAATACCTATAAACATACATGCTCCTACACATTATAAGATTGTATTATGCATATTACTTGTGATCTCTTTCTCTTAAGGTAGATAGCATCTTCCTTCATAGGTCCAAGTCTTTCCATGTTTTTCTGAATCAACCAGCTCATCATTTCCTATACCACAGTGGTAGTCCAACACAATCACATCCTGTCTAAGAGACTGTCTATGAAAGTTTCCCTCCAGTTTTCTGCATTCCTTCTGTTCTTGGGTAACTTGATTTTATTTATACAAGAAAATTTTCATTTAAAATAATTGAAATTTCCCCTTTTACACTTCAACTTACCTCATAATATAGTTTAAGGTCTGATACTGCTGAATCTCCTTCCTTTACATCTTTTTCCCCTGGTTTCTCTGAAGTTCCTGACCTTTTGTTCTTCCAAATGACCTTTGCTATTATTTTTTCTAACTTGGTAAAAGAATTTTTTAGTAACTTAGTTGGGATGGCATTGAGTAGATTGGTTAGGTAAAATTGTCATTTTTACTTTGTTTTGCTTTGGTTTTTAACAGCTCTTAGTATGATCAAGTTTTAGTCCCAAGATGTGGGAAATGATACCCCAAAGCCTCAGGTCCTTCTTACTGGTAGTTTCTGAGGTCTATCTAGGAGCTCAACCTTATGCTTTCCTCTTCAAACCTAAGCCTCAGCTAGGGCTCCCAGCCATGCTGTCTCACAAATGCTCTTGTTCTCTGAGGTCCCCCCATGGCTGCAAACTACAGCTGTCCTCTCTGCCCTGGAAGTGAACCCAGGGACTCTGCTCTCCTAGCAGGGGCCCTGCCGCTCTGCTACCTCATTCACCAGGTATATGCTAGCACCTTCTCCCCACAGCTGCAACCGTAGATCCGGATGCTTCTGGCCAGCTGGCCCTAGATAATGGAAGATCCTTCAAAATCTCCTACTCAGCCTTCCAACCCCTACCGTAGTCTATGAGGTAGAAGCTCCTGAGGCTGAGGCTGCGGCTGCCTCCCAACACAGCTACCCCTAGGGCTTGTTTGTAAATTCCACTGAGACATCCTGGAGCTGTTTGCATTTCACTCAGGCCAAACCTCCACCACAGGAGGTCTGGTCTTTCCTAAGGACTTCTTAGATTGTCTTAGGACAACTGCTTTATCCCACTTTTGTTTATTTCCACTGCTCTATGTTCCCTCTGAGGTGATATTCTCTCTCTCTTTTTTTTTTTTTTTTTGTGGAGGAAATTTGGAGAATCAAAAGTTTTCTGACCTACTCCACTATCTTCCCAGAATTCCCCCCCACCAATGGACCTTAAGAATCTAGTCTAACCCCAAATTGAAGCAAGAATCAAATTTATAATGTCCTTGACAAGTGGTTGCCCAGGCACTGCTTAAAGGCCTCCAAGGAAGGAGAATTTTCTACTTCCATCCCTACTTAGAATATAAGCTCCTGGAGGGCAAGGGACTCAACTTTTTAATTTTTGTCTTTGTATCCCCAGAATCTAGCTTAAGACCTGGCAATGGGAGGCTGCTAATAAGTGATTATTGACTGATTGATGACTGATTATAATACAGTCCATTCCACTATGAGCCAGTCCTAAATTTTCTTTCTTCTTTAACCCAGAACCAGAAGGGAATGAACTTTCTCTGCTGACTGGATTCAGGGAGTCTTGAAAGAAGCCTAATACATTACCAGGACTGTTCTTGCCAAGTCCGGTATATGTAGACACACCAGTGGAACTTGACTATATTTGCTTAATTTGCCTTGCCTCAGGCAAGTCATTTGGATTATACTACTATAGCTACAATCTATCTATCCAGAACTCCTGACCATGGCCCTTATTCTACTCTCCAAGGGTACAATGAAGTTTATTCCCTCTTCTAAATGATAACCTTTCAAATGCTTGAACATCATGATTTATTCCCCACTTAGCTTTTTTTTTTCCTAGGCAAAAACATCTGTCCTTTCAACCAATCCCTGTATATCATGGTTTCATATCTTTTTGTTGCCTGTATTCTTGGAATGTTCACTGCAAAATTATACCAATTACAGACTATTCTCAGGTTTTATAGAAGACAGATTTGGGAGGAAATATGGGTATATTAAGATCAACATGCTACTTAAAAGAGGTAACTAAGATTACTAGGCCGAATCGTCTGGGTGCTAAGTGTAAGGTACAGAACAAATATTATGGGAGTTCTGGGGAAGGGGCAGAGGAGGCAGGTCGTGAGGGCTAGGTTGGTCTTCTTGAAGGAGCTAAGACTTGATCTGGGCTTTGAAGAATGGATAAGGCTTAGGTAAAGAGAGAAGGTAGAGTCAGACAAGTGTGTCCATGGAACGTTTATAAAAATAGTAAAATATATGATAAATTTCTCTTTTATTCTATTGAAAACTTTGATAGTTCCATCATAATCTTCATAATTAGATTAGGCAAAATCATTCGGCAAGCATTCATTTAGCACCCATACTCTTCTTTGAGGCCTGAGGTTTTAGAGAAGGCTGTCAGTCTTTGCCCTCTGGAAGCTTCTTGACTCACTCTCTGAAGTTCACCACTGATGTCTCCCTTGCTTGTCTGGTAGCAGGGTGGTGGCATCTGGTTGTAGCTGAGAAATAAACTTGGGATCATAACATTATTAGATTTAGGGTGCTGAGGGGTCTTAGAGACCACATAGTCCAGCTCCCTCATCACACAGAGAAGGTAATGGGCCTTGACAGGTTAAATGACTTGTCCAAGATCATGCAGGTAGCAAAACTGTATTTGACTCCAATCAGTCAGAAAACATTTATGAAATGTCTACTATCAGGCACTGTGCTGATGGCTGAGGATAGATACAAAGAAAGCCAAATGACATTCCCTACTCTCAAGTAGCTCAGGGTCTAATATGGGAGATGACGTGTAAACAGTTATGTACAAACAAGTTATATGTAGGGTGAATTGAAGCTGTATTGAAATGAAAGCTAATTGAAATTGAAGCTAATCATTAGAGGAAGGGATAATCATTAAGAAAGGCTTCTTGTAGAAGGTTGGACTTGAAAGAAGCCAGAGAATCCAAGAGGCAAAGTTGTAGAGGGAGAAGTTTAAGGCACGGGGTACAATCAGTGAAAATGCCTGGAGTCTAGAGATGACTCTCTTGTTTCAGGAACAGCAAAGGGCCAGGGTCACCGTACTACAGAATATGTGTAGATAAGGGGGAGTTAGGAATAAGAAGACTGGAAAGGTAGGAGGGGACCAGGTTGTGAAGGACTTTGAAAGTCAGACAGGCTTCTCTTTCTTTTTTGGAGGGGGGAAGGCAAGGCAATGGGGGTTAAGTGACTTGCCCAAGGTCACACAGCTGGTAAGTGTATCAAGTGTCTGAGGACGAATTTGAACTCAGGTCCTCCTGACTCCAGGGCTGGTGCTCTATTCACTGCACCACCTAGCAGCTCCCCAGACAGACTTTTCTTTAGTTTTTTGAATGGTGTGTGTGTATGTGTGATGATCAAACCTATGCTTTAGAAAGCTCTCTTTGAGAACTGAGTGGAGGATGGACTGGAGTAGAGAGACTTAAGGTAGGAAGACCAGCCATCAGGCTATTACAGTAGTCCCAAGAGTGAGGTAGAGGTGATGACAGTCACCTCATCACGAGGATGGTATCAGGGTGGTGGCAGTATCAGAGGAGAGAAGGGGGCATATATGACAGATTGTGAAGGGAAACTAGATAGAACTTGGCAGTAGATTGGGGAGGGGATGTTGAGAGAGAGTGAGTTAAGGATGCCATCTTGGTTCCAACTCCAGATCCAAGGTTCTCCCTTAATATTCTACTATGCTATTCCCTTACTATATCATGCTTTTTCCTTAGGAGTCAGGGGACCTGGATTCAAGTTCAGACTCCTTCAGTTACCATTTACCTTGCCTTGCATAAGTAACTTCATCTCTCTTATTGACCCTCAGTTTCTACATCCACAAATAGATGATTATGCTGATACTTGTATTACCTGCTTCATAGGATTGTCGTGAAGAGTAAATGAATTTTAGGATCATATATTTAGAGCATAAAAGGAACTTTAACACACTTTTAGAGGCCATTGGCCCTTGCCTTGATTGGGCAACAGGTACTTTCCATCTGCCTTGCTGCCCCTCCTTTTTTCCTACAGAAACCAGAAGTCAAAGACCAAAGACTCTCACTGCCTGTTCCCATCCCCTCACACTTTTATGATGCACTTAACATTGGAATAAGACCTGGAGCAAACTGACTTGGCTGAGGATTGTACCTCAAACCAGCCTGATCTCTTTATAACTATTCAGGCCTTGGAATTTATTCCCTTGACCCCTGTCTTGACCATCAGGCAGGGGCAAGGTGTCACCATTTGTCTTGCCATTCTTATTACTATGACTACTATTCTTTAGCTCTATCCAAAATCCCTGCAATTCTGAGTTGTAGGCTGCTTAGGCTAAGGCTCCCTTCCCTGACCTGCTTCCTCATATACATCCATGTCAGCTATATCCCCTTTGTCCCTTCTCCTCTACCTTTTCATTGTGCTCTCTGGAGCCCAAATCCAACTGTTAACAAATTGCTTTTCATATTAGATAGACTTGTGGACTCCTTCCAGGATTCACTTTGCATCTATTTTATGTTGAGTTTTCTGACTTTGCTCCAAAAGAATGTAAGCTCCTTGAAGGTAGGAACTGCTTAGCTTTTTGTTTTTGTATTCCTAGTATCTAACCTACCTCTTGGCATAGGGTAGGCCCTTAATAAATACTATTTGGATTGAATTGACTCACTCAAGTACCCTCATTTTATAGGGGAAGAGACTGAGACCTGGAAAGGAAAAGAGAAGAGAGAGAGAGAGAGAGAGAGAGAGTGTTAGGGTGGGGAGTCAGAAGACTCATCTTCCTGAGTTCAAATCTGGCCTCAGACACTTACTAGCTGTGTGACCCTGGGCAAGTCACTTAACATTATCTGCCTGTTTCCTTATCTGTAAAATGAGCTAGAGAAGGAAATGGCAAACCACTCCAGTATCTTTTGACCAGAAAAATCCCAAATGGGTCATGAAGAGTTGGACTGGACTGAAAGGCATCTGAATAACAAAGGGATGTCATAAAGTATCCTCTGCCCAAGGGCATCTAGTAAATTGGTAGCAGGGCTGGGACTAGAAACCAGTTCCTTTCCTCTCTCTGAGAACCTGAAATTGATTCAACCCCTCTTTTATCCCAAAGACAAACAATAAAGAGGTAGGTATCTCTCCTCTAGCCTAGCCATCCTGGAGACCTAAATGCTGATTTTTAAAAAGTAGTTTCATTTGTTAAATAGTTAAATTGGAAAGTCATTGGTTATTTATTTCTCCCTTTTAAAAATCCTGTCAAGTACTTTCTACTTAGGTGGAAGTCATTTGTTTTTCTGTGACTGAGTAGTCCTTGAAAGAATTAAAAAAATGTTACTCCCTCTGTCCTTTGTGCTCTGTATAATGATTCTATTATTGTGGGTCTGGAGATAAAATTCCATTATGAATGAGAATTAATGAGGGAAATAAAGCTCCTTGAGAGGAGGGACTGTTTGTTATTTTTGCCTTTAAATGCCTGTCCCCTTTGTCTTTCCCAGAGCCTCACACATAGTAGGTACTTAATAAATATATATTGAATTGAAATAGTTTGGAATAGGACCAATATCTCATTTAGATCCTGTGTGAGGAGAAATTTGAATTCAAATTAAGCTGATGACATTGTAAGGGTAGGATTATGGTACTTTCAAAGACCAGCCTAGACTCCATCCACTGGGGACACAGTACAAAATCCACCAGCTCTGCTGCACAGATAAGGGAGGGTTTCCTAAATGATCTAATTTTGTCTCTCTTTGATTTCTTATTCTCTTTCTTTGTCTAGCAGGCCTTGTTGCTCACTAGAGGTCAGAAAGGTTATCGCAGAGGTTAGTGACAAGTATCAGATGTCATTCTTGGACCTCAGTGGTCATCAGCATGAGTAGCAGAATAGGAACAATGTGGGTACAATGGTCTAGGCCATGGCAACATGTGGTACAGTGGGAGGGACCATGATGGTTTTTGTTGTGCATGGGTTTACTGGCCGTATATGTAATCCCATATGACTTTTCTTTACCCTCTGAAGGTATCACTATACAATGGAGAGAACAGTGGCTATAGAGTCAAGGAACCTGGGCTCAAATTCTTTCTGTGATACCTTTGTGACCAAGGGCTAGCTATTTTTACCTTTCCTGGGCCTTATTTTCCTCAAATGTAAAATTAAGACAGTTAACCTTTGGCCTTTGAGGTCCAAGATGGCCCATGACATCCCTCTTAGCTCCCAGTCCGTGGCTCTGGACTCTCAGGACCCTTGACTCTTACCGTTGAAAGAGATATCAGAGTAATTGATGAAATCATGATGGAATTTCTTTCACAACAAAGATCATAGAATTTAGAACAGATATATAGCTTAGAGTCCAATTTTGTTGTTTAGTTGATAAGTCATGTCTGATTCTTCATGACCCCATTTGGGGTTTTCTTGGCATAGATACTGGAGTGGTTTGCCATTTCCTCTTCCAGCTCATTTTAATAGATGAGGAAACTGAAGCAAGTAGAATTAGTAGGATTAAGTGACTTGCCCAGAGTTTAGCTGTCTGTCTTTGGATTTGAATTTATGTCTTCCTGACTCCAGGGCTAGTGCTCTATCCATTGCACCACCTAGCTGTCCCCCAATACCTTCATTTTACACATGAGGAAACTGAGGCCCAAGTGAAGTGACTTGTCCAAGGTCACACAGGTAGTAAATGGCAAGGTGGGGTTTGAATGCTGAAGACACTGGGATTCCACACCCATCCCTCTTTCCAATGGTACCACTGCTCATTTTCCAAACAGGTGTTCATGAAGCTTTTTGGTTTCAAAATATCCAATCATAGGAAGCTCACCATCTCCCAAGTCAGCCTACTCCATTATTGCACAGCTCAGTTAGGAAGTTATTCATCCATATGAAGTGTAAATCTGCCTCCTTGGCAGTTCTGCTCACTGGTCCTAGTTCTGACCTCTGGGACTAAGAACAAATATAATCTTTCTTTCATATAATAGTCCTTCAAAAATGCTTCAAGATAGCCATTATGCTACCCCTAAGTCTTTTCTTTTCCAAGTTAAATGCCCCGATTTTTTTCAAATGTTCTTCATAGACATGGTTTTGAACCCTTCTCAGCCTCTTCTGAACCCCCTCCAGTTTCTTAATATTCTTGCTAAAATGTGACATAGCAAAACTAAACACAGAACGCAAGATAAAGTCTTATTAAGGCAGAAGACAGGGGGACTGTTCCCTCTCCCCACCCCCACCCCTAATCCTGGACATTAAACTTCTATTACTACAGCCTAAGATTGCATTAGCCTTTTTGGATGCCATATCATACTATTGATTTGCTTTGAAAACGTACAGTCCATTAGGACCCCAAGGTCTTTTTCCCATCCTCCATCCCCTCCTTCTCCCTGTGTCATACTTACCAGTGCTTCAGGCCCCTCTCAAATTCCCTTCTAAACCATGGGAGCTTCCTCTGACTTTCTATGACCCTTTGCAGATAATTCAATTATTCATTCAAGTATTAACTGTCCACTCTGTGCCAAGTATGGCCAAGTACTTAATCTCTTTGGGACAGGAGTACAAAGAATGAAATAATCCCTACTCACAAGGGGCTTACCTTCTAACCAAACATCTCACTCACTGTTTGTGACATTCCACTGAGATAGGCCATTTAGAATATATTAGGCCTTGACAAATATCCTTTGATCTAGGAGTGATGGATTATTTTCGGCTCTTAAAGAAAGTAAATCCTAAAGAAAATAAAGGCAAGGTTTTGCCTCTATCCTTAGCACTAGACCCAAACCAGGGTCACTGAAGGTTTATAGAAGGGTCCCAGAAAATTCTCCAGAATAACTAAAAGAGAAAGCTAAGCACACCTGGTCAGGATAGTCATAGGACCACATATGAGCAGAGTTCAAGCTGGAACAGTTACTGAGAAGCACTGAGGCTACTCTCTCCAGTGTCCTAGTCTCCATGGGGCGCTCGTGTCCAAACATACCTCTCATCCTCACCCTCCACCCAAGAGAGCCATCTTGTAGAAGAAAAAGAAAAGAGGAAAAAAATTAGCAAAACTAATGAACACACTGAAAAACTCTGACATTATATTCAGTAGTCTACACACATAGTCCCTCACCTCTGGAAAGAAAAAAACTCTTTCTACCAAAGCAAATCAGTACCTTTGCTGACTCTTGGTCTTAGATAGTTGCTTGGTACACTGGGAAATGAAGTTACTTGACCAAGGTCTCACAGTCAGTATGTGTCTGAGGTGGAACAAGGGCCCAGGTCTTTCTTACTCTGAAAACAGCTTTCTTGTCCTTTCTAATTTGTCCCTGTACACTGCAAGAGATATTTTGGGCCGTTTCCATGTGACCCTTCCCCTGGTTCTTTGCCTCAACCGAGAAATTGGCACAGCAGGGTTAAAACAAACCCAGAGAAGGATAATTGAGTTAATGATGTGTCAAGAATAGGATCTTGGTGACCCTAGTGAGATAATATTCCTGGGATAGGGGTGAAGGGGAGATTATTTTTTTAGTTCAGGTCAAAGCAGGGAGAAACAGATGTGATTTTTGTCATTGGAATATGCTACAGACCACCTGGACAGAAAGAGGAAATAAATAAGGAACTTAGAAAACAAATCAAAGCCTGGCACCAAGACAGGATTATTATATAATGTGATGGGAGCTTCAGTTATCCAGATATCTGCTGGAGTTCCCCCTCCCTGCCAAAAACAGAGCAGCTGATGATTTCTTGGCTTGCCTTAGTGCAGGAGTTCTTAGTAATATGATTGTGTGTGTGTGTGTGTGTGTGTGTGTGTATGTGTGTGTGTGTGTGTGTGTGTGTGTGATGGAACTTTCTCAGTTTTTCTAATCCTATTAATGCCTTAGAATATGGTTGTTAAACGCATAAAATAAAATAAATATGATTACAAAGGAAACCAATCAGATTGAAATATAGTTGTAGAAGTTTTAAAAAACCAAGTTCAGAAATTCCAGTCAAAGAATCCCAGCCTTAGTGAAAATTACATTTTTCAAAAGGTGGAGGAAATAACAAGGGGAAATTCTGTTCTGGATCTGATTCTCACTAAAGAGGAGGAAGGACCTAGTTAATATGACATGAAAGATAACAACCCTGGGGGGAATGACCAGTCCATCTTAGAATTTGTGATGGAGAAAGAGAGGAGATATGTATCCAATTTTAGCTATACATCTTAGATCTTGGGAAAATACTTCAAAGTATTCAGAGGTAAGATAGGTAGTATCCGATGGAATAAAGGGCTTCAGTGTAAGTCAGTCCAGGAGAGATGGGAGATATTCAAGAATAAAATTCTGAAGACTCCAAGAGAAGCAATTTCACTGAAGAGGAAAAATGGGAGTTGTCTGAAGAGACTGGAGTGGATGCAGAGAGAACTCACCAACCAACTTAGATTAAAAGAACCAATGTGCACAAAATAGAAGCAAAGCCAGGTAGCAAAGAATGAATCTGAGGGTGGCATGGTCCTGCAAAAATAGCCTCAGGAGTGCTAACGCTCAGAATGACTGAAGCTGGTGAGAAAAGCAAAGAAAAACAAAGGATGGTTTTGTTCTTTAAGCTATATGGAGAGAAGAGGAGGGACAGGACCTATGCTAGGGGAGGATGTGACAATGATAACTGACAGCACTCCATTATGTTTTGTTTCTGTTTATTCTGTAAAGGAGAGTGATTGCCTTGGAAGTGACAGAACAAAGATGACTAATAGGGATTTGATCCCCAGGATAAAGTGAAGTCATCCAGTCCAGATGAACTACATCCATCGTCAGGTCCTAAGAAAATGGGCAGAAAGGATGATTGAGCCACTGCCAATGGTATTTCAAAGATCAGGGAGACTAGAGAAGGGCAGATGTTGTCCTTGTCTAAAAAGGGAAGAGAACCAGGGCTTCAAAGTGTGTGAAAGTGAGGTTGACTTTGATTTCTGGGAAAATCCTAGAGCAGATCATTAGAGAAGGAGTTGGTGAATAACTTGAAGACCTAGAGAAGCAGTGATTTCAAAGAGCCAGTATGGGTTCATCAAGAACAAGCCATTGCTTTTTTTTTTTTTTAATTGTCTTGTTAAACTAGTCAATGAGAAGAATCCTACAGATATACTGTAGCTTATCTCGATTGTAGCACAACCTTTTGTCATCTGGTACTATTCCAGTGGAGATGATGGAGAGGTATGTGTGAAATGGGAATATAATCACATGGGTTCAGAACTGATTAGATATCCAGGCTGTAAGAGGAATGGTTCCCTGTCAAAGTGTCAGGAAGTCTCCAGTGGAAAGTCTCAGGGATCTGTGCTTGGCTCAGTGCTATTGAACATTATCAATGACTTGGACAAAGGCCTAGATAGTTGTTGCTGTTGTTATTTTTCAGTCATGTCCTACTCTTCATGACCCCTTTTGGAATTTCCTTGTCAAAGGTAGTAGAGTGGTTTACCATTTCCTTCTCCAGCTCATTTTACAGATGAGGAAACTAAGGCAAACAGGGCTAAATGACTTGCCCAGGGTCATACAGCTAGTAAGTGTCTGAGGTAGGATTTGAACTCATGAATTTCAGTACCTAGATGGTATTTGCATATGACACAAAGCTGGGAAGGAGAGCTAACATAGCAGATGACAGTGAGGATCCAAAATGAGCTTGGCAAGACCAGAACAATGGGTTAAAAATAATAAGATGAAAATCATTAGGGCTAAATGTAAAGTCTTGCATCTGGGTACCAAAAAAATTCAACTTCACAAGTACAAGATAGGGGAGAAATGGATCTATAGCAGTTGTTCTGAAAAAGATCTTGGAGTATTAATGGACTGCAAGCTTGGTATATGTCCCTAGAGAGCTAGTGTAAGCTTGTCCTTCATTAAGAGGGGCAGAGCTTCCAGGAATAGGGAGGTTATAATCAACTGTGACCTGCCCTTATCAGATCTTATCTGAACTGTTGTATTCAGTTCTGGGTACAATAATTTAAGAAAGACATTGATAAACTGAGAGATTCCATAGAGGAGGCCACCAGGATGTTGAAGGGCATGAGTCCAAGACAGATAAAGAGTGACTGAGCAACCTGGAGAGGTTTAGCTTGGAGAGAAGACTCAGGGACAAATGAGAGCCTTTTTCAACTATTGGAAGTGCTATAATATGGAGGAGGGCAAAGCCTGGAACCGTAGATAGAAATTGCTAAGTACATTTAGGCTTGAAAACCTCACTGATGATTAGAGCCATCCCAAAGTGGAATGGGGGACCTAAAGAGAGAGTGAGTTCACCTCGTTGGAGGTCTCTGAGCTGAGCCTGGACAGCCACTTGTTAAGAGAGGGGATTCCTTTCGTGTATGCATTGGAATAAATGACCAGTGAGTTCCCTTCTAACTCTCCAATTCTGCGAAGGTTCTGTGGTTATCTGGTGAATATGGGGGGGTAGTTATAGGTAGTCCAGTGGTCCTAGAAGTGGAGTCGGTCATTAGATTTCCCTAAGTGATCTGTGACTACATCCAAATGGGCCCTCCATCCTATAACATGTATATGTAGCTGTGGCTGAAAATAGTAAATCATCTGATGGCCAGCAGGGTAGTGAAGTCGGGCTTCTCAGGATAGATACACAGTCACTGGGATCATCCTCAAAGCCTTTCCGAGGTACTGAGACCTGTCTTGCCGCACCACCATGAGGCATTAGTGAAGGGCTTTGGTGCAGGGCAAATGTGTACTTTATAAGACTCAAAACTATGCCACAGATTTTCTGGGTGGCAGTGGGTAAGCCATTAATCTTTTCTGGGCCTCAGTTTCCTATTGCATACTGGGGCAAGTGTGGAGGTGGGGCAGCTCAGCCAGGTGATCTGTTCTAAGTATTCAAACCGTATGGGAAATGGGGTCCCACAGATATGAGAAACATTCTACTGAGATTTTCCCCTTTGGCTGCTTCGAGTCAATGCAATAAGCATTTCTGTACAAGGCATGATTCTAGGTGTTAGGTGTCCCAGACCTGGAGGAGCTTACTACTAAGGAGGTGACACATATAAGCCGATAAGTAAATACAAGATAATTGGAGGAGCAATAACTGCAGGGGTGGGGAGAGTGAGGGGGAGGGGTGGGAAAAGGCTTTGGATAGCAGCTGAGACTTGAAAAAAGACTAGGATTCTCTGAGAGGCCGAGCTAAGGGAGTTCATTAGAGGTTGAGAGATGAGCCCAAGGTCAGAAGGAGTCAGTCGGGGAGCCAACACTAAGCCCCTTCATTTCTTTCCCTCCCCCTGCACATGGAGGGAAGAGAAGAGATGAAGTATTGCCTGTGGGCAGCAGCTTGTGATGCAGTTTGGCTTGTATGTGGAAGAACCTGAAGGAGAGCTGTATGCAGTTAGGCTGGAAAGGGGAGATAGAAACCAGCTTGTGAAGGGCCTTAAATGGCAGCCTAAGGAGATTGTATCTTCTAGTATAGCTAATGGGGAAGCCATTGACAGTTTTGAACAGGGGTGTGATATGGCCTAATCTGTGCTTTGGGATGAGTATTTTGGCAGCTCTGTGGGGGATGGATGGAAGAAACAGTCATTGGAAGCAGGGAGACCAGTTATGCAGCTGTTACAGCTGCAACACTTAGGCAGCTAGGTGACCCAGTGGATAGAGCTCTGGACCTGGAGTCAGGAAGACCTGAGTTCAAATGTGGCCTCAGACACTTACTAGCCATGTGACCCTGGGCAAGTCACTTAACCTTGTTTGCCTCAGTTTCCTCATATGTAAAATGAACTGGAGAAGGAAGTGGCAAACCATTACAGTATCCTTGCCAAGGAAATCCCATACAGAGTCATGAAGAGTTGGACATGACTGGACTGAAAGCAGGGGTTCAGGGGAGAGATGATGAGATCCTTTTAAACTAGGATAATGACTGTGTGAGTAGACAGAAGCTGATGGACATAAGAGATGTAGTAGAAGTAAAATGAACATAATTTAGCAACTGACCCACCTCCTGATGGAGAAAGACTCAAGAAGCCACATTTGGGGCGGCTAGGTAGCACAGTGAATAGAGCACTGGCCCTGGAGTCAGGAGGACCTGAGTTCAAATCCAGCCTCAGACACTTAACACTTACTAGCTGTGGGACCTTGGGCAAGTCACTTAACCCCAATTGTCCTGCCTTCCTTCTCCAAAAAGTAAAAAAAAAAAGAATGAGGCATGTTTTTGGACATGGTCAACATGGAAGTCTGTTTTGTTTATTTATGCATGTTTATTACAAGTTTTTTTTTTCCTTTTTTTTCTCCCAGGGTCCCTGGAGGAATATTGTTAATTGTTAATTGAAATTGTTAATTGAAAATTGTTAACTGACAAAGTCTATTTAAAAAGAGACAATTTAATACCTGGTTGAATGGGAAGGATAAGCTGGAGGTAAGAGTTGAGGATTTCTTCATAGTTGTGAATCCAAGTAGGATGACAGCACATGGCCTCTACAGAAAAAGGGAAGTTTGGAGGAAGGGTAGGCTTGGGGATTGGGGGGAGATAATAAGCTTCTTCTTTCAGTGTTAGAGCTCTGTGACAAGCCAGGCTCAGCTGCATCCCTTTTTCTCCCTTTTCGGGGGGAGCATGAGGTCCTTTAGAGCTGAGGCAATGGGGAGATTTCCAAAGCGTGGATTGTACAGCATCCCGTCTTATACGATCTGTTTTCTAGCACTGGCTCAGTGTTTTCCAGGCCCTAGAGTTGGGAGAGTTGAGGGGAAGGACTGTAGCCCTAGTAGCAGCCCCAGGACAGGATGGGCTGGGTCAGGGCTGGGCCCCAGGAGCTGGGGACTGCCACGGATTTCACAATCTGCCTGAAATTTCCTCCTTTCCCCTTTGGCCCAGCCAGTTTACTGGCTGCTCTGGGAGGTGTGTGTGGGTGTGTGCCGACAGGGTATGGCAGGTACTATTATGCCTGGGACGCCCTTTGCCAGGCCGCTTATAACCCAATAAAATGTTATAGATTTAAATTGTAGCTCTCCCTCTCTTTTTTTTTTTTGTAAATAATATTTTATTTTTTCCAATTATGTGTAAAGATAGTTTTCAACATTCATTTTACTAAGATTTGGGGTTCTAAATTTTCCTCCCTCTCCCCCTCCCTTTCCTCTCCTCTCCCCAAGATGGGATATAGGTCATACATGTGCATAGACTTCCTTAAATTTCAACTCTCACCCAATGTCTCCATGCCTCCTGAGGCCCAGCTACTCCTGCTGACCTCAGGGGTCAGGATAGCCCCAAGAGCTTCTATGGAGCAATAGGTGTAAAAGGCTGAGACTTTCAGTTCTATAGAGTGACTTCCCAAGGCTTTTCCATTTTACAAAACCCCCTGGTGTGTAACAGTGTTATTCCCCTTCTGTCAGGGACAGTCAGATGGGGCAAGAATGCAAGGTTTTTGGGGCAAAAGCGCTTATCTGAGATCAAACACTTGTCTGTCAGAGCTGAGATATGACCATAGGACTTCATTGTGCTGTCTCTCGTGTCACAGCTGTCACGTGAGTATTTGAGCACCAAAGAAATTTGTCATTCAGTCATTTTTCAGTCATGTCTGACTCCCCGTGACCCCATTTGGGGTTTTCTTGGCAAAGACACTGGAGAGGTTTGCCATTTCCTTCTCCATCTCATTTTATAGTTGAGGAAACTGAGGCAAACAGGGTTAAGTGACTTGCCCACGGTCACACAGCTAGTATCTGAGGACAGATTTAAATGCAGGGTGATGAGTCTTCCTGATTTCAGGCCTATTTGCTTCCCCACCTCGCTGCCCTGTGAAAAGAAATTAAGGGACTTGAATTAAGAATCTTAGCCCTGAAAGAGACTCCTTCTGACCTTGGGCCAATACTTCACCTGTATGGGCTTCAGTTTCTTCATCTGTAATATGGGAACAATAATCATAGAACTGGAAGGAACTTTCTATCGGAGAACATTTCATCCGATGGCCACCATTCCACACTGCCAGTTTAGAGATAAGGAAAATGAGACCCTGAGAATAAAAGTGACTGGTCCAAGGTTACACAACTAATTGACTGTTAAGACACAAACTTAAATCTAGGTTTTCTGACTCCCAGGCAGTACTTTTTTCCTTAAGACATTTTGCCTTCTGTCTTACCACTTCAAGGGATTGTTGTGAGGATCAAATGAGATCATGTATGTGAAATGTTCCTAGAGCCCTAATTTCCAAATTTTATGTAGTGATGACCCCCTTAAAAATTATCATGCCTTTCCTCCTGCTTTTCAAAAGACAGTCTATTCAAATAATTTTATTAGCTCATATTTTATCCAAATAAAATGAATAATTATAACTTTGTAACATAAACACATTTTAAACATACAAATAAAATTACTTAGAAATAATGCAAATAATCACTGCATTAATTCTTTATAGGACCATGAAATCATAGATCCAGAACTGGACCTTCAAGGACATCTGGTCCAATTCTTCTCATTTTATACTTGAAGAAATTAGGCCTAGAGTATAAAAGTCAGGATTTGAACACACAGATCCTTTGATTCCAAAGCCACAACTTTTCCTGGTGTACCATGCTACTTCTTAAAAGTAGATGGATAGACCGTGATAGGCCACTCCCTAATCTTTAAACCAGGGATGGAGAAAATGTCACCCTACTTCTGAGCCACAGGCTTGAGACCTTCCTTGGCCCTCCACCATCTCTATCAGCCTGGCCTGGGAGCCTCTATCATCCTTGTTTCCTCCTAGAACTTCTCCTTGAAAGAAGAGGCCTCTTGTTTACCCCTTCGTTCCTCTCTGTTCCTGGCTCTGGCATGTAGTAAGAACTTAAATGGTTGTTGGCTTGGACTGGGTACCGGTAGCTGAACACTGGAAGGCCTGAAGAGGAATGGCACCACCAGGGAGCCTCCAGTTCTGTCCCTCCAAGATGAATTTCAGCTTCACCTATCAAGGGATAGGGCCAGTGGGGGTGGGGGTGGTGAGTTCTTCCTACATTCTGTATAAGCTTCTCCCTTCTTCTGTTGGCATATCCTGGCTCTTTCCCCCATATAGTTGGGGTCCTCTCCTGAGTGCTAGGAAGAGCCTACTGCCTGGGGCCACTTTGGGCACACTGTTGGGGACAGGGGAGGGAAGGGGAGGTGAAAAGCCTGGTGACCCATCATCTTACTGCTGCCTGCGCCTGGACCATTGACCTGCTCCCCTTCTGCCACTTCCCACCAGATGGAACAAATTCACTGAATTAATCTTATTGTTGTTTACATTATTTTCTTGGAAAACAGTACACATATTTATGCAGGAGATCTAATAATTTTGACCATTGCTTCATCTCTCTCCCTTTTCTCCACCCCCTTTCCCCACCAAAGGTCTTATGCTTTGCCACCCCAGGGAATGGATGGTACCTGGCCAAGGAGTGCTTTTTGCCAGGTGGTCTCCTCTTGCCAGGATGTGCTTTGGTTTTCAGGCTTTGGTGAATGACTTCCCATAAGAGTCTGTCTCCTCTGATAAGCACTCATAGGCTGTTCTAAACCTTTGCCTGGGTTGCAGTTGTGCAGTGGGCCTCTCCCATGGAGGCTGCATAGAGACCATCCTTGACTTCCTTGGATTGTCCAGTTTAGTACGGACCAAAGGATGTAGCTCTATCCCACAGACCTCAGGTTGAACTAAGGGGGAAACATTTAAGTCAAGGCATTAGTTACCTCCAAAGCAGAATTTTGTTTGTGAAGGAAGGAGTAAGATAAAAAGTATAATGGTTATAGGGAGGTTATAACTGTGGAGGAAAATACTGGGAAACAGACTGACTCAAATTCAGCCTGCAAGAACCTTTTCCACCTTGTGGTTCTGAAGACAGACCCCTGGGCCAGAGGACTACCGGTTTAGAGTATCTTACACAAGGACTCTTAATTCACAGACCCCTTTGGCGATCTGGTGAATAGAGAGACCCCTTCTCAAAATAACATTCTTAAATACATAAAATAAAATACATAAGACTATAAAGGAAACCAATCTTATTGAAATAGTTATACAAATATTTTTGGAGCTTTAAGAGAGCTAAAAGATCATCTAATCCCTCCCTCATATCACTATGGGGAAACTGAGGCTTAAGAGGTAGAATGGCCTATCAAAGGTCACACAGTGCATGGCTGGGATTCAATCTTAATTGCTCTGGCCAGTCTTTTCTTACTACAATGCAGTGCCTTTTTCTAGAAATTAGATTGTCCAGATGGAGGCCATAGCGAATACGACTCTTTCTGTGGAGCTATCTTGCCCTCTCCCTGTACTGGAAAGGACACAGAACTTTGAAGATTCTCCATTAGGTTTCTGTTTCCATGGGAAAGTGACAGACACCATGGAAATAGAGGTCTTCTTGTCTCAGTGCTATTATTTTGGGAGAGGTTGTGTGTGTGAATGTGACCGGCTAGAGTCTGGAGGAAACCTCAGAATTCTACATTCTCTCTCCTTCTGCTCTCTGACCCATCAACTTCACGTGGCTGCTTCCCTTGCCAGTTACAAAGAGGACCTAACTTGAAAATCAAGACAGCTAATGACCTGCCCACGGTACTCAGGCCCCATTCAGGATAGTAACCATTCTGGAGCCTTACCTGTGAAGAGGGTTCTGCTGCAGGGCTCCTAAAACACAATGACCCAGTACGTGTTATAACTCAAACATCTTACCTGGAAGGAAGTCTATTGATGGGACAGTGCAAATTACTCTGGCTGTCATCATTCCTAAAGGTGTCTATAAAGCAACTAAGTGATCGGGGGTAGTACTATCAAACTCAAATAGAAACAAGACCACTAAACCAAAAACAACAGCAATAACTAACATTATTATTAATAACAATAACCAACATTTATATAGCACTTACTACATATCAGGTACTATGTTGTAATGTTAATGGGGTTTAAGATCTTCCTGGTCCATTAATAGGCCTTAGGTAGAGCTCATTAAGGGAAGCTTGCTTAGGGGAGGCTGCTTATGGGAAGGCTTTCACACCTTTTGTTAATTTCTAATTAGCAGCTGAGTCATGAGGGTTGTGATGCCCTCTGGCTCTAAAAAGGGTATAAATACTCTGAGGTTAGCATTTTGCTTTGAAGCTCACTCATTGGAAGCATGTTCTTGTGACTTTACTGGTTGAGACTCTTGAGTAGCTGTTAAGGAGCCTCCCTCCCCCCCTTCCCCCACCTTTGAAAAACTCAGATGTTGGTGCTTCTCTCTGGTAACTATGTATGTGTTGCCTTGGTCAGACAGTTGGATCTGCCTGTTGATCTGTTCTAATTTCTCAGACAGAAGCCCTGTCTGTTGGTTTTTATTTCTCTGCTTGTATTTTCTCTATTTTATTTGTTCGGATTTTCTCTGAAGTTCAGGGTGCTGATTTCCCCCCCTGAACTAATGAATGTAATTTAAAAAAGGTTGTTGACCCCTTGAACAGCTGTCTTTCCTAGTAGAGCAGATCTAAGAACCTGGGTATGCCAGTGTGATTACTGCTACACATGCTTTACAATTATTGTCTCTTTTGATCCTCCCAACAATCCCAGGAGGTAGGTATTATTATTATGAGGATGTTATTATTAGAAGGAAAAAGGCAGAGGTTAAGTGACTTGCCCAGGTTCACACAGTGAGGAAGTGTCTGATGCCAGATTTGAACTTGAGTCTTCCTGCTTTCAGGCCCAGCACTCTATACACTATGTCACCTAGCTGCACATAACAATTGCCATGGGCCCCATATTGACTTAGTTTTAAAATGTAAGTATATATATTTTCTTGTATTTTTGCTTCTTTTGTTAAATATTTCCTAATTTTACTTTATTCTGGTTTGGAGAGCAGCATGGAGTGGATGGACCCTGTTGGCAGCATGTTCAACACTTCTGATGTAGGAGATAGTGTTGGACTTGGAATCAGCAAGATCCAGAGTTCAAATGCCGCCTCATACAATTGTTATCTTTGTGGTCCAAGACAAGTCAATTAACCTCTCTTAGCCTCAGTTTTCTTGGGTATGAAATGGGGATGATGGTACCTGCCTCCCAGCGTTTTTGTGAGGATCAAATAAGATCTATAGAAAGCACTTTGCAACCCCCAAAGAGCTATATAAATACTAACTATTGCTGTGATTTGGAGATAACTCCCAAGCTAACTAGAGATGAGCCAGGAATCCTGAGTTCTAGTCCTTGCTCTGGTCTCTAATTGGCTGTGTGTGAGTTCTCTACTCAGTCTCAGTAAGAATAATATTGACTAATGCTTTCCACCAGACCTCATTCGTGATGTCATTTGATCACAGCACCCCCGGGAGGCAGACAAGATTGTAGTTATGATCCCCATCTTATAGAGGAGGAAAATGAAAGGAAGTGCCTTGCCCTCAGGGTCACACGGCAAGTAAGAGGAGGACTTCTGGATCTGGGTCCTGAGCTTTGGGGATGAGAGGAGCTCTAAGGTCACAGCCCCAGGGAGCCGAAATCAGCTAATTGGTATTATTCAGCTGAAGTGAGAGGGAGCTGACACCAGAAATACAGCAGGCAATAGGGGGCAATGCGGGATGCCTTTCCTCTTGCTGGCTCTTTTCCCCAATCCTGGCCTTTAGTAATCTATACCCTTTCTCCCCCCACCCCCCAGCCAGTGTCTTGGGATGGGCAGAGAAGAGCAGATGGGGAACAGTTCTGTGGTCTGAGTGATGATGTAGCGTTTGGAGACTCCCTCCTGAGTGCATTCCAAGGCAACTCTGCCAAAAAAGTGGGGAGCTGGTCACTCAGAAATCCCTCCCTGGCTTTTCCCCAGGAAGGAAGGGTTAAACCTTTGCCTCCCCCCAATTTCAGAGGCGTCTTCTGGGCCCCATCCGCCCTCTCCTTTTACAGTATGGGCTGGCTGCAGAAACCCCAGCCTGGCCTCCTGCCCCTCTTCCTGTCTCCCATTCCTCCCCCCTTCCCCCTTCCCCGGCTCTAACTCGTTTCCTTCTTTGGTCCTCTCTCCTGCTCCATATCACTCGCACCCTCCCCAGCTGCCTCATTCATTCCAGCCTCCCGCCGGCTTTCTCATGGAGAGCAGACATTTGGAATCTTGCATTCTTTTTTTTCTCCTGAAGATTATCTGCACCTGTGTTGTGACTTGCGTGTCATGCGGCCACATTTCTACGCACACTTGCATGCGCAGACATGCTCCAAGAATGGAGGCTGGATTCAGTAGATGTTTGTTGGATTTGAGAGGAGCATGGTGCTGCTACCAGATTCTCAGCTGCTGGGACTGCGTCTGATGCACTCTGTACACGCACCACAGACTGAGAAACGTGCCCCCAGACTTCAGTGGAGCCTTCTCTCCTCCCCTCTCTCAGCTCCTTAAGGAAAAGGGTGCATAATGTGTTTGGAGAGTAAGTAGCTAGAGGTAGACAGAACCCTGTCAAGGCAATCAGAAGAGCCATCTTTCCATCCCAACTCTGAGTCTCATTTGCTGCTTGACCTTGCTTAAGTCCCTTCGTTGATTTTGATCTCAGGTTCCTCTTTTCTAAATAATATCAATTCACGTTTTTAGAAAGAATTCTGTCTCTGGAACTCAGTTTCTCCTTTCATATCTTGAGGATGTTAAGGAAGCTGATGTTCTCTTAAGATTTCATCCAGGTCTGACATCCTGTGGCCCAATCACTAAATTGCAGATTTAGAGCTTGAAGGGAACTTAGAGCTCTTTTAGTCCAACCATCTTCATTTTACAAGTGAGGAAACTGAGGCCCAATGAAGGGAGTATTACTTGCCCAAGGTCACATAGGTAGTAAGTGGCAAAACCAGGATTCTAAGTCAAGTCTTCCAGCTCTAAATCCAACATTCTTTTCACTGCTCTAGTCTGCCTTCTGTGGATGAAGACTATTTGGAGGGTGTTGGAAACTATATTTTCTTCTTAGCTTACTCATATTCATCATTCCCTCCTGAGAGGAGATGTCTTACTCGGACCTTGTGGGTAGCTTGTAAAAGTGAACATGTAGAGTGCTAGGCTGTCATCTACAGGAATTTCTAGCTTTGACACCCAAACTCAAGGCCTGGTTCTAATTCTCTTCCTTTTGGGAAAGAGTCCAACCACATGCCCTCTCGGATGCAGAAGAGTGCAAACCTGTTCCTTCCTTGTTTCCTGGGCACCCAGTTTTTGTTGGCTCTAAGAATTTTAGGATCTCAGCATTAGGAGGGGCACAGGGTCTCTTACCTCCTTGACTAATGTTCTTTCGGCCTCTGTGCCAGTTGATCTTCATGGCATACTTTTAAGACCTTTCCCATCCTGGTCAGTCTACTGGACATACTCCAGCTGTCAGTGACCCTCCTGAAATATAGCTACTGCTAGGCTTCTGAAGTTAAAGGGCTAAGGCTCGATACTTTGCCCTAGGGGCCTCTTTTACAGGCTTAGCTAGACTGGGTTAGCCCAGGTCAACTCTTCCTTTGCAGATCTTTGTTTCCCAACAGTCCCTGGCTGGCAAACAGGGTGATTTCGAAGTGAAAGGAGATCTGGGTGAAAGGTTCTCCCCAGTGAGTGGCCCAGAGCCCAGATGAACTCTCTTGGCTGGCTGCCAGCTGCTGAACCACAGAGCTTAGCATTCAGGGGTCCCCACAGCTAGGTGGAAGGCCAAATGGTCAAAGCCCTTCAAAGTCACCTGGCATGCAGGAGAGCAGGTGTGCGTTGAACAGGGTCTCATCTTCTAGTTGAAGGAACATTTAGGAGCTTGTGGTGTTGAAGAGAGAACCCTGGACTGAGGGTTACAAGATCTAGACTCATAGATCAGTGGAATGACAAATATAGAAGGAAGGGATCATAAATCAGAAAGCAAACCTAGATTGTCAGTGGTAGGGGAGTTTAGGACATAGACTATCAGATCTGGAAGGAACCTTAGACAATTGAATATCCATTAGGTCTGGAAGAGACCTTAGAACTTTGGGGGTTAGATCTATAAAGAGACTTTTGAACATTGAAGGTCAAAACTTGAAAGAACTTTAGCACAGTGAATTCAAGGGCTAAAAGAGGCACTGAGTTTCTCCCTCTTGTTTTATAGATGGAGAAACAGAGGTACAGAATACAGAGGGGGAAAGTCATTTGTCCTAGTCACAGAGTCTCATTCTAGTTTCATTGATTCTTGGGGTAATCTAGGACAAAGCACTTTATCTTGAGTTCAGTATAAGATCTTGTAGTAAAATGGTGCTTGAGTTTGGAGAATAATTCTTTTGTGTCTTAATGTGATGGAAAGAGCACTCTACAGAGTCAGGTGAATCTGGTTCTAGAATCACCTTTGCAATGACTGCAATCTTGAGCAAGTCATTTTATTCCTTTGAGCCTTAATTTTCTTAATTTCTCAATAAAATGGGAATAAGAATCCCTTGTCTTGTCTACCTCTCAGCATTGTTGTAGGGATGAGATAGTTTATCATCATCATCATCATCTTCCTTATTGGATTGTAACCTCCTTGGGCAAAGATTGTGCTGTATTTCTTTTTTGTATACCTGTTGCTGGTAAGAGTGTCTTGTGGTGCCTGCTGAATTAAGTGTATATGAAAATAGTTTGTAAGCTATAGGCACATGCAGGCTAGTAGCATGATTCAGGGGTTGGCATTATGCAAGTTTATAAAGTGGACAAAGTTTGCATTGTGTTTATCCATATCTTGCCTTCATGTGGTGGTATCTTACCAGTCTTGGACTGGTCTTTAGCCTTTTCCAGAATTCTTTCTTCCCTCTCATTGCAATAAAAGTTTCGTTTAAAAAAAAAAAAACTTGGGGAAATGAATGCTATTGGGTTAGTCCTCTGAAGTAACCTTTTCTACATACTACCTAGTATGATAGTAAGGCTGGCCTAATGGAAAGACACACACACACACACACACACACACACACACACACACACACACACCAGTATAAGCTTTAGGAGACTTTGCTAAAATTCCTCACCTAGGGGCAGCTAGGTGATAGAGTATCAGTCCTGGAGTCAGGAGGATCTGAGTCCAAATCCAGTCTAAGACCCTTTTGAGTTGTGACCCTGTGTAAGTCACCTGATCCTGATTGCCTCCATCATAAAAAGAAAAAAATTCCTCATTTTTCACCAACTGGTGTGTGACCTAGTGTAATTCACTCTGTTTTTCTGGGCCTTCCTTGGTGGTTATGCTAGATGATCTTTTAGTTCTTCTAAGCATTAATTTCTTAATCCTCCCTAAGGTAGCACAAAGCTTTAATTATATATTTTTTTAAAATGTGCTTGTCTCAGGAAGGATGAGGCACTCACCTTTGTGGAATTTCATGCCCTAGGGAAATCTCATGAGACTTATAGGTGCCCCCCAAATCTTACAGTGGAAGAGGTAAGAACTTACTATTTAGCCTAAGGTCATGACCTTCTTCCCATTTGCCTTAATGAATGAGGTTATTATTATCTTCCCCACCACCAAAATAATAACTGACATTCCTGAGAAAGTAACCCAAATAGCTATACCCTTTAACCTAGATAGCTCATTGCTAGGCAGATATCCTGAAGAAATTAGTGATTAAAGAAAGGAAGGTCCCATATACACCAGAATATTTATAGCAGCTTTTTTATAATGATGAACAAGAAACAAAGTAGATTCTCATTGACTGGGAAATGGCTAAAGAAATTGTAGTATGTGGATGTAATGGAATGCTGTTATGCTGTATGTGAATAGTGATGAATATGATGAATACAAAGAAACATAGAAAAATCAATAAAAGCTAGTAAAAATCGAATTAATCAGAATCAGGAAAATAATCTACTAAACAACTAAAGTAATGTAAATGAAAAGAACAGCCACAAAGCAATCTAGAGTGAATGTTGCAAGTTTACATTTATATATCTGTTAAAGGTTTGCAAAAAAAAGGTTTTATGGATATCTTGTTGGAACGTCACCAGCAGTTGGAACCTCACAGGGTGTGAGATCAGTAGGTCGAGTGTTATTAACCCCATTTTTACAGACGTAATTGGACATTGTAATCACATCTTCTCAGCAAGTCTTCCGGGTGAAAAGTCCAGATGGGAACTTGCATTTCTCTGGCCTTGGGAGAGCTGTGATGTCAGCAGATCCTGGGAGCACAGCTGTTCAGAGGGGTTCTTCAGACAAACTGGAGTTTGTTTGGTTCCTGCTTCTCAAGATCTGTATCTGAGTGATCTAACCAACGTTGGGTTCTACTAGGCAACAACAAAAGTCACATTTTTAAAAATGTGCTTTGAAGTACAGGGTTAGGTGCTGGCCATGTAAAGATAAGAATGAAAAAATAGTCCTTGTCCTGCAAGAACTCTCCTGGGAATAAACAGAAAAGTAAATACAAAATAAGTCTAGCAGGGAAAGAACACTAGTAACTAAGGGGTAAAGGCTTCAGGGAGGGGATAACACCTGAGCTAAGCCTTGAAAGGTCAGATTTCTAAGAGACACAAGTGAGAGAGGAGGGCATAGCAGGGACACACCAGGCAAAAGCTCAGAGGTGGGAGATCTCATGCTCAGTTTGGGGAATCAACCGATGAGTATTTAGTAAGCACCTCTCTTTATCAGGCACTGTGCAGATGCTGGAAATGTGAGTACAAGGAATGAAACAGCCCAGCTGATATTCTAATGAAGGACAGCATGTGGGTCAGTTTGTCTGGAACATAGAGAGTGTGAAGGAGAATGGGGAGGCAGGTGTCTTCTGCCCTTCAGAACCTTCTACCCCTTGTCCTTTGGAGTTGGGGAGGAGTATACAATGGATAGCAGAGTGTTCAAAGGCAAGTTCCTCCCTGAGCTAGAGAAGGGAATTAATGAGCTTTCCTAGGGGATGGAGGGAGCTTTATCAATGCCAGAAGGAAAGCTCCCAACAGTCTTTGCTTCCCTCTTGACCCATGTCGTTTACTGCTGCTCTGGACACAGAAATAAACTGGTAGCTGATTGGAAATTCTTCTTACAGAGACACCAAGGGAGGTATAGTCCAGGGATGATAGATTCAGCAGTAATGGTATCCTAGGGAAGGATACTGATATCTGAAATGGACTGACTGGGAATTCTGCATTTCCTGGGTCAGTTGTCCTTTCCTTTTTGAGTGTCTGGGCACACACAGCTGTATGTACTACAACAACAGCTGTTTGGCCAGTGTTCTATTGAGAATATGGTTTTGTATTCTATATAGCAGCATAGGGGTTATAACTGTATGGTGGTATAGAAAGAGCTAGAGCCTCAGCTGCTAATGCTTCACCCCAAAAAGCAAACAAACAAACCAAAAAATCCTTGCATTTATTTTGTTCATATATGATATTTACTTCTTATAGATGTGATAGATGTAAGATCCCTGAGGGCAGGAGTATTGTGTCTCCATCACCTGGTACAGTGCCCAGTCTGTAGGGTAGAAGATAGATGGTTGTTGATTGATTGATGGATCCGGTCTGCTTCTTTTCTTTCCTCTGCCAGGTCTCAGCTCCTTTGCCTCTTACCTTGGAATATGTTTGTAAATTGTGCTGCAATATCATGTACTGACCCCGAGTTCCAGGCCTGGCTCTGGTCATATGACTTTGGGCAAATCTTTTAGTTGAACAGAGACTCGGTTTTCTCATCAATAAAATAGGTATAACAATCTCTGCCCTGCCTCTAGTACAGGACCTTAATAAAGTTCAGATGACAGGATGTGCATATGTGATGAGGGTGTTTTAAGCGTATATAGCACGGTAAGGAGTTATACAAATTTCAGGTAAAATTTGGCTAGCCCAATGCCTCTCTGACTTTGCTAAGACCAGAGGTCTCCTGCCTTCGTGTGTGAATCCCATGATCTGTCCTATGACATATATCTCCTATGACAAATGAACCCCTTTCCTATCCTGATAGGGTTCTGAATGGAGATGCAATGGAATTGTGGTGAACTCTGAAGGTTCCCAACCAGCTCTTCCAGTCCTGCTGGAGTAGGAAGGGGATTGCACCTTGGGTGCCTTCAGGAATTTAATGAGTCTCATCTTGAGCTCCAGGGTCTTGGTTTCTCTCAAGATTTGACTCTTCAATGCTCCAGGAGCAGGCTTTTATTTTCTACTGCCCTATTAACTCAGTAGATTCCTTGAGCAATTCAATTTAGTTTAATTTGGGGA
Organism: Gymnobelideus leadbeateri; assembly: GCA_011680675.1. Lineage (NCBI taxonomy): Eukaryota > Metazoa > Chordata > Mammalia > Diprotodontia > Petauridae > Gymnobelideus > Gymnobelideus leadbeateri. Next base: position 25,577 of record WOXC01012091.1, on the reverse strand, counting down.
ATATTAATTAAGGGTCTAATGGGTGCAACAAAAATAAAACAATTTCTGCTCTCAAGGAGCTTTGATTTTGCTGGCCAAGACTTCTCTCTCTGACCTTCGATTCTTCCTTTATCTAGTGAGGGCATCAGATTAGATGATCTTCGAAGTTCTTCCCAGCTTTTATGTTCTGTTCTCAGGACCCTTCAGGCTCTGCCCTTCCATAGTGGTTGCCTTTCCTTCCATGAGCCATTTGACAGGGACAGACTCCTCTGAATTTGAAGGAGGGCAAGGGTGGTGTAGTTTGAATCTAGTAATCTTGGGTATTGAGATGAGCTAATTTTCACAACAGGATTTGCAGCTAACATCAGACAACTTGGGCTTGTTTACCTTGACAACATTGAAAGAGACTGTGACCTGAGCCTTAATAGCACTCAACTTTCTGTTCTCTCTGAGGGACCAGAGAGCAGGCTCCTGGGCAGCCCCCTCCCCAGTAGCCTTATAGGATGTCATTCCTGGGGCAGAAGCCTGCTCAGATCAGTGAACTGGTTGGAGTCATGGAAATGGGACAGGACACAGACTTTGGCAGTTTTTTGTTGTTTTTTTTTTTAACTTTGAAACTTGACTTTGGTTTTTCACTGGCTTGTCCAAGTGGGGATGTGAGTTAGTATTTCTTGGTTTATAGCCCCCTCTGATGGTTGGACCAGGAGTGGCATATGGATCTCTAACCTGTTTGCCCTTATTGAGGGAGCTTCCTGAAAGGGGAAGGGGGCCCAATGGAAAGAACTCAGGACCAGGGTCCAGGAAGCCTGGGTTCTAGGCTGGTTTCTTGCTGTTCACCCACTTTCCCCTTGGGCAAATAAACCTTCCCTTTCTGGGTCCCACCTGTCAAAGGTTAGATGGTCTCTGTGTCCTGAAGTCACTTCCAATGGACATTCTATATTTTAAAGTCCTCTCAGCCCAGAAATCCAGTGTTCTAAGATCCCTTCCACATCTAAAAAGTAACTAGATGTTCTGTGTCTGGAAAAGGATTCGTTGCTAACGCCTTCTCTGGGGGTGGTATATTTAAGGGAAGCATCAATGACTCATTTATCTGGGGGCTGTTTACATTAGATCCACCAGGGTGGAGTGTTGAATGAGGAAGGCTTTTTTCAGAAACAAATCTTAGGGGCCAAATATGTCTTGGGACTGACAGATCCCAAAGTTTCTAAAGAAACAAGTATTTTACAAATGGTGAGCTTGGGTGGCTTCCTGCTTCAGATAGGGATTGAACCAGAAGACCTCTTCAGGTCTTTTCTAAGTATGACATTCTTTGACTGTAAGGATCTGGTCCAAAGCTGTTTTTTCCTAAATTAGTCTGATTGAAAATTCTGAATTGCTCTTGACCCTAAAGAGGAGACTGGGGTGTGTGTGTGTGTGTGTGTGTGTGTGTGTGTGTGTGTGTGTGTGTGTGAGAGAGAGAGAGAGAGAGAGAGAGAGAGAGAGAGAGAGAGAGAGAGAGAGGACAGAGAGAGAATCCCAGGCCTTCTATTCATAGCCAGAGCCTAAAGTCACATGGTTCAGGGTGTTCTTAACTACTTGGCACTAGGGGCTATCTCTGGGGCTTCTAATGTATGTGATCCAATCAGAGAACTCTCTTTCTCCAGCCTCCTTCATGGCAGGTGCCCTAAAGTGAACCCGAGAGGACTGGCCTGGGAAGAGGCCAGATGCTTGAAATTCCCTTCTAACTTCCAGCCTGCTGCTTCAGAGAACAAGCCCAGGGCCAAGTGGAAAAAGCAAAATAAAGCAAATCCTTCCCTCCTTATCCTCAGTGGAGACTTCCCTAGGAAGGAGCAGGAGGGCAGGGAGGAAGGAGCAGGAGGGCAGGGAGGAAGAGGCAGAAGGACACTGAGGCACTGAGTCCCTAAGCTTTCCATCTTCAGCTGAAGTTAGGAGCCCTGGCTTTGCTCTCGTTTTCACTTCCTTCTCTCCAAGGTCCTAAACTTTCCTGGATGGGTGGTCCCAGAGGAATCCAAGCTATTCAAGTAGATGATTCTCAGAAGACTCAAGGGAATTGCCAGTCATGTGCTGATCTCTGTGGCCCATCTGTTTGTTTCCTCTGCAGCTCTCCTTCAGGTCACTAGGAGGATTACATAGGAGTATCTCAGTGGAGCCTGGTAGTACCATACTGGATCCTGCCTGGTACCAGTTTCTCACAGAAACAGGTCCTAGGTTAGTCCATGGCAACCTATGGACCATAAGGTATCTGAGGATGGTCATCATAGGGCCATTTTGACTCTACCACTGTGAACAGCTTGGTTTCTCTTTGGAAATGCTTCTTGTTCCAACATGTTTCCCTAAGCCCTGGCATAAAAGACATGAGCCCCAACAAGGTCAAAGTTCACATTCTTGGCCACCTATGCTAGTGCCCTACATCACCCTCAGAAAGGGAACCTCTTTATGCCTCTGTATATTTACATTTATATCCCTGATTCTTCTCTTCCTAAGGGAGAACTTTTATCCTACTATACCTGAATAAGACAGGAGCCCTCCAAACTGATGACTTCCAGCCATTTGAATTCAGGATTGTTCCCACTAGTAGCAGAAGGAGAGGCCCCAGACTTTGCCTGTGTCATTGTGTATGAGTGGGACTTTTGTACTGTTCAGAAAGAGGGCCTGACTGTGAAGATCAGTCTCATGGAATCCCTAAGTTTGTTTGGGGGATTTGTGGGGCTGGGGTCCAGTTGAGTTAGGCAGGGCATAGAACAAATCCTGAAAACTGAAGAACCACAGGATATCAGGCAGAAGAGATGTCAGAGGTCAGTTAGTTCAACTCCTACCCAAATGCCTAATCTCAGTATTCCTTTAAAGATCCCCAATGACAGGCAGGATTCCAATTATTATTCCAATTTTTCCAAAAAATTCCAAATAATTCCAAAAAATTATTCCAGATTTTGATCAACTCTAATTAGAAGAAAATTTATCTTCATTTTGAGCCAAAATCTGCTGCAACTGTTGACCTGTTTACTGTGCTTTGTTCTTTCTCCACTGAGTCTAGTTTTGCCTTTGGGGAACAAGTCTTTCTTATCCCCTTGCCTATGGCAGCCCTTTGGATAGTTGAGACTCAGTTTCTATGGACTTCTCAATTCTTCTCTTCTCCAGGCTAAGCTTTCTCAATTCCTTCAGTCATTTCTTTTGAGTTCATTTAGTCAGTTCTTGTATGACATGATTTCAAGGTCCTTCATTTAGGTAGTCAGCCAGTAAGCATTTATTAAACACTTACTATGTGCCAGACAAAAGGAGAAGGGGACAGAAGAGGATGAGATGGATAGATGGGTGTCATGGAAATAACAAACAGGAGCTTGGACAGACTGGGAGATAGTGGAGGACAGAAGGGCTTGGCATGTTATGGTCCATGGGATCATGAAGAGTCAGACATGATTGAATAACAGCAAATGTGCCAGGGGCTCTGCTGAGCACTGGGAACACAAAGAAAGACTAACAGAGCCCTTGCCCTCAAGAAGCTTACATTCTAGTACATTCTAGACAGTCTTACTATTATCCTAGATGTGCTTGTCATGAGGGGAAATAGTCATGAACAGCAAGTTAAATACACATACGAATTTCTCTACCACCACGGCCCTTCATCCCCACACACTCTTGAGAAACTTGGCAATGACAGCATGAGGCAAAGCTAAATCGGGTCTTTGGTTTCATTGTGGATGTTTTAAAACATTTGTTATTATTAATTATAGCTAGTGTCATAGTAGTTTAAAGTTTGCAAAATGCTATATACGTTATCTTCTGTGATCCTTACAACCTTGTGAAATTAGTATTATTATTATCCCTGGGGCTTTTTGTTGTTTAGTTGTGTCTGACTCCTTATGATCCCATTTGGGATTTTCTTGGCAAAAATACTAGAGCAGTTTGCCATTTCCTTCTCCAGTTCATTTTTACAGATGAGGAAATTGAGGAAAAACCTTGTTAAGTGATTTGACTAGGGTCACACAGCTAGCAAGTGTCAGACAGATTTGAACCCAGGGAGTCTTTGTGACCTCACACCCAGCACTCTATCCACTGAGCCACCTAGTTGCCCCACCCCCATTTTACAGATGAGGAACTGAGACTGAGAGAGAGATTAAATGATTTGCCTAAGGTCACACAGCTAGTATCTGGGATAGGATTTGAACTTGGGTCTTCTTGACCTCAAGTCCCAGTGCTCTGTCCCATTGCTGTGAGCCCTAGCTGCCTCAGCCTTTTCTCATTGAGGTTCCTTGAGTCATCCAGACAAGAAACCTGACAGATTTACATCTTGCCTCCTTACTCCATGACTATTATCCCTGAGGATAAGCTGAGGCTAAGAACTCTGGTCCTGGAAGTAGGTCTCCTGATTTTAGCCTGATCTTTACTCTCACAGATTGGTGTGTGACCATAGGGGGATGACTTCTCTCCTCAGTCTGAAGAATCAGACTGGACTGATTATCACTGAGGTCCCTTTCAGTTCTGACATTCTGTGTTCTAAAGTCCGCTCCAACTCCACTGTTCTGTGACTGTGGATGCTGGCACCAGATACCACTGAACTAACAACTCTTTGGGGAAAGCATGACTCATTCTGATCCTTACCTTTCGGTTCCACATATTTCTAATTTAGTGAAATTAGGTTATAGCCTTTTTGTGATGGAATCCCATTCCTTGTTATACTCTCTCTAACTCCCCTGACCTTCCAACACCCTCTCTTCCATTTACAGGGGTGAAGATGCACTTTTTTCTGATCCTCTGGTGATGCAACATGAATGGTCAAGGTGTGTATATGGAAGAGTGGTAAGGGTGGGACATGAGCTTTCCATGACAGCTGTTTATCAGAGAATGTCTAAGCTACAAGGGCCCTTAGAGAACATCTTGTCCCAAACTTCTTATCTCTTGCTATTTGCAGTTGGGAAAATTTCCCTCTTGGTAGGGAAATGATTTTTCAAAGATCATGAATCAAGTTAGGGTCAGAGGAAGGGCTTGAACCCAGGTCCCTGACTTTTAACCAGTTCTCTACACATTGTTCTATCTCTGACCAGCTCTGAGTGAAGCTGGCGGATTGTTCCTGCCCTACCCTTCTGTACTATAAACATTTCCTTTTTTTTTAGCTGAAGAAGCAGAAGCTAGGGAGGTGAAGGAAGAAGTAATCATTCTGGGGAGGAGGTTGGCCCAGGGGTGGAGAACCTTCGGCCTTGAGGTCACATGTGGCCCTGTAGGTCCTCAAGTGCTACCCTTTGATTAAGTGCAATCCCTGGGTTCCCCACCCCTGGGTTGGCCACATTTATCTTGATAAGCAAGCCAACATATCAGATATGTCATTAGCTCAAGTGTGTTCTTTGAGGGTAGGTCTTCACACGTGTTCTGTCTATGCAAGCACTAAATCTTGAGTGTATATGTAGTATCCAGAATGAGGAATGTCCTGTGCCCTGGTCAGGCCACAGTTGGAGTCCAGCGTTAAGTTCTGGCTTCCTCAGTTTTTTTGGAGGGGGAAGGAGGCTGGCATTGACAAGAGCATGTCTTAAAGAGGATTGACCAGGGCCCTGAAAGTCCTTGTGATCAGACTGCTTGAAGTAGTTGAAGGAAATAAGGATATTTTTAGTCTAGAGAAGAGAAGACTTAGGGGAAAACATGATATCTGTCTTCAAGAATTTATTTGAAGAACTGTCTTCCAAAAAAAGGATTAGAGATGTTCTGCTTGACCTCAAAGGACAAAGCTAGAAGCAATGGATTAGTGCTTAAGGGAGGCAGTTATAAGGAAAAACTCAATATAAGGAAGCATTTCCTGATAATTAGAACTGTCCAAGGCTGGGCAGGCAGACACGTGGAACCAGAGTCCCCTGTCAGTACAGGTGCTTCGGGAAACTGGCTGTGTCCAGCTGGAGCCAGTCCGTAACCTACATTGCCTTGGAACTTTACAGGTTTTAGTGGCTTTAAAAAATGGAGGGGTAGTTAGGGAGAGGTTTCCAGTTAGAGTCTGAGTGTGAATGGCTGTACTTTTGACCTTATTATTAAATTGTGACTCATACCCTGTAGTGATTACTTGTTCTAATTATTAGCTATGCTAATAGGTTCCCCTTCCTTCCTCTGGGTCTCTGTCTCCCCATCTGTAAAATGGGTTAAATGATCTTTAAGCTCTAACATTCTTGGGTTGTCACTCCTTTCTCTTGAACCTCCCTTTTTTTCTTCCATGCTCCCTCGTGCAGTCCATAAGACAGACCAGGATTCTGAGGGTCAGACTCTACAGATAATCCTTTCTATCTATGTTATTTAATTGACTCAGAGAGGTGTTGATAAATCTCCTTATAGTGAAAACCCCAATTCTGTGGAATGGATGGGAAACATAGAAGAAAATCCAAACAGGAACCCAGGAATATCTTGGGAATCATCTAATTGAACTCCCTTATTTTGTAGGGGATGAATAGAGACCCAGAAAGGAAAAGAGGTTTGCTTAAGGTCACGTAGTCAGAAGGAGGGGATGGAGGGAAGGATGTGGGGGAGAGTGATTTCTGCTTATTCCCAGAGGACTGACCTAGAAGTAATGAGTGGAAATGACAGCCCTGGGAAAGCCATAACTAAAACTCAGGTCTCCTGACTTCTTGTCTAGAGTCCTGAAATTACTCTATAAAAAGGGTTATTTGTAAAACTGGGGATTGACTTCAGGTCCAAGTCAGCAGGGTTTCCCTGGAACAGAGCCACCACCAGCTGAGTGTCAGGCCCTGGGCAAGCTCTCCTTGTCAGCAGGTGGGGCCAGCTCTCTCCTGGTCTGAGTTATGAGAACCAATCACTGAAGCACTCTGGGATTAGGGGAGAAGCCATGGTAGGTTAGGAATTTTAGTCCCCTTCAATGGGTCAGAATGTCATAGAATTTGGAGCTGGAAAGGACTTTATAGATTATCTGGTCCAACCTCCTCAGTTTACACATGAGGAAACTCAAACTCACAGGAGTGCCTTGCCCAAGGTCACACAGGTATTAAATAGCAGCGCTGGGTTGGAATCCAGCTTTTCTGTGTCTTTTCCAGCCTATCACACTGGCTCCAGAGCCATTCCCTAAAGCCTATTTAAGCCTTCTCCACGCCAGCAAATAGGAGTGTCTTTCCCTAGTACAGATAGCCTGCAATCCCTTTGTACTTGTTCTGCTGCTTACCCTCTTGGGGTAGAATGGTAGGGTTCTCCCAGAGAGGAAGGTAACCAGACTCTTAGCCACCTTATCCTCCTGTGTGTGTGTGGGAGGGTGGGGTTGGGGAGGTGAGGTGAGGAGAGGAAGGCCTAGAAAGGCACATCTAAGTTGTGCTGAGGGCTATTAGGCAGGCTAATATGCTTCCAGTATGCTTAAAGCATATTCTGGATGGAAGTCCATGAACCTTGGTTGCCAGGCAGAATTGAATCTATGGGCTTTTATTCCATAGAACTGGCATTTCTATTAAAAGCATATTCTATGATAGCTCACTTTTGTGGAGCATTTCACAGTTACAGAGTGCTTTCACTCAACATCCCTTTTGATCTTCACAACAGTCTTGTAATATAGGTGTAGTAATATGTAGTGTGTGTGTATGTGTATGTGTATGTGTGTGTGTTATAGTGACAAGAAGATAGGCCTTGAAGCCAGAAAGACTTGAATTCAGATCCAGTCTCTGACACGTATTGACTATGTGAGAAAGTCACTTAAACTCTTAGTGCTCTAATTAGCTCTTTAGGATTATAAATTGTGGAGAAGGTGTTTGCATTTGTTATAGCCTCCTGCTATTATTGCCAGGGTTTCTGGGGAAAAGGGGAGATTCGGGGGGCAGAGCAGATTAAGCACGTAGGTCCCTTGCTACTCACAATCATGTTTCCCTCCAGATGATGACAAACACATCTGGGGTGTCAACCAGGATTTGGTGGAGGGAGTTTCCCCCTTAAAGTTTCCTGTGTAAATGGAATCACAATTCAACTTCTCAACATATATGGAGATTTATGTGTGTGTATGGGTGTGTGTATACATAATATCTATCTATATACATACGCACATATATGGGGTTTATATAAACACATATCTTATGGAAATTATATATGCATATATATTATATGTGTACATACTTATAGGAAGATCCTATACACACATATATATGGTATCATATCCATACACAATACATATATTATATGGAGATTACATGTGCATATATCATATAGAGATTATAATACACATGCACATATGGACATTATATCTATATATAATACATATATTGTATGGAGATTATATCTATATACAATACATATATTGGAGATTATATCTTTCTACTATATATAGTATGGAAATTTCATATATATACATAGGGGTATACACACATACATATACATATGTTATATGTAGATTATATTGCACATGCATATATGGAGATGATATTTATACACAGTACACATATTATTTGGAGATTTTATATGCGTACACATACATATATGGATATTGTCTATACACATACATATATGGAGATTGTATTACATTTACATTTACAGAGATTCTATCTACACAATAGATATATGGAGATTTTTATATACATATATGGAGATTATATGTACACATACATATGTGGAGATTTTAATATATCTGCACACATATATTATATGGAGACTATGTATACATACATATATGCAGATTTTATAAGTATATGTATGTGTGTGTGTATTTGTATCTCCACTTTATAGATAAGGAAGCTGAGGTTCAAATGAGGCTAGATAACTTGTCCAAGGCCGAATAGGTATTGAATGGAGGCTGGGTCTTGAACTCAAGCCCTGACTCTGAACCCCTTGCTCTATCCTTGCTCTATAGTTAATCTATAACTAGATTAATGTAACTGTTAGAGAAGACTCATAGTATGGTGGACAGAGAGTTGTTCTCCAAGCCCAAAAGAACTGGATTCGGGTTCTGCCTCAGAATCGTACTGGCTGTATATATATCCTGAGGAAATCAGTTCTCAGTGACACCCCTCGAAACTCACAAAGACTGGAAATTACAGAGAAAGGGGGAAGGGAATTCCTCACTGGGACAGTGAAGAGATCACAGGTTCAGCTTGGGGGGAAATGGAACTTTCATAGTGCTTAACATGCAAATCCCCACCGAAGCAGTATCAATAAACTTATAGGGCTGGAAGAGACCTTGGAAATAATTTCCTTGAGGCCTCTTGCTTTCCAGAGGATGAGACATCCAGTGAGTGAAGTCAATGGCCCAAGGTCACACAGTTAGTGACCAAGCCAACACTTGTCAAGTTCCATCCTCTTTGGATTACAGCAATGACTTTCACACTGCCTCACCCACACATCACACTCCCCACCAATTTCATGTTTGTTTGTTTTTTCAAATTAGTCCACCTCCCAATGCATCCCCAGAATGCATATACAGCAAGAAGAAAATCAAGAACAGCCTTTCCCCAATAATAACTGACATTCCTCTAACACTTTCAGGGCCAAAAGGTACACAGCAATCTTGTGAGGTCAGGAGGCAGTGTGATACAAAGAACAAACTGTCTCTGGAGGGAGAGGCCCTGGATTCAAATCCTGCCTCCAAAAAAAAATGTTATTGCCTTGTGACCTAGGGAAAGTCATTTAACCTCTTATCCCCAGCTGCCTGATCTGTAAAATGTTGGGGATGGATTAGATGGTATCTGAGTCCTAATCTCTAGCACTCCATGAAGGATTAGTGATTTAGAGTCAATCATTTTGGATTCTGACTCTGCCCTTGGTGCTGCCTATCTCACTTTTGCTTAATCTATTTGGCATCAGTTTCTTCATCTTTAAAATGAAGGGACTAGACTAGATGACCTCCAGTGCCCCTTCCAGTACTAAATCCATGAACTCATGACCAGGTATCTTTATCTTAAGGAAACTGAGCAGCTGACGGGTTAAACTCATTTTGCCTACACAGCCAGTGAGGGTTAGAGTAGGGGGTTTCAGCTCAGGCTTACCGTCTGCAAATATCCACATTCTTCTAGTACTGTACTCCAGTCTGCCCACACATCCCCCCACTCCCCCCACTTTTTTTTCTGCTTTGCAACATCAAAGCTTTCAGAAAACATTTTGTCTTTGTTAGAGCAGACAATGGATGAATTGATCAGAGTGGCCACCTGTTTGCCACTGGCTGGGGTTGATCTCACCAGCCTCCTTCTTTAGTCTCCAGTAAGCTGACTCTCACTCAGGCTTTACCTTACATCTTCCTCCCTTAAACACCAGCCATGATCTCTCTCTGTAACTGTGGCCTGGGCCTTGGATACTCAAATAAATCTTCCCTTTCCTTCCCTCCATCTTTAGTTTTTAGATTTAAAAAAATTCTGAGAAAAGGGAAGGGCAGATTATTGGATGGGTTTAGCGGAGGCTGCACTTTGCTGGGCAAAGCAGTTTGGAATTACTCCTGTTCTAACAGAATCATCCCTTCCCACCCACTATATGTAAGCAGCTGCCTGAGCCCAGTTTCTGTGAGGCTTTGCATGCCTGCATGATAAAACACTTCTCAGGGGGGTTGATGTGGGGGCTGTTGGTAGCAAAGCACTTCCTGCTTGTCTTCTATGGAACTAGGCAAATTGGCTGAAGGATGTTTCTTCATGGAATGCAGAAGGATTTCAGCAATAAGCTGACTCATAGGGGAAGCTTTTTCTCCTAGAGCTTGGAAGGTTAATACTAAGAAGATGCTAAGAGAGGAAACCAACTTTTTATTTTATTTTATTTTCCAAAATTAAATTTATTTTTAAAATTTGGAACTTAACAAACACCAAATAAAATGAGCATTTCCATATAATATAGATGGTATAATGGGAGGAGGGACTTGAAACGGCAAATATCTATTATGTATGGTTTGCTTTTAAATATATTAAATTCAGCACATAACTTTCAAAGCTTTCCTGCTTTTCTGTGATTCTTTCTGGCCTCCTTTCTTTTATATTCTGTGCATTTTCAAAAGCTGCAGTGACCCATTTAAAAAAATTTATAACCCTATCCTTGCCTGCCATACTCCCATCTTCTCATTACTCCACCCCCCCACCCCCCACCCCCGCCAATAGAAAATCAAAACCCTTATAATAAATATGAACAGTCAAGCAAAATCCCTTATTGGTTGTGTCCAGAAACATATGTCTCATTATGTTTTCTTGAGTCCATAATCACTTTTAGGAAGTAGGTAACATGCATTCCTGGAAACATAGTTGGTCATTGCATTGATCAGAGTTCTAAAATCTTTCAAAATTGTTTTCTTCACAATATTGTTGTTATTGTATAAATTGTTCCCTGGGGTAAATTAGCTTTTTAAAAGCATTTTCCCTGCCAGTCTTCAGAAATCCCATTGCACTTCATAGTTCTTCAAATTTACAGACTGAAAGGATTTTGAGAGATTGCTTTTTTATTCCACATTTTTGTTAAGTGGTAATTTAAAAAATTTAATGTGAATTAATGGTAATAATAGAATTAATTAAGTCTTCTCCAAGCAGTGCAATGAGATCCAACAGGTTCATGATGGAACTTGTGACCACTCCTTTTCAGAACTCTTGCTTTTTTTTTACCATCAGATATGTCCATACATATATCTCTCTGTGTTTGTGTACTAGTTTGTCGAGCCATTGAATGCTGGGATTTCAATTGGTATGGAATGGGTAATTTTATGAAATGGGTAAATTTATAAATTTATTTATCAATTTATGGAATGGGTAAATAAGAATTTCCTGAGTTCAAATGTGGCCTCAAAACACTTACTAACTATGTGACCCTGGGCAAGTCACTTAACCCTGTTGCCTCAGTTTCCTCATCTGTAAAATGAACTGGAGAAGGAAATGGCAAACTCCGGTATTTTTGCCAAGAAAACCCCAAATGGGGTCATGAAGAGTCAGACGTGATCGAAAATGACCGAATAACAGAAAAATAAGAATAACCTCAAAGAATTTGTATGTTAAATCTTTACCCACTCAGTAATAGTTCACACAGTGGCATCAAGCATGTTCTTTAACTACAGGCTCTTGGCAAACTTCAGCTAACTGATGCCATGATGTACAGGTTTTCCATAAGTTGCACTCTTAGAACCAGGTGTTTTTACCCACTGTGATGCACATGAATACAGTAGATGGCATAATTTTGTTTAGCCTTATTTCTCAGTCTATGAGATTTCTTGGGGCTGATTGGCTAGGAAGGTCTATGGACAGGAGACAACTAGTCATCTTGGCAGCAATGCACCCACCAGAGGACCTACATTGCATCTGACTACTTTCTCCATAATTCTTGGATGTATTTATAAAGACCCAAATTGGCTTACCATTCTTTGGCTGCCACCATCTAGAAAAATTAGACATTGCCTATAAGTACATGTTGGAGTCAATAAAATATTATCCCTGTACTTCATTTTGTAGATGTGGAGATTGAGGTCTGCAAAAATTAAGTAACGTGCCTAAAGTCACATTGGGAGTAAGTAATTGAGCCAGGATTCAAACCTAGGTCTGCTAATTCTAATTCCAGGATTTTTTCCCCCTAATACTAACTCATTACATCATTGCCTAAATAAAATCTGAAAACTGGAGTGGGTAATGAAGGGGAACAGGGACTGAGGGAGAGAAGGAGGGGCAAAGGGAAAAAAGATTGGATGGGGGGAAAGCAGATTAGGGAAGAGAAGAGAGGATTGGACAGAAGGAAAAGAATTGGAGGGATGGGGAGGGGGGAAGACAGGAGAAGGAGAGGAATAGAGAACAGTGGAAAGGAGAGGGGAGGGGAAGAAAGGAAGGGAGCAGATGGGGAAACATAGGGAGTTTCCACTCTGCTGCAGTGCAGATCTGAGCTAGGGAAGAAGATTTAAGGGGAGGTTGAAAGCTGAACGGCTCATAACCTTCTGAGGCAAGCCCAAACTGGTGCGTGGGTTATGAGGGGGTTGAAGCTACAGCTTTTTCGTGAGACCTGCAAAGCTGATCTGATCACACCCTGTCAGTCAGTCATCTTCCCCGTTCTTCAGAAGTGTCTGTCTTTCTTAGAAGAGGCCCAGTTTCAATGTATCTCCAAAACTGAGAGGAAACCTTTGGTGTTCATTCCAGAGGACACCCCAAGCTTACCTGGATCCCAGACAGAGATAGATTGGAGCCTGTGGGAATCACTAGAGAGACACACAGGAGGGATGTGACTGAAACTGCAGAAAACCCCTGTCTGCAGGAGTGGAAGAAGAGCTAGAAAGCAGCTGCATCCCTATAGGCTGCTAAGCTTTAATAGACCATCCTGAGCTGGGAGGGGTGGGAGAACTGTAGAACATAAGCTCCTTGAGGCCAGGGACAGCTAACTTTTTTTTTTTTTTTTTGCTTTGTGCCTCTTGATGCCTTGCATTTTTCCCCCCTTTATGGTCCTGACCTGTGATCTCATTGGTGTGGAGAACTTCTGGGGAGGACATTTCCTCCACTCCTGCAGAATGGCAACTCTCAGAGTCCCCAGGAGTTGCCTGGAGGCCTTTAGAGGGTAAATGACTCACTTATGATCCCTAGCTAGCATGTATCAGAGCCAGGACTTGTACTCAGGTCTTGCTGATACTGAAGCCAGCCCCCTACTGACTAGCTCACTAGCTTGCAGGTTAGCCCTCTCCCTGTACTTAACTATTTAGTGTTTGAATTGAATTGAATATAGAATGTCAATGAAGATCATCCAGTCCAACCTTTTAATTAAAAAAAATTATACTGGAAAACTTTATTTTATGCAGAGCAGGCTAGTTGTGTGTAGCTTATATGATTACAGTATTGTTGGCCACACCCAAGCATCATAATCTGGGGCAAACTGAACACAGACTTTTTCCATCAAAATGATTGACTTTGGCCTCACAGATGTCTGTTTGTTGACCTTGACATCCACCATGAATGGTGCTGAACACACCAGGGTGTGATCCTCAATCTTCTGTGAAGGGGGACTTTCTAATAGTGATCATAGCACAGTGATCAAGCTTGCTCTTCCTAGGGGCATTTTTCTGAGGGTAATTAGATTGCTTTTGAAGCCAAAATGTCTTGGATTTCAATAAGGGGGTGGTGAGGAATAAGCATTTATGTGTATATATATATATATATATATATATATATATATATATATATATATATATATTCCTGGCACTATGCTAAGTGCTTTGTAAATATTATCTCATTTGATACAAAACCTTGTGAGCAAGGTTCTATTATTATTCCCACTTGACAGTTGAGGAAACTGAGGCAAACAGAGGGTAAATGATTGCCCGGGGTCACACAGCTAGTAAGTGAGACCGAATTTGAACTCAGGTTTTTCTGACTCCAGACCCAATGTTCTATCCATTGTATCAACTAGCTGGGTGAGAAATTTTTGAATCTTCTTCTTTTGTGGCTCTGTATACCCTTCAGCATTGTCTTTTTGGCCTTCAAAGTCTCTGACTTTGCTTTTCTCTAGGAGTCGACTTCTTCCTTCTTTGCCTTCAGCCCTATCTTGGGAAAAAAAAACCTCTTGATTTTACATATGGGAAAACTGGAGACAGAAAGGGACTAGGTTGCTGTGGATGCCAGGAGGGTTATTTGTTTTTCAGAGTATCTCTGCAGCTCTGGATATGTGGCTTACTCACTGAGGCTGACACAGGCCTTTTCCGACCACATGAAAGCCTTCCACCAGCCCTCGTTAGCTACCACATGCAAGCAGGATGCACTTAGCTGCATCAGTCAGACCAGGAGCTCCAACAGAGGTCACAATAATGCTCACAAGGGCAAAAAAAGAAACTTTCTGCAAGCTAAGAGCCTTCATGTGCCTTCTTAACCCAAGCTTAGCCTTCTGTTTCCTAAGCATCCTGATTAGCATTAAGGAGTTGATGGCCCATTTTTTGACTGTCAGTCTTAGGGATTGAATGGCTAAGGGACTGGAGCAGTTTCTGCTGCAGAGGGCAGAGGTGCAGTCAGGCTCATGTGCCTGCACAGAATTAGAATCACAGAATGTTAGAAATCAAAAGGACCTCGAGATCTTTTATTCTAACCTCTTCAATTCATATACAAGAAACAGGCCTTGAAAAGCAAGAGATTTATTTACCCAAGATAAGTCACGGGGACTAGATTATCTTATTTCTTTGGTATAGAGAATGTCTTCTATGAGGAAACTTCCTCTACCAGTAGAGACCATATTTTTTATATTCTACCATGAGAGATGCCTATAGCAGTGGTATCAAATCCAGATAGCAATAGGGGGCTACTAAACTACATGAACATCTTTGTGGGTATATATTGACTTAGAAAATCACATTAACAAGATCCATATTTTATTATATTTTAATCTATTTTGTTAAATATTTCCCAATTACATTTTTTTACTTCTTTCTTTTTTGGAGGTAATCCTGGTTGAGTGACTTACCCAAGGTCACACAGCTAGTAAGTCTATGAACTCTTGTCCTCCTGACTCCAGGGCTGGTGCTCTATCCACTGTACCACTTAACTGCCCCCTAATTACATTTTAATTTGGTTTGACTGTACTCTGTAAAAACTCTTGGGCCTTTGTTTGATGTCTCTATAACCCAGAACACTCAGAGTTTAGTGGCTTGCCCAGGGTAGCACAGCCAGTATGCATCAAAGGAGGGACTTGAACCACATCTTCCTGAGTCCAAGGCCAGTTTTCCCCCCATTCCTCCAAAGTCAGAAAGGACCTGGGCCTTCCAAGCAAGTCTAGTACTCTTTCTTTTTGACTATACCTCTATGGTTCAGGACCTGTTAGGAGAGAGTTTAGTTTATCTAGACCTTAACTGTCCTCCTGTATTAATCTTGGGATTAGAATCATAGACTTTAGATATGGAATAGACATTAGAGGTCATCTCATCTACCCCATTCTTTTTTTTTTTACAGATGAAAACACTGAAGTACAGTGAGGTTGTAACTTGCCTGAGTTAACATAGCTCATAAGTGGTAGACCCAGGATTTGAAGCTGGGTGTCTTCGCTCTAGATACATCATTCTCTCCATTATCCCACAGGATTGTTTTACCATATGCAGTCCCTGAGATAGAAACTCTCCCTTTAGAAACATCATCTATATATGAACAGGAGTCTTGTCATCCCCCCACCCCACCCCCAATTGTTGTTGTTGTTTGTCCTTTTGTTTTCAAAGAGGACCAATGACATCATGGGGTCAAGTCTTGACTTGTGCATGAATTGGATTTAAGTGAGGCAGAGTTGCACAAAGCCATCAGCCTCACTCTCTCTCCTAGAGACATCAAAGTCCAGTGTCAAGGAAAAAGTCAAGATGACTGGTGATGGCCTGGGATGCACTGGATGA
Organism: Gymnobelideus leadbeateri; assembly: GCA_011680675.1. Classification (NCBI taxonomy): domain Eukaryota; kingdom Metazoa; phylum Chordata; class Mammalia; order Diprotodontia; family Petauridae; genus Gymnobelideus; species Gymnobelideus leadbeateri. The sequence goes on along the minus strand of WOXC01012091.1, from coordinate 9,352 downwards.
CCTTGGCATCTTTGATGTCTGACTAAGCTCTTAGCACTCCACAGTACCTGCTTCAGCCACCTGTGTGGCTGTTGGAACAAATTATTCTCATATACCCATTCAGGGGGGTGGGAAAGGGAGAAAAGGAAGATGGGGAAGGGAGGGAAAGAAGAAGGGAGAGAGAGGGAAGGAGGAGGAAGAGGAGAAGAAGGAGGAGGAGGAGGGAGGGAGGGAGAGGTAGAGAGAGAGAAGAGAGGGAGGGAGGAGGAAGAGAAGGAGGAGGAGGGAGGAAGAGAGAGTGAGGGAGAGAGAGGGAGGAACGGGAGAAGAAGAAAAAGAAGGAAGAAGGGAAGGAGGAGGAAGAGGAGGAGGAGGAGAGAGAGAGAGAGAGAGAGAGAGAGGGAGAGAGAGGGAGAGAGAGGGAGGGAGGAACAGGAGAAGAAGAAAAAGGAGGAGGAAGAGGAGAAGGAGGAGAGAGAGAGAGAGAGAGAGAGAGAGAGGGGGAGAGAGAGAGAGAGAGAGAGAGAGAGAGAGAGAGAGAGAGAGAGAGAGAAGAGAGCACTTGCTATGGCAGGATGAAAAAGTTTCTCTGGAAGCTGAAGTTCTAGGTGTACCACAGAAACAATATTAGAGAGGATGCTTAGGTTCCCAGGCTGGATCAAAATATCTGTTATAATGTACCTTAAATTACAATCATTCACTTCTCTGGGTCTCAGTTTCCTCATCTATAAAACAAGGGAATTAGACTGGATGGCTTCTGAGTTCTCTTTCAGCTCCAAACTGAGAATTCTGTAGGTATTTAATATACATAATGTTATTTTCTGCTGCTGAACTTGGGTGTTAGATTGGCTTCTGTGTGTGTGGTAGACTCTGAACTTAACTACTTTGAATAACATTGTTTCTATGTGACAATGTGACAAACTTTTGGAACATGACAGGCTTGTAAGCTGGAGACATCTTCTGTTCCCACTTTTGATTGTCACCTAGAGATGGTTCGAGGGTTCTGCTTCCCCAGCAAGTAGAGGATCACAGCTCTAGATACTAGACACATAAGGGGTAGCTGTGAAGGTGCTTCAAAACCAACTTGACCTAATGTGGAGCCAGTGCTTATCAATGGTCACTTCTTACCATTGGGTCAGTTCAAACCAACTCCTCATGTTCCTCCTACTTTCTACAGATATAAAAGGACCATGCAGTCCTCTGCCAAAGGATCCTTGCTCTTCCAGAATGTACTAGGATATCCACACACCAAACTGAAATTGAGCAGGCTCCAATTTAGAGTGACTCTCACCATTGAACAGTAGGAGAAGGTATCTCAAAAGAATCATTCAATCAATAGACATTTGTCATTGTTGTTTGGTCATTTTCAGTCATGTCTGACTCTTTGTGACCCCATTTGGGGTTTTCTTGGTAAAGATACTGGAGTGGTTTGCCATTTCTTTCTCCAACTCATTTTACAGATGAGGAAACTGAGGCAAATAAGATTGTGACTTGCCCAAGGTCACATAACCTCTAAGTGTCTGAGGCCAGATTTGAACTCAAGAAGATGAGTCTTCCTGACTCCAGGCCCAGCAGTCCATCCCCTGTGCCACCCAGCCACCCCCAAACATTTTTTAAGAGCTTAAAATGTGCCAGGTACTATGCTAAATCACTGGGGATGCAAAAAGAGGCAAAAGACAGTCTGCTCTCAAGGAACTCACCATCTAATGGAGGAGACAACAAACAAATGTATGCAAACAAGCTACATACTAGAAATAGTCAAGAGAGAGAAGCCACTAGAATTAAGAGGGATTGGAGAAGGCTTCCTGTAGAAGATGGGATTTTAGTTGGACTTAAAGGAAGCCAGGAAGTGAAGATGAGGAGGGACAGCATGCAGGACAGCCAGAGAAAATTCTGGGAGCCAAGAAATGGAGGGTCTTGTGCATGTAATAGCAAGGAGTCCTTTGTCATCAGATAAAATCGGCGATAGGTGACTGGAGATGTTTATTAATAGGGGGTTGTGGGGAGAGAGATGTGGTTGGATCAGAACTTAAGAAAAATCACTTTGATGGCTGGGTGTAGGATGGATTAGAGTAGGTAGACTGGAGGCAGACAGACCCACCAGAAGGTTATTACAATAGTCCAGGAGTAAGGTGGTAGGATCGTTGGCAGGGAGAGAAATCAACAGGCCTTGGCAACAGATTGGAAACGGGGGATGAGAGATACTGAGGAGTGAAGGAAACAGCTAGGTTGTAAGCCTGAAGCACTGGAGTGATGGCGCTGCCCCTACAGTAATAGGAGAGTGGAGTCTGGAGTGAAAGAAAATGAATTTGGTTTTGGACATGGTGAGTTTAAGATGTCTCCTGGATATCCAGACAGATTCTGAAAGGCAGGTGGAAATAAGAGACTGGAGGTCAGCAGAGTGGTTAGGGCAAGACAGGTAGATGTGAGAATTGTCAGCATAGACATGGTAATTAGATCCAGAATGTAAGAGGTTAAGAAGAAAGTGAGAGGAGAAAGAGTGGAGGTACACAGAAGGCACAGAATTCTGCTGTTGATAAAGTCAGTCAACAATCTTGTATTAAATGCTTTCTGTGTCTAAGGTACAGACAGAGTTCTGAGAGCATCTAATTATGGAACATATTACATCCCACTGGACAGCCAGATGACACTGTGGTAGAGTGCTGGGCTTGGAGTCGGGAAGATCTGAGTTCACCTATGGCCTTAGACACTTAGTCATCATCATTATTTTGCCCTACTTCAGCAGAGATGAACGACCAGATCACATAACCATCAGTTAAGGCCTGCTTGTCATTGTGCTTTTATAACCAGAGTGGCTTTCCCTGGACAACTGAGGTCCTGTTTCTTAGATGTCAAGAACCCTCAGGGTTGTGTGTAAGCTGATTTGGCAACGGGGCCTCCTTGAGGAGGACCAGTGGTGGTTTATTGGTAGAAGTGCTAGGGATCTATATTGCTTTGTTTGGAGATAGAAGGAAATACCCTAGGGCAGACCTAAATCCAAGAAAGGAATCACTATCTTATCCCTAATAGTTACAGGGTATTTTGTCCTTAGATGGCAGCTAGGTGGCACAGTTGATAGGGTGTCAGGCCTGAAGTCAGGAAGACTCATCTTTGTGAGTTTAAATCTGACTTCAGACACTTATTAGCAGTGTGACCCTGGGTGAGTCACTTAACCCTGGTTGCCTTAGTTTCCTCATTTTTAGAATGAGTTGGAGAAGGAAATGGCAAATTACTCTAGTATCTTTGACAAGAAAACCCAGATGGGACCATGAAGAGTTGGAGATGACTGAAAAATAACTAAAAACAACAACAGCTCTGTGTTATAGTGGAAGGAGTAATGATTTGGAGTCAGGGGACCTGACAGGAACCTGAGTTCAAATCTATGTTCCTTCACTTATCTATGTGTATGATTATACCTCATCTGTAAAATGAGGGGGTTAGCCTAGGTTACTAAGGTAACCTTTCAGTTTTGAACCTCTGATCTTTGTGACTTTTTTCACCACTGTTTTGGTGGGGTCATTCATGAAGACTTCTTGACCTCTGACTAATGGAGTAGATTGCCAAAAGTAGGAGGCACATGTTACTGTTGCTGAACACATACAGATTTCTCAGCCTGGCATTCAAAGCCCTAGAAAATCTAACCCCACCCAGCCTTTCCAACCTTATCATTCACAACTGCCTACACACACACCCTCTACTCCAGTAAATCTGCTTTCCCTAGTTTCCCACACCTGGCAAGCCTCTTTCTTAACTCCTTCTGAAAGATTATGCTATTCCCTGTGCTTGGAATCTCTCTCAGCTTCCAATTCCTTTATTGTTTTGTTTTTTTGTTTTTTTTTTCTTTTTAGTTGGGTCCAATTCTTTGTGACCTCATTTGAGGTTTTCTTGGTAAAGATACTGGAGTGGTTTGCCACTTCCTTCTCCAGCTCATTTGACAGATGAGGAAACTGAGATAAACAGGCTTAAGTGGCTTGCCCTGGGTCACACAGGTGGTAAGTGTCTAAGGCTGGACTTGAACTCAGGATAGATGAGTCTTCCTGACTATAGGCCTGGTACTTCATCTACTACAGCCCATTTCCTTACTATTCTTTAGAAGCTCAGCTCAAGTTCTATTCTCCCATGAATCTTTTCTCATTCCCTCAGGTCACAGTCTCTGTACTAGATGATCTAGCACAGATTATTTAAAAAAAATAAATAAATAAAGGCATTTGCCACCTGACCTCATTCATTTGTTCTACCAAGAAACCAGTGCTAGGTGAAAAGATATTGCAGGGGAGAGCTAGTTGCATAGAGACCAGGTTATAAATGGGCACTTTGTTCAATCTCATCACAGTGGGATTTTGTAAGATTGTAGTGGTGTTTGTTAAGGTCTCAGAAATGTTCTTGCAAAAAGCTGTTGGCAGCTGTATTCAGGGTATACCTGTGCTCTCTTGCATGGTTCTTTCATTGTTTTGTATATACAAGTTGTTGTTTCAACAAACCTGTGAATTCCTTAGAGCAGCTGGAATGCGGTGTGAAGGACATGGGTGTGTGGGGCAGGACACCTGGGCTCTAACCCTGATTCTGCCCCATAGGACTTCAGGTGAGTTGCATAACTCCTCTGGAGCTCAAGATCCCTATCCACTAAAGTAAGGGACTCATCAAATTTAGAGCTAAAAGACCTCAGATTGCTATCTAATTCAATGTCCTTTTTTTATGGATGAAAAGTTAAATGACTTTCTTAAGGTCACAAAAGCAATTAGTTCCAGGTTTGGACTTTGAAGTCATGGCCTCTGCCTCCAAATCCAGTGTTTTTTCCAGTATATTAATACCTACCCGAGGCAGTTGGAGGGAGTTTTGTTAACCTGAGGTCTGTGAACTTTTTTTTCATTTTTGATAACTAATTTCATTATATTCAGTTTCCTTTGTAATCCCATGTATTTCATTTATGCATTTAAAAATTATTCTGGGGGGTTGGGAATGGGGAAGAACATAGGCTTTCTCAGACTGCAAAAGGGGTCCTTGACACAAAAGAATCACTGGATGCAATGATCATATCCCCTCAGCCTCTAGTTCTCCACCCTACTACTTTCTCTTCATCCTCCCTCTGATATCCCCACTTTCCCATCTGGAATGGCAAGCACCTTTTGCACTGGATTCCCGAAGACTCTACCTTCTCTCCCCTCTCTTAATCCCTTGTATCTAGATGGGCTCAAGCTCTGCCTCTTACTTTTACATCTGCCCTACAGCCCCAGGGTGCTTGATAATGCTTAGGTTTTCTTTTTCTTTCATTCATGATTTTCAAGGGGTTCTTTCAGTATAGGGATGGTATTTAGTATCCACTTTCAGAATAACAGAAAACTGTGAATGTATACTCAATAAACATTGAACCCAAACACCTTGTGGTTGGAAGTATTGCAATCTCATGATGATGTCTGGTCTTGGGGCTAACATGGATAACATGGAGACCATTGTCTCTCTTTCTCTGCATTTGTCTGTGTATCTGTGAGTCTTTTTCTATCTCTGTTTCCAAAGCACTGTGTGCAGCAGGAAGGATTATTGACTTGCACATCAAGTATAGCCCTATGACATATCCTAAAATATCAAGAATCAAGAAAGCCCAGCTGGTTGGTCTCCTTGCCTTAAAGTTTCTCTCCACTCCAGTTCATCTTCCACTCAGCTGTCAAATTAATCTTCTGAAAACACATATCTAACAATGCTTACCTCACCCCACCTGCCCACCCATACAATCAACTTTATTGGGCCTCTTTATCACCTATAGGATCAAATCTAAATTCTGTTTGGCATTCCTTGATCTGACAATTCTGGAATTTGGCTGCAATATTCCTTGGTGTTTTCAATTTGGGGGTTTCTTTCAGGAGGTGATTGGTAGATTCTTTCAACGACTATTTTACCCTCTGGTTCTAGGACCTCAGAGCAGTTTTCCTTCATAATTTCTTGAAAGATGCTATCCAGGCTCTTTTTTTTTTTCATCATGGTTCTCAGGTAGATCAAGAATTCTTTTTTTTTAATTAATTAATTACTTTATTTTTAGTTTACAGCATTCAGTTCCGCAGTTAGACCAATAATTCTTAAATTATTTCTCCTGGATCTATTTTCCAGGTCAGTTGCTTTTCCACTGAGGCATTTTACATTTCTATTTTTTTATTCTCTTGATTTTGTTGGACTGATTCTTGATGTCTCATAGAGTCATTAGCTTCCACTTGCCCATTCTAATTATTAACAAATTGTTTTTCTCAGTTAGCTTTTGTGCCTCTCTTTCTATTTGACCAATTCTACTTTCTAAGGTGGTGTACTTTTGTGTACTTTTTTCCATTTTGTCAATTGTATTCTTAAAGTTTTCTTCCACCTCTCTTATTTGACTTTTAAAATCCTTCTTGAGCTCTTCCAAGAAGGCTTTTTGGACTTGAGATCAGTTCACATTTCCCTTTGAAGTTTTAGTTGTGGGTATATTAACCCGTTGTCCTCTCCTGGTTTTGTGTTTTGATCTTCCCTGTCACTAATATATTCCTCTATGGTCATTGTTTTTCTTTGATTCTTCTTGCTCATGTTATTGGCCTTTTTTCTGGCTTTTAAATTTTATCTCTGCTTCTGGGGCCCAGAAGGTACTGTTCCAGACTGCTTGTGCTTCTGGCTAGGGGACTAATTACTGGTTTTCTGTACTAGGGCCTCAGATGCTGACATCTGGATGTTGTAGTGGTCTGGTAGTTTACCTGGTGCTGAGCTGGACCTGATGGTGGTGGCTGGTGTGTATCTGGTGTTGGTGTTAGCCTCCTTAACCACCTTGGGCTCAGTATCTCCTGCTGGTTTGCTGAGGTGAGGCTTGCTGGGACACCTCCCATCCTCTACTGGTCCTCTTCAGCCACAGCAAGAGGGAACTTTCCTGTTAATCTCCCTAGCCTCTGGAGCTAAAAGACTGCTTGCTATACACTGTCTTTCTGCTGGCTCCACTATTCCAGGATTTTTCTTGGGACAATATTCTCTAGGTTTTTCAAAGTCTATAAGGGAGGGTGAGAGCAACTTACTGCTAACCCTACCATCTTGGCACCCAAAGTTCAAATAGCTATTTGGCATTCGAAAGTCCTTCACAATCTACCTTTCCAGTTCTCTTATATCTTAGTCCCGTCTTCCACTCCCCACATACTCTACAGTCAGGTGACACTGGCCTCCTTGCTGTTTCTTGAACAACTTTAAATCTAATGTATTTGCACTCTCAGTCTGCCATGATTCCTTCACATCCCAGCTCAAAAGTCACCTTCTTACAGGAAGCCTTTCCTGGTCCCCCATAATGCCACTACCTTTCTGTTGATTGCCTCCAATTTATTCTGTATAGATCTTATTTTTATGGAGTTTTTTTTTTTTCTGCCTCCCCCATTAAAATGTGAGCTCTTTGATTACCGGGAGTAGTTTTTTTGGCTTTTTACCTATCTTGTATCCCCCGGGCTTAGTAGACATTCAATAGATGTTTACTGACTGCCTGGTGGTGGACTGTGCACTCACTTATCTTATAGGAATTCGTAGCCTTAGGTTCAGGGGGAAGCAAGCATTTACTTCCTTTTGCAGCTGGAGAGCAATAGACAATCCACCTTCCTCTGATGTCTCCTTTAGTAGAAAAAGCCCTGGAGTTAAAGTGCCTCCAGGTATATTGTTGTTCATTAGTCTTTTTTTCCAGTTTAAACTTTCCCCATTTTTCCCCATTTAAACTTTTCTTGACAAAGATACTGGAGTGGTTTGCCATTTCCTTCTGCAGCTCATTTTACAGATGAGAAAACTGAGGCAAACAGGGTTAAGTGACTTGCCCAGGGTCACACAGCTAGTAAGTGTTTGAGGTCATATATGAACTCAGATCTTCCTGAATCCAGGTCCATTGCCTCATGCACATATCACAAGCTGCCTCTGACAGAAGGCATCGACAGAGGAGTATTTTGGGTTAGGAATAGGGGCAGATAAAATGAAAGGTAGACCTGGGCTCTTCTTGATTAATTGATCAAATTGAAGACTGGGTGCTATCCTTGAAGACAAATCCTATCTATCCTCTTTTGTGAAGACAGCGTCAACCTTCTCTCACTTGGCCTAAAAACTGTTTTCTCTGGTGTCCCTAGATCTTTTGGAAATAAAAGATGATTCTCCCCTCTAACTGGAAAAATTCCGTGCCCTTGCCTCAGTTAAGAGTAATTATAATTACACAGTACACCCCTGACTGGACCAGTATACTACATCCCTGAGCGGTGAGTATCAAGGAGTGGAAAACACCTATTGGATTTCCTGGCACCAGCAGCCAGTTAGCTGCCAAAACTCTTCTACTATGATGGAAGTGGGGTAGGATTAGTCCTGGTGGAATTGGGTATGCAGGTTATTGGCATTCTCTGGCAAAGTGAACAAAGGAACAGCTCCATGTTTGAAAATAACCCTTTCAGATAGTGAAAAGTCAAGTACCCTCTGATAAGTTGCAGGGAGGTTTGAGGGGACCATCTCCACCTTCCCTTCCTCTAATCCAGCCTGTGCACATTGTCACATTCTTTTGCCTAATGAACAGCTCTGAGTACATGCCTCCCCTGCTCAAATACTAAGCCCCTGAGTAAAGTTGACCATGATCTGTCTGTCAGTTTGTCTATCTCTTCCTTCCTTCCTTCCTTCCTTTCTTTTTCTTTCTTTCTTTCTTTCTTTCTTTCTTTCTTTCTTTCTTTCTTTCTTTCTTTCTTTCTTTCTTTCTTTCTTTCTTTTCTTTCTTTCTTTCTTTCTTTCTTTCTTTCTTTCTTTCTTTCTTTCTTTCTTTCTTTCTTTCTCTCTCTCTCTCTCTCTCTCTCTCTCTCTCTCTCTCTCTCTCTCTCTCTCTCTCTCTCCTTGCCAGATTTGCAGATGGCATAATTCTAAGAACAGATAGTTACATTGGATCAGGGTCCAAATAAATCTTGGTACCTTGAACAGTAGGCCCTATTGAGTAAGATGAAATGTGATAGGAATAAATATAAAGTTTTCTTTATTTGGATGAAAAATAATCAACGTTACAGAGGAAGAGGGGTGACAAGATGGTAGTTCTTGTGACTTGGTTTTTCAAGAGGTTCAAGCTCAAAATGAGTCAACAGCAAGACATGACCACCAGAAATGCACCCTCGGATACATAATGAGATGTATAGTATATGGTATGAGGGAGGTGGTAGTTCCATTATATTGTGCCTTAGCCAGATCACTTTGGAAGTAATGTGTTATGTTTTAGACTGACCAGACTCTAGGAAGGAACTGGAGTCTATCCAGAGGAGGGCACTCAGTATGATAAAAGAGAGAATTGGAGACTCTGTGGATCAAGGATCAGTGTTATTTAGCCTGGAAAAGTGAAGACACTGAAAGGTTAAGTGAAACCCAAGTCTTTTTG